>VDFB02000003.1:585825366-586425366 GCA_007258455.2 Sequoia sempervirens
TTTTAGGGCAACCAACCTCTATTACAATGCATATACCCAGTCTGTCAGTGCATATACCTAGTTTGTTAGTGCATACACCCTATTTTATAGCGCATGTACCTAGTTTTTCAGCACATTCAACCATTTTACCAATGCATTCTCACTCTATTCTAGCACATCTGAAGTATGTTATAACACATATGAGGTCTGTTATAGTGCATCTAAAGTCTATTATAGCATATCCACAAAATAAAAAAAACTAGAGAACTATTTTTACCTCCTATCGAATAGTTGGCATCAAAATTTAGATCTTTATCAGAACACAAACATTTTCCCAGTCAAACTAGTGTCTTAAACTTAGGAAAATAAGACCTTACAAGAAAAACTCTTCCAATTTAAACCAAGATCTTACACTTTTAAAGTGCCTTATCATAAAAAAAAACTCTTGATTATTAAGTTAAGTTTCATTATCAGGATCAGTCATCCTACAATCACAAAAAGAAACGGTATAAAAAATAAAATAACTTAGTCTCATCAATAGAATTTGTCATTCTATTTGATTTAGTTATTATCTTTGGAACTACTTCACAAAAAGATCAAAGTTCAGTGAAAAACCTAACACTTGTATGCCCATTTTAACAAGGTTACAAAGACAGAAACTCATAGAAAAAGAGATTGAATCTCTAAATATCATGGCTAAAGAAAATCCATTTCATAGATTCCATCGATCCGAATCTAAGTAAATAATTGAAGAGGATATCCAAACTACACAACAAGATTTTAACTTCCATCAATTCATGGAGAAAGTTTTGGAAAAAGATGGAGAAAATATCTTTTAATGCTAGCTGAACTAGGTGAAAAACTTCCAAAGGACTTTGATGTTAATCAACTAAAAAAAGAACCTAGAAGAGCTGAAATTAAACCACAAAACACATATCAAGTGATTTCCCTAACACATCAAATGGAAAACTTGCAACAACAACTTCAAGATATGCAAAAAGGGACCATAAGAAGGTACTTGGTACATGAAATTTGTCCCTATCCTTTTGATCTAAGTGTGGACATGATACCATTTCCTAGACATTGTGAATTCCCAAAATACGGCAAATACAATGGTAAAATTGATCCAATAGATCATGTGAGGGAATTTAGAACCATGAGTTTAGAATTTGCACAAGAGGAAACTTTTTTAATGAGGTGGTTTCCAAGAATATTAGGAGGTCAATGTATGGAATGGTTCTCTAAACTACAACCAATAATTTGATCCTTTGAGGAACTAGTCAACAAGTTTATCTCACAATACTCCTATAATATTCAACATGAGATAATAATAAAGGATCTTTACAATAAAAAAAGAAGAAAGGTGAAACATTCCTCTCATTTCTACAATGATGGTGAAGGTTGTTTGCTAGGTATTCTCATTCCATACCTGAAGAGGAAAAGATGGAACTATTCATTGACAACCTAACCGATGAGATGAGCTATAGGCTTGAACTACAACACCCACCTACATTTGAGAAAGTGATTGAAAATGGGCTCAAGATCAAAGAAGCCTTGGTAAAGCGAGGGGTAATAAAAAACTATAATGAAGGATCAAATAATACAAACTCCTCAAATCGCTATAATAACAATGATAAACCAAAGTTTTGGAAAAAGAATAGAAATACTGTTAACAATGATACTCTAAACGAAACAAAAAATGTGAAATCGGTATTTAATTTGACAACTGCTGCAAAGACCAATCAAAACAATAACCAAAACATAATCAAAGTGTCAATCAAAAGAACACTCCAAACAATGGTGAATCTAAACCACAATCATATAAAAAACCATCAAATCGAAGAATATTCACATCGTTGGGATAGACACTAGAATCAACAATGAGAGAACTTCTTTCACATAGAATTATCACATTACTTGAAGCAAGAAATTGGAAACCAAGAGTAAAGCCATCTTGGTGGAATGATACAGAGTACTGTGACTTTCATAAAAATAAAGGACACAAAAAAATGATTGTATGCAGTTGAAGCATCTAGTACAAGATCTGATTGATAACAAGACAATATTCATAGAAGGACATCAAACGAACAATGATTATAGTGCATTTAAAAATCCTTTACCAAATTATAAAAAGGGAGAATCTTCTTCTGCAAACAGTAAAGGTAAAAATGTAAACTACATTTATGATGACACTATTCATTATATTTCTACAGTTGAGATTAATAGTGCAGCTAATAATCAAACTGATAACATTGGAATCAATGACATCATACCAATAAATGTGATCCCAAACATGTTCGTAACCAACAATCAAATTAATGCCATAAAAATTAGGGAAAAGCAAGATTACCAATTGGTCAACGTGACAACAAGGGGGCAATCCAAAGTAATACTGAAAGGAGTTACATCTAAAACCATTACTGCTCCTTCAAATTAGTACAACATAGTTGATCAACTGTAGAAAATACTAGCCCAAATAACAATATTAGAACTACTTAAAATCTCACCATCTCATAAGGAGGTTTTGGAACAAGATCTGGAAGTTTTCCAATTCTAGGCTATGGTGGGACACTTAACCACGCCTCACTACCTATCATTTTTCAAACAAGATGACATTTCACTTACTCATCCACACAATACTTCACTTCACATTAAATTTTTAATCCACAAACACTGTGTTAAACATGTCCTAATAGATGGTGGAGCTGGTTTAAACATTTACACTTTAAAACTGATCCGTGTACTGGGATATTTTGATAATGCTATTGATTCTAGAAGGAAAATCACAATAAAGGCCTATGATGAAGAAGAGAGATCCTCCAAGGGATTGATCGTGTTTCCTATTCAAGTAGTACCAATTGTGAATAATATAGTTTGTCAAGTGTTAGAAAAAGAGTTGACATATAATATACTCTTGGGATGTCCATGGATTGACAAAATGCAAGCAGTGCCTTCAACTTATCATCAGTGCTTAAAGTTTCTTGTCAATGGACAATAAGTCACTATTTTAGCTAACTACAACAATCCCAAATATTGTAACACACTTGAAACAACTCAAGACACTTTTGTGCCCCATAATAGGGAAGCAAACACTTCTAGTTCATCCAATAGTGAAAGGCAACTAAACATTGTATCTAAATGGGTTGAGAAAAAGGACAATCAAAAGATAAAAATGTTGCTGACTCCACTCCATCAAATAATGAAGGTCAATTGGATTCTCTATCACAACAATTCAAAGAAAATATCTAGTTAAAAGACAAAGGCATGGGAGAGTATTCCATTGAGCAATCTTTATGTCTTTCACAACTGTTGCCATTTCCAAGATCATATGGGAAGCTGCCAACATTAACACAACAATCATCACAACCTACCATGGTTTTGGATGATATATTTGTAAAGGAAAGTACTTTAGAAGATGAATATGAAGATAAGGCCATCCTTAGTTGGCTCTACAAAGATGAGGAAGCATCTACATCGACAACTATCAACATAAAGATATATCACTATGGAAAGGGAAAAACAATATTAGAAAAAATGGGGTATGAAGGACAAGGACCTATTGGAAAAAGAAAAGAGGGAATTGTAGAACCCATTCAACCTCTCACACTTCATTCAAAGGAAAAAATAGGACTGGGTTATACAGAGGAAACAAAAGAAGAAATCACTCATAGAGTTGTTGAAATAATTCTTCAAATGTGGGATAGTTCTAAAATAGATTCCAATGAGTATGAGTGGAATTATTTATTTGAAGCATCATACAAGGATATACAAATTGATTTCATAAAAGAGTATGCACCCACACATGAGGAGGGACAAAGCTTAGGGACTAGACCCCTTGTATTTGGATCACAAAATATTGATGACTCAATTAAGGATGGATAGATATCGAGTGAGATAGATAACTTGGAGGAGAGTAATATCATAGAACTTGACATCGCTATTGAAAACCTTGACAAAATTTCTATCAAAACTCTCACTTTCATTGACCTTAGGCAATCTGATGACCTTTTACCCTTAATTCATCCTAAACTTATCGACTAGGAACCAACTAAACCTATCAATGTACCTATCTTTGCGAATTATGATGCTATTGTTAATTTCCTTTGTTGTGACAAACCTGACACAAGTTCTAGTCATAAATCTCATAACGATGCTTTGAGTTAGGAGGGTGTCAAATCTTCTAGTTGCAAAATTGAAAACAAGAATAATAGATCTAATGGTGAAAACCATTTAATGACATCATTAGATCTCAAAAAAGTAAAAATAAAGAACACATCTAATGGTGAAAACCTCTCTGAGACACTAAAATATGGGAGATTTGACACCCTTCTGGAACACTATCATGAAAGATAATCAGTATTGGTGGAGCCTACATAGTTTATCAATATTGGTACAACATAAAAAGTAAAAAATCTACATTTGGCAACATCTATGACTAAACAAGAAAAGCTTGAATTCGCCAAGTTCTTTGAGGACAAATGTATTAAATTTTCTAGGTCTTACTTTGATATTCTAGGCTTAGACCTAGATCTTCTAATGCATCATTTATCTTTACCATCTGGAATAAAACTTGTGGAGCAAAAACTAAGGAATATGCATCAACATATCACCTTGTTGGTAAAATTAGAACTAAAGAATTTGTTAGATGCAGGATTCATTAAATCTATTGATTATGCTGAGTGGATTTCTAATATTGTACCTATTTCTAAACTAGATGGAAGTATCAAAATATGTACTGACTTCATAGATCTCAAAATGGCATGCCTAAAGGACAATTTTCCTTTGCCAAACATTGACATTATTGTAGACTTAACTATAGAAAATGCCATGTTATCACTAATGGATGGCTTCTTAGGTTACAACCAAATCAAAATAACAATAGAAGATCAGGAGAAAACAACATTCACATGTCCATGGGGAACATTCTACTGAAACATCATGCCCTTTGGGTTGAAAAATCTAGGGACTACATATCAACAAGCAATGACCACCATTTTCCATGACATGATGCATACCTTTATGGAGGATTATGTGGATAATATATTAGAAAAGTCATATACCAAAGAAGGACATCTAGAGATCTTAGAAAAAATCTTTAACAGATTAGAGAAGTTCAATGTCAGATTAAATCCTAAGAAATGTGTGTTTGGTGTTACATCAAGAAAGATTATAGGATACATAGTTTCAGAGAAGGGTATCGAAGTGGATCCTGCCAAGGTCAAGGCCATAATGGAAATTCCACCACCAAAGAATATTAGTCAACTACGATCTCTACAGGAAAATCTACAATCAATCAAGAGATTTATCTCCCAATTAGCAGACAAAAGTCATCTCTTCAATCATTTTCTACATAAGAATGTCTTTTTCAAATGGATCAAGAATGTGAAACAACTTTAAATCAAACAAATCAATATTTGATGTCACCACCCATACTAATGCCACCTCCAAAAGAAAGACCATTATTACTATACATTGCAACAACTGAGATTTCTTTGGGTGCTCTATTAGCACAGGAATATCCTATGAGAAAGGAACAAACTATCTTTTATATTGACAGGACTTTGAATGGTTATGAGATAAATTACACCTTCATTGAGAAAGATTTTTTGGAAGTGGTATTTTCTACTCAACAGTTGTGACATTACATGTTAACCCACACAGTCAAACTCATAGCAAATATTGATCCATTAAAGTATTTACTCAACAAGGCTTCCCTAATAGGAAGACTAGCCAAGTGGGTGATGATCTTGAGTGAATTTGATATCCAATATGTAGATCAAAGAGCCATCAAGGGTTAGGTGAGAGCTGATCAGTTAGCCAAAGCTCCACTACTAGATGATCATCTAATGAGCATTGAGTTTCCTGATTTGAACATTCTTACTATGACAACACAACAATGGATGCTTTATTTTGATGGGTCGTACACACAACATGGGTTAGGTGTGAGAATTTTGTTTGTTACACCTCAAGGACATACCATCTAAAAGTCCTATAGATTCATGTTTCCATGTACAAATAACGTAGCTAAATACGAGGCATTATTCATTGGCATCAAAGTGGCATTTGAATGGAAGATCACATAGCTACAAGTATATGGAGATTCACAACTAGTCATTAATCAGTAAATGATGAATATCAAACAAAAGATGAGAAGTTGATTCTGTATAAGAAAATGGTGGATGATTTCAAAAAGTACTTTGTGGATATCAAATTTGAACAGATTCCAAGGGAAAAAAACAAGGTTGCTGATGCTATGGCGACAATTACTTCTCTCTTACAGATATTAGAAAAGCGAGGTCACTATGAGTTTATGGTGGAACAGGTGTCTAATCCTGCTTATGATAATCTTGAATCTCAAACCATATGCCATTTAGTTGATGTTGAATCCTCAATTTATGGAAAGAACTATGCTTACCTTTAAAAGACAATATCCTTCCTCTTGATCTTTCAAAAAACCAGAAATGCAACTTCATCTGCAAAACCGCATGACATACCTTGATTTCTGACATACTTTACCGTCGAGGTTTGGATGGTATTCTTCTTTGGTGTTTAGAACATAACGAGTTTGAGACAACCTTACATGAGGTTCATGAAGGTATTTGTGGAACTCATTCAAGCAGACTAACCCTAGCAAAGAAACTCCTCTGTTTGGGGTATTACTAGCCAAATATAGAGGAGTCTTTTTAGATTGTTAAGAAGTGCCAAAAATTTCAAATCCATGAGTAACCTAATCCATGCACCAGCACAAGAATTACAACCGTTCACTTGAACATGGCCTTTTTTTCAGTGGGGACTGGACCTGGTAGGAAAGATTAATCCGTCTTCATCCAATGGACACAAATTTATAATCACAACCATGGAGTACTTTACAAAGTGGATAGAAGTTGTTCCCCTTACAACAATCACTGGAAAATAGATTTCTTCTTTCATACTAAATTACATCATCTGTCGGTATGGTATTCCTCAGTCCATTGTCATAGACAATGGTAGACCTTTTAAGAATCAAGATGTTCAAGAAATGTGTGAGGTTTCATATCCAACATCAGTTTTCAACCCCATAATATCCTCAAGGAAATGGCCAAGCAGAGGCATCAAACAAAACTATTCTAAAAATCCTACATAAAACAGTTAATGATGTTGGACGTGATTGGAACATTCAACTAAACCCTAATCTGTGGGCATATCAAACTAGCATTAGAACACCTACAGGAGCTACACCATATGCCTTGGTATATGGATTAAAATACATCCTACCTATTGAGGTTGAGATGCCATCACTTCGTGGAATTATTTCATATGAGGATTATATAGTGTCTAGACTTTAAGAGCTGGAACTATTGGATGAATGTCATCAACAAGCTATGGACCATTTGAAGGAATATCAATAGAGGATGTCCAGAAGCTACAATCACAGAGTAAAACCTAGAGCATTTCAGGTTGGTGACTTGGTCTTAAAGGAAAACCCTCAAAATCAACAAGACTAGGTCCCTTTGTTGTTAAATTAGTCTATGCATTTGGAGCCTATCAGTTGTCTACACCTAAAGGGGATTTGCTCGATGAACCTATCAATAGTCTCCATCTTAGGAAATTCTATACTTGAAACATCTAGTGCATGGTTAAGGTCCTCAGAAAATGGTCACCTTAATGAAAACTTGGAAAATAGGCATCTTGGTGACAAAAAAATACAAAAAAATCAAGAAAAAAAAAAATGAAATGAGAACTACTTGTGATTTAAACTAGCTTTTCCATCTATTAGATGCATGTCTTGGTCATTCACTTTCTCCATCATTTTTCCTATCATTGGAAAGAAACCTCATATACATATCTTGGCAATGTGGTTGTGTCTCACCGTAGCTTGGGGGAAAAATCTTGAACTCATTGGGGGCAATAAACTTTGAGGTTAATCAAATAGAAAAACAACAGTATGAAAAAAAAGCAAACTCAATGATCAAGGGAAACTCAACATTGAACATACATCAAACATCAAAACATTTCAAAAAATCAGCCATCCATATCAAACAACTGAAATCAAATCAATCAATATAACTCTAGATGGATGATATTCTTTTGAATCATGATTTTATCGCTTTAGCTTGAATGTCCAAATGTTATGCATTGATTTTTTTTATCATTTATTTGGAGCAACTTGATGATGTATTGAACTAGAGAAGCTAGGAAGGAGAAAGGTATTTTCTTTGTCTATTGTCTGTGAGTTGATCATTATTATTGTGTGAATTTTTGCAAGACATGCTCTACAAAGTATCATTGATGAAATTTTGAATTCACATAGGAAAATGATTGATTCTTGTCTATTTACACAAGAAATGCTTAGGTCATCTTGGTTTAATTATACCTAGATGCTTGTGTTAACTTGCATCATGAAAGTACTCAAATCTTCATTGGTTTAAATTATACCATTGATGCTTGTAATCACTTTACAAATTTTAAAGGCTTAAAGATGATAAAAATCATGATAAATGGACTGTTAAGATGAAAAATTTGGCATATATATATTTTCATGGTTAAATTAGATTGCATTTATGTTTGTTTTGCATCTGTAGAGTAGTGTATTCCAAAGGCTAGTGGAGAATTCAAAAACAATGTTATCTTTTATCATTAATGGATTGAGTAAACTTGACATTAACAAAAAAATTTTTATCTACATAATTGCATTATTATTATCATATCATACATCATACATTAGAAGTATCATCATAGTGATCATTCAGTCATCCATTCATTAAATCATATATTTGCATTTGAAATACCAAAAAAATAAAGTGCATCGTATCCCATTTGCATCATCATGTCATATATTATAGAAACATTATATCCAAAATCATACATATAGTTGCATTATCATACATCTATCAGTCCATGTAAATACTACGAGTACCATGCATCCATACATCATCATTATAGCATAACCACATTTAACATCATAAATAACACATCATAAAATCATAACACGTTATCATGATCATAAATTGCATCCATAACATCTTCATATAAAACATCACATGGCACATAGAACAAGAAATTAAATACATCCATCATAGGCATCCAACATAGAACCATATCGAACACATATAGATTGATAAATCCACCACATATCATATAAATATCAAAAATCATAATGTCAAGTATACAATGATGTCTGAAATGTAAAGAGACACAACATCAAAATGGATATGAATAAGAAAATTAGAGTATACATCATGTCTCAAAATACATCAGGGAATCCAATCATGGAGCTATGTGCTGCTAGCCCTAGATGGTGCTAACATCTTTGGAATAGTGCCTCCCCCACCAAACGTATCTAGATCTCTTGAATCTCTCAGAAGAGGTTGTGTCACACCCCTGCTAGTAGTCCTGGAATGAGTCCTCCCAGATCAAGACTAAGCATAACTAACTCTTTGCTCTATAGGAACTACATCATGGTATTGACCTCTATAGTACTCAGCCTCTCGACCCACATAGATAACCTCTCTCATGTAATCGGCTATGGAGGTACCCTTGAATAATCTCTATAGTCTATCAACTGATCCTTGTACCTTCTCTGCAGTCTGTCTAGCTACATCTCTCTTTGTTGTAAAATATGCTATTTGTGTCTGTGCGACTGGAAACTGTGCATGTACCTATGAGAGAGCCTGTGCCTGTGTCTATATCTATGCCTGTGTCTGGACTAGTAACCCCTGGGCCTATGCTAGCTGACCCTGTAGTGTCTGCACCTAAACTTGTAGGCTAGAAATCAGGGTCTACTACTTCTGGGAGGGTACTCCAATCTACACATGATGCTCTACTGCAGCGACCAGTGATCACCTCTTACGAGGCACCATGAAGTCTCTAACAACAAGCATTGTGCCTCATCCTCCTCCTCCTCCTCCTCCACCCTCATCTCCCCCATCATCCCCATCTCCATCACCATCTTCGACTCCATCTCCATCTCCCTCCTCATCATCACTGCTCTCCACATCCTTTGAATCCTCCTCCTCCTCCTCATCTCCCTCATCTCTCCTCTGTCGGTGTCCATGCGCAACTTCCATCTCCTCCTCACCTGGTATTAACACTATCTCCTCTAGGATGGAGATCTGTGGGAATGGATGTAAAACGAGGTACAATGCATACTCCTTGGTAATCAGAGCCTCGATGATCTTAAGATGAATCTCCCAAATAAAGGCCTGTAGACCCTGGTACTCCTGCATTGCAACATCATATGATAATTAGGGATCCCACTCAGTGGCATCTATTTGACATCGTGCATAATGTGAAACACCCTAGGGAATGTCGTGTACTCTACCATACTATCTCGAAACCTACCTCAACAAAAATATCTCGATAAAAAAATGTGTCCTAGCAATCAAATACATAGACTGGCATAAGTATGGCATCTTTTTATCATCATTCAACCACTATTTGTAATCAAGGTAGGGCTGCCATGTAACTATCTCTACATCATCAAGGAATCTCCTCCAATTCTCTAGTTTTCCTAGTCTAGGCTAAGCAACCGAACCTTCATATACATAAACATATGGCCTCATGGCAGGTCACTGCCTATTTACAACTGGATGAGTGGCCATTATGTGCTCCCACTCCCACACCTGAAGTAATGTAACTCATGAAGACAAACTGGCCCCTCGAAGGTAGACCACCTGATGAAAATCATGGTATAGATGGGCAAGCATGCACAATCCCCACACATATCTAGTACCATGAATGATCATGCTCTCCAAAATCTGATCCCACCTAATTGAAAGTCCCTTTGGCCTGCGGTCAGGACAATGGAACCCTCCAATGAAACCAACAAGTACCAGTGGAAAAGTAGCATAGGCATCAACGTGTGGGGCATATCAATTTTTTTTTGTCAATACTAGCAGCAGCAACAAAATTTTCTTTGAAGCAATGTGTAAACACATCACTTCAAAGAGAGGAAAAATGTATACACCTAAAAATGGTCTTTATAATCTAATTAATTAAAGATGATTTATTTGATTAATCAACCCTTCTATTTTCATCTACTTATAAATAAATAGAAATATTTATTTATATAGTTCACATTTAAATTCTTGTATCTTTATCATATTATTTCATCTTAATTAAATAAACAAATCACATACTTTGTTTTATTTAATTATTATTATCAAATTCTTCTATAATTATATATTTATTTTATCTTAGTCACATCATCCCATCTTAATTAAATAAACAAATTCAAATAGCTTGTTTTATCTAGTTATCTATTTTCTTTCATCTAAATTAAATAAACAAGTTCACATACTTTGTTTTATTTAATTACCACATTTCTTCCATGTTTATTTAATAAACAAATTTCTATAGTTTGTTGTATTAAATTAAATGTCCTCTTCTGCTAATTTGAATAAATCCAAATATTCGAATAAAAGCATATTTCTACAACTATTTCCTGTTTTCACACATCATATCCACCAACAAAATTAGATATTTTATATCTAATTAATTCAACACAGCCTTCACGGATAAATTTGGAGACAAATTATAGAAAAATTGGAAATCAATTTGGCTATGTTCCTATTCTTTGGCAGAAAGTTTTTGTGGGGAGGAACAAACATCCATATTCTTCTCAGGTTTCTTCATCATTCACCATCGAATCTTTCAAATCAAATCCAGACCCTTACTTGCTACCACATCACAAATATTTTACTGAGAATCTCTAAATACAACTTCTTTCCACAGGAAAAAGATTCACAACATATTCACAACATCTCATTCTCTAGTTTGGTATTTTAATAGTCACAATGCTTAACAATCTGAGAGCCCTGCTATTTGATAAATCTTTGGAGATAGGGAACAATAATACACTTTCAATAGATTTCTGGCTTTTAGTAGTTTAATTATTGTTTAAATCTATTGATATAATGTCTTATTAGGTGTGTTTGTCATTCATTATGCAAATTTTACTCACACAAAACCCCTTTTAGGTAATTAAACCAAAATGATAAAAGAATAGAATGAAACATGCAATAATGGAGTTGATTACCTTACCATGATGTGTGATCTTGAAATTCTACAACAAAACATTGAAAATCTACCCTTGAATGTTTGAAAATTGATCTTGAATGGCTTGCAATGTTAAAACCCTAAGTTTCTTGACTTGAGATGGAAGAATGAGGGATGAATAATGAGGAATGAATAAGAGATATGAATTAGGGTTAAAACAATTATATTTATAGGCATTTTACCTATTTCACCTATTAATACCTTATCATAGGCTGACATGAAGTAATAATAAACTTAAATTTCACTTTTTTCCCACTCAAAGGTGAAAATTGGAGCAAATGGGACTGATTCACCACACATGGCGAATGGGTCCCACATGGATGGGACTGATTCACCATGCATGGTGAATGGGTCCCACAGGGGCCAATTTGACATCTAGGAAGCCAAGAGATAAAGAAATAAGGTTTAAATTGCAACTTGCTAGGTATTTGATCAATTTAAGCCTTAGGATGCACAATATGGGTTAATAGGGGCCTATTAGTGATGTTGTAAGTGTTAAATACAACTTGGGACATAGAAATCAATGTGAAAGTGTGATTAAATATACTTTACAACACTAAAATGAGGTCCACATAGCCTAGGAAGGCACAAGAACCAATGTGAATGTGCAAGACACATTACAACACTAGTTTAGCATTATATTTAACTCACAAGCCTTCTAAATTGATGTGAAGATGCAATTAAACACATTTTATAATGTTGAATTAGGGAGAAATAAGTTCATTAAGTCTAGAAAAGCATGAAATTCCTTTACAAGACTTTACAACACCTTTACAAGACATCATTAAAAATAATTTATTGAATTTGCAAGGGTCCAAGACCTAGTGTGGATGCATAAAATGCCTCACAACACCTGAATCAAGGCCTCCTTAAGTCAATTTATCATGAAATATTCCCATGTCAAGCAAAGGGTACTTTTTTCTATTGTGCATTAAACCACCACTTTAGTGAGAGGATGAACTTGCTTCAAACTCACACCAAAGTATTCATTCAAGAGAGATCTGAGTGTACAAATGCAGATGAAAAAGAATGAAGAAAATCAAAGGAGGTTGCACAAGCCCCCAGGATCCAAGATCCTAAGTCAAACCATCAAGATAAAAATCATGCAATGTCAAGGACTAGAAGAGAATAAAAATGGTGTGGAAAAGATGTACACTCTGGGGCCACAAAATTTCAAGTTTTATGTGGGGTGAGAAGTCCACAACATACTCACTCTAGGGCCACAAAACTTCTGATTGTCTATGGGGTGAGAAATCCCAAAGGTGAGAAACATACGCTAGTTGGTATGCACTCAAATACATAGGTGGCTATGGGGAAAGTCGTGCCTCTGAATGGGCTTCCCGCTCAACCATACTAAAGTTATACCTAGGTATGTGCAGGATCATGATGGCCCAAAAAGTGGCAATATGATGGGTATGTGGCTGACGATTTTTTTTCTACCCATAATTGATGAAATGAAAAGGGTTTTTAAAGGATATTCTCAAATTTCCACCAATATAAATTATGCTTTACTTTGAATTTAATAAGTAATTATTATTCATTTTCTATTCAAATTATGAGTAAAGTCCTAATTGATAAACTGATTGAAAAAAATCTATAGCTTTCAAATGGTATCATATTTTTTGAATTCAAAATGTGTGTCACATTCTATGATTTGCATACTATAGGATTAAAAAAATAAAAAATAAATTTCATGAAGTTTTGACCAAGTTAAGGTGGTCAGACATATGAGTTTTTTATATTCTTAAAAAGTTGTAATAAAAAATTCATAATTAATTATTTACTTGGAAAAAAATTACAAAAAAATATGCATCACATGAGGACATGAGTCCTTTACTTATATCTAAAATCTTATAAAAAAATATTATAATTTTATGTGGTTAGGGTGGTCAGACAGACACCTACTTCTTATTTTTTCCCCGAAATTTAAGTACTACTGCATTGAAATTTCAAATTTTCACCAGATAGTTTTTTTTTTAAACAAAACTAGTAGTTTAGAAACTACATTCAATTTTCTACATATTCTATTCTTACATATTTTTAAAATAATATAGATAACTTATTCAAATTTTTACATCAAGTTGCCTAACTCTGATTTTTTTGATTTTTTTGCCACTTAAGGGCTTGTTTTTTCCATGATGATCCTACACATACCCACCTCCTGATAACTTTAATAAGGAGCCACAAAGAATATGATGTCATTTCAAGCTCTATGAAGTAAGCAAAACTTCATATGCTTGACACTCATAGACATTGTTAATGCAAAATAGTGTAAGGAATGTTCAAAGGGATTTTGATTTGTTCATGGAAGGTCTCATCTTAGGGGACATTGTGCTTAACATATCCAAGAGAGGATAAGTCAAAAGAAGTATCACGCTCTTGGAGGGAATCAAGACCAATGACTCCACCATGAAAAGGACACATTTCAAGAAGAAAGAAATCACACAATGAAATGTGAGTGGTAATGTATGCCCCCACTTTAAAGTGGTTGTGAACACCAGTATTGTGAGCAATTGCTTTAAAGTAGAAGGAGAACATGAGAGCTTACTTGAAAAGCCCTATGCCAATTCATATGTTTTTGATAAGCTACGTCAATGAAAAAGGGAAGTATGTAATATACGAGAAAACTTAAGGCATGTCATCCACAACTCAAGCTTTCTCTTATGTTTTCATGAAAGGTTAACGACTAGAAAAAGGAGGAAACCACAAGTGACATATGAGGACAATGCTATCGAACCCCTTTCCCCCACTTAGTGCAGGACAAAGGTGAGCCAAAATTATGCATGCGAGAGTGAAAATAATATCAATTATAGGATGTAGGTGCCCCCATATAGGGAAGCATACCAAATTCTTGAAAATGTTGGATTTTACGACTCAAAGCCTTACATTCATTAGTGGAGTGACCATGAACTCTATGATAGGTGCAAAATGATGTCTTGGAATAGCATTTCTTTCGAGTTCTAGGGGGAAGAGTGATCAAGTGATCTTGGAGGAGTCTCGACAAGATTTCCCCTTGATCAATAGTAGAAGGTAGTCATGTGGTTGGCGTTAAAGATACATCTTGCTTAGTAGTAGATGTCATACTTACACAAGTTTCTCTAGATATCGAGGTTCTATTCCCACTCTTACAGGAGGAGGGAGAATCCATTGAATTATTGGTGCCTTGTGAGATGACATTGACATTAAGCAAAGAGTTTGTTGTTTGTGTTGTATTGTGTAAAGGGTGATGTTCAAGACTGCTAGTGTCGATGGGTTCAAGATGGATGATGGTGAAGGTTTATTTAGGAGTATGTTGTGTGGGTTTGTTGATGTTGAGTGAGGGTTTGGTGATCTCTATCACATGAAAATAGCCAAGACCATGAGTTGTTTATTGTGTGATAGGATCTATAGGGTTGCAGATACCTTGTTCTCGAGCACCACATCCTTTTCCACTATACCCAAATTGTTTCATGAGGTCACAACCTTTTCCATAAAGCATCTTCATTTCTTTTGGATTGGGTGATGGTTGATCATAAGCTTCGTCAAAGGTGATTGTGTAGTTTTATTATTTGTCTAAAGTAGTGGAGGCGGATGCTTTTGAAAGGTCTTCCAAATTTTGTGTTTACATGATGGTTTGTTGTTCTTGTGTCAAATGTTTCTTTTGTGTGAGTATGTATTCCCCCATAAATAATGGTGTGAATTCTAAGGATCCCTAATCGTCACCAAATAAATTAGACATCGATTCCTCATTGGTTTGTTCAATTTCAAGAGGGTCTATATTGGATGTTGGAATTAATTTTTTTAGAGGACTTGTAGTTCCTTTTTCAAGGTGCAAGCAACTTTCAGGCTCGGTATCTGCTTCAAATTGATAAATGTTATTGTTATAGACATATTTCATTATGTGATGAAGGGTTGAAGGCACTACATTCGTCTCATGAATCCATGGTCTTCCTAAAAGAAGATTATACGAAAGATCATAAGGCATGACATGAATAGGAGTTTGCAAAGTAAGCACCCCAACTATAATAGGAAAAGTGATTACATCGAGTGGTTGCTTTGTTGTATTATCAAATCCCCGAACAGATACACAATCAAGTTTTATTTGTGACTTTTCAACATGAAATTGATTAAGGAGATTCACAGTACACACATTAAGGGAAAAACCATTATCGATAAGGGTTTGCTTTATCCCTATTCGATTGTATTGAGCAATGATCATGAAAGATTCATTTTGTTATTGCAACTCTAAAGAAGGGAGCTCATGGTGATGAAAATTAATTTCAAGATTTTTGCTATGGATTAAGGCTGCCACATCATTCAAAGTTGTATCAGGAGGAACTGCAATTTGTTGTAAGGCTGTTTGAAGAATATTGTGGTAATTTGGTGAGTTATGAAGTAAATCCCAAAGGGAAATTTTTGCATGAGGATTCTTTAATTGTTCAGCAAGATCATACTCCTTTGTGTGTGGGAGGTAATGAGGAGCACTAGGTGGATTGGGTAAAGGTAAAGAGGTTGGGGTTGGTTGCAGCGGTTGCGGATTATTATGAGTGTTATATGCATGAGCAATTGTATTATAACTCAATTGCTATGCCACATTAGTTTGAGGTGGGTAGAGGGTGAATTCCGGTTTATGTTAAGGTTGTTGTTTGTGTGAAGGTGGGTAGAGAGTAAACTTGGGTTTAAGTGAAGGTTTATGTGAAGGGGGATAAATGATGAATTGAGGTTGAATGATGTTAACATCCCGTACCAAGTGAGAGTATTCATTGTCTTTGAAGGGCATGTTATCTTTGTCTTGGGTCATAATATCCTCCCTAGAAGGAGAGTTCTGAGGAGAAAAACAACCACATTTTCATGACAATTAAGGTTTGGTTCATCCAAAGTAACTTCATCACCACTAAGGGAATTTGAATGTGTTTGAGTATTGATAGTGGGGAGGAGAGAAGAAGACTTTATTGATTGTGGGTTGTTTCTAAGGTCTCATTCTCTTGTAGCATATTATCTACCCTACTAGGAGAGATTTTAATGTGTTCATCCAGGTTTTAGGTTTGTAAAGTAGCTTCATCACAAGTAGGAGAGGCATCAAGATAAGGGCCATTATGATTTCAAATAGGTTTTCCCAAATGGGAGGAGCATTAGGGAAGGGAGGATCGAGGGTGTCATGATTCTTAATAGGGATATCTTCTAACTCCAATCTATCCTCTTTACATCGAGGAGGGATATTAGGAGATGGAAAAGATTGATTTTCATGACCATGGAGATTAGGTAAGGTGACTTGTAAGAATGTGTCTATGATCTCATGCTCTTGTTGTCTAACATCATCCAAAGGGAAATAAGGAGATGGATAATCAAGACCCTCAAGGCTTGTGACTTCTTACGCCAAGATACCTTCATCACTAATAGGAGAGGTATTGGGAGAAGACCAATTATGATTGTGTTGATTGTCTACACTACCATCCACACCAATGGGAAATGTAAGGTTACATATTGTACCAATGGTTTGATTAGGTTTCTTAAAGTCGTCATTGTGGTACAATCAAAATTGAACTCATAAGAGGGAATGTTGCACTTATACAATCCACTATTAACGAAACAAAAGCCACACCTTTTGAAAGAAAACATGCTATGATGAACAAGGAAAGCGATTGCAATGCAACGACTTAAAATGAAATGAAATTTTTAGTTTTTAAGGAAGCTAATTTTCTCTTTACACAATGCAACAATTTGAAAATGAATTGTTGTGAATGCAAAAGTGAAATTAAACAATGCATGAAATGAGCTATTTTAAGCTAGATTTAGTGTAATGGATGATATAGAAACACAACCAACTGATACATGTATGAAATGGCACAAAAAAAAAGCCTAAAAATAGGGTTTTCAATTCTGTAAAGGGCTGTTTCAGGGGTTAGAAGGGATTGATTCGCCCAGGGTGGTGAATGAGTCCCAGTATAAATTTTTTCAGAATTTTCAAAAAAATTTGTAGGATTTTGATGCTTTTTGAGTGCTATGATGCAGACCTAAATGAAAAATGAAGAAGTTCAAAAAATTTAAATGAATTTAGATACCAACAATGCAACCTAAATGCACTTTTTATGAATGCAAAATTTAAAACCTAGCATGCAAATGAATCATGCAAATCCTATTGCAAGATAAATCTATGATGATGAAAGGAATCCAAATAAGATAAAAAAGTTTTTAAAAATCAGGTTCACCAAAATGAACCATAGATTTTTGGCACCCTAAGACTCTCTAGCTCTTCTAGGGGTTTTCACCTAAAAGGAGAAAGAAGGGCCAAATAATCTTGCTAGTTCACTCAAATTAGGATGTGTATGATTTTAATAATGCTAAATAAGATGATATAATTGCATATAAGCTAATAAATTGATTGATTATTAATGCAAAATCTAAGAATTATGACTTGTTTGAAAACACATTGTGTAATGCAACAATGAACTAGAAATGGATGCCAAGCTTAACAAAATTGAACCAAACTGAAAGCGTGCACTTGGAATATGGATGAAGACTAGAAATGACATTTGAAATTTTGATAATCCTTATTTTCAAGCCTAGTGGGACTCATTCACCATTCTGGGTGAATCAGTCCCAGTTCTGCAAAACTGAGTCGGAACCTGTTTTTGACAAAAGGGTATCCAAAAATGTAGAAAACTCAAAATTGACCTTGGAGTGGGACTCATTCACCACCTATGTTGAATGAGTCCACTTATGAATTTCTAGATTTTCAGAAGTGGAGTCTGAAGCTTTTGATCCACACTTTGACTTCCGACAGGTGTCTGCTTTTGAAACTATGGGTCTGAAAATGAGTTTTTGTTGCTATTTTGACTTGTTGAATGAGAAGAAGACTTGATAAACCTTGAAACTTTATCTTCAATTATTTCCAAGCTTTCAGGAGTCCTAAATCTACAAACAAACAAGACAAGAGATAGATATGTTGAATGTTAGGGCATGGGTGTTTGCCTTGGTCAAACCCCTTTTAGGTAATTAAACCAAAATGATAAAAGAATAGAATGAAAAATGTAATAATGGAGTTGATTACCTTTCCATGATGTTTGACTTGAAATTCTACAGCAAAACATGGAGAATCTGCCCTTGAATGTCTGAAAATTGATCTTGAATGGCTTGCAATGTTAAAACCTTAAGTTGCTTGACTTGAGATGGAAGAATGAGGGATGAATAATGAGGAATGAATAAGAGATATGAATTGGGGTGAAAAGACTTATATTTATAGAATTTCACCTCTTTCACCCATTAATACCTCATCACAGGCCAACATGAAGTAATAATAAACTTAAATTTCACTTTTTTCTAGCTCAAAGGTCAAAATTGGACCAAATGGGATTGATTCATCACACATGGTGAATGGGTCCCACCTGGATGGGACTGATTCACCATGCATGGCGAATGGGTCCCACTGGGGCCAATTTGACAACTAGGAAGCTATGAGATAAGGAAATAAGGTTTAAATTGCAACTTTTTAGGTATTTGATCAATTTAAGCCTCGGGATGCACAATATGGGTTAATAGGGGCCTATTAGTGATGATGTAATGTTAAATTAGGCTTGTGACATATAAATCAATGTGAAAGTGTGATTAAATACACTTTACAACACTAAAATGAGGTCCACATAGACTAGGAAGGCGCAAGTACCAATGTGAATGTGCAAGACACATTACAACAGTAGTTTAGCATTAAATTTAATTCACAAGCCTTCTAAATTGACGTGAGGATGCAATTAAACACATTTTATAATGTTGAATTATAGAGAAATAAGTTCATTAAGTTTAGAAAAGCGTGAAAGTCCTTTACAAGACATCATTAAAATCATGTCATTGAATTTGCAAGTGTCCAAGACCTAGTGCGGATGCATAAAATGGCTCACAACACCTGAATCAAGGCCTCATTAAGTCAATTTATCAAGAAATATTCCCATGTCAAGCAAAGGGTAATTTTTTCTATGATGCAATAGGAAATTCAAGGACATAGTTTATTTTCTCGATGCTAGCTTGGGTTTTTGGCCTTGATAATTTGATGATGAGGTCAGTTCTTTTCAATTTGGGTTAGATTTTGTGCTAAAGAGGGAAAAGAGCCAAAGGTACTATGATTTTGCTAAGGAATTATAGTACTGAGTCTAAATCCAGGTATTCTTCTTTCTTGGATCATTTAATTTTGCTTCAGAATTATGAGTGGTTGAAGAGGAATGCATGAGTGGCTAAGTTGGATGTAAGAGGTTGTCTTCAGGCAGTTTTTGTGTGGACCCATATGCTTTCAAAGATAGGGGATTATTACTAGTTTGTAGATAATTTTCTAAGCCAAGTGCTTTAAGATTTGTTTCCCACCTTATTGGCCATTTCTCTCTTGTGCTCATACAATGGATGGAATATCTGCCAACCTTGATAGATTATTTCATGGGTGAGGATTTTAAATTTATCAGATTTCACAATTTTTCTGAGGAGTCTTTTCAATTCCCCAAATTTGTAATAGATAGAGTTTTCACGCTAGAGGCATGCCGTCAGGAAACCATTTTCGACAACATATATGGCACCAGAAGAAATAAAAAAAAGATATATTCACTTCCCCTCTCCATTGCTAACAGTCAAGTAACACTGAACAAGCAGAAGGCTAAGGGTGAGCTCACGAATCTACTAGCAGCCTTAGCCTTGTCCCTCATTTGCAACAAGTGGGACTACAACCTCATAAAGCACTACAATTTAAAACATGAGAGTTGGGAATATTTAAGGAGAAGGATAAATCTAACTCAGGAAAGGCTAGAGGTATACATTGATTTGGCTCGCATTCCATTCCACTGACCAAAATGGCTAAATTTCTATGAGCCTCAAGCGAAGTATCAGAGGAACGTCCTGATGGGAAAATCCATCAACACATAGTTGAAGCATAAGGGATGGTTAGAGAGGAAAAAGGAAGACTTCTGGAGATTCTGACAGGAGATGAGATGCCCAGTTGCCCCGTAGGTAACTTTCAGCCACATGATGAGGAGTTCGAAGAAATTTATGATCAAGAGGCTGACTCTAAAAATAATAATACAGAGACCAGCCATGAAATTGATGAGGAAAAAGTTCCGCACTGGGATTCTTAGCCTCAAGAATACACTTTCGACATTTGGAATTTGACAATTGGAGGGACTTGAGGAAAAGGGACTCACAGGCTCCGTCCTCCCTTGGTGCAGGAGCACCTAAGGATCAACAGGCAGTTTCCTAGGTAAAGAAAAAACTTAGAGGGTTAAGTTTTGTTTTTTTTTTCATAAGGTCATGTTGACCATTTAGTGTTGAGCTTAGAGGTTTTTTGATCTTTGGGAAAAAGGTTGTTAAGAGTTTAATGAGTTAGAGGCTCACTTTGCTGAATGGTAAAAAGTTGCCAAGGATTGCAAAACACAGTGGGTTTTATAATGTTTGTTTTAGGTCATCTAAAATGCTCGACCCAAGGATCTCAACTATTTTGAGGTCTATTTAAGTCATGACTCAACCTTGAGGCAGGATTGGAGGTATTATTGTTGAGTGACATTTTTGTAAAATTGAAGGAAACAGTGTTTTAAAGGTAGTTTTCTGAGTTTTGCATTCATATTGAACTTTAATGGAGTAACTCTACTGTAATTTTGTTTGTAGTATGTCGTATCAATACTATGCTAGCTTAGTGTGCTATCTTTCTATCTTTGTAAATCATTTTCTTCTTTTATTTGTAAATAGTTTATCCATTATCTTTTTCTGACCGGTAACAAGCAGTTTTAGAAGAATGGAGCTCTAGAGCACTTTCCCACCGTACAAATTATACGGTCCTTTGGGATTAGTGTCTATGGTCTCTTAGTGTAAATATGTTAGCTTGTAGGGCTTATGGGAGTTCAGGAGGCGCTACCAAAGCTTTGCCCTAGGTGAGCCAGGCAGGGTCCGACTAGGGAAGGCAGTGAGAAAAAGATTCATATCTTGCAGGGGAATTGAGACTTTTGAGAAATTATTCCTTGTGAATTTTGTTGAGGGTCTTGGAAATTTTTGGAGGTCAGGAGGAAGTTCTAACAATTCATCTAGAGTGAGAACTTCTTGACAGTCTGAAAACAACTTTGAAAAGTTTGAAAACCCTAGGATTTTGACCATTCCTGTGTGTGGACAGTGTTCGGCCTGTATAGGCTTAAAACCCTAAAAATCCTTGAGGTGTAGGAATGAGAAACACAAACCCTAAATAAAAAATCTAGGTCCTTTGGTGGGTTTAGAGGGAAAAATCATTTTACCTCTATTCAGAGGCCTAATTGGGGCTCTAGGCTTGTAGCCTTTTCAAACCATATAATGCATTTTATGGAAGCGATGGTTAGATGAAGTCTTGAGATGGAACAAGAACCCTAGTTTGATCATCTTGAAGCTTTTACACACCTTCACACCCTTGTAAGAATCTAGTAGAAGGTTGAGGTTATTTGGTCTTTAGGGAAGAGTAAGGGCCAATGGAGAGTATATGGCAAGCACCAAGGTTGGCTTGGTAGGAGGAAAAATTATTGATAGTGGGGTTGGCCAATAGAAATAGTGGCACCTAGACCTAAGGCAGGACCACTGGGATAAGGTGGAATAGACACCTAGGAGTTCTTAGGAGCAAGGACTCAGAGCATGGGGCAGTGAGTGCCTCATCCAACCCCATCCTATCAGATTGGTATCAGAGCAAGTTAAAGATTTTGGAAAGAAACTTGTATGTCAAACCCTGAGTCTAGTGATTCTTCCACCATGGTGACAAATACATAACTGGCCAAGATGGTTGAAGAGTAGGAAGAAGATAATAAACAATTGAGGGAAAGAATAGCCCAACTTGAGGTAGCAGTGAGGAGTGCACAGTTTGAGGGAAGAATACCAAAAGAAGAGGAGGTTGCAGAGGAAGATAAGACCCTTGCACCTGACCCTGTTTTGAAGGAGGAGCCTTTCTTGAAGGCATTGAAAGCTTTGAGTGGGAAAGCACTTGAAGGCATACCACTGTTTAGTGGAAAAATGGAACCTTATTTAGTCATGGACTGGATAGAAGGCATGGAAAATCATTTTGAGTGTGATGGAGTCACTGAAGCACAAAAGGTGAAGGTTGCTAATTCAAGATTGAGAGGATTAGCCTTGACATGGTGGAAGTTCATTCAAATAGAAAGGGAAAAAGAAGGAAAACAACCCATATCAACTTGGAAAGGAATGGTTGCTAAGGTGAAGGAATCCTACATGCCAGATGACTATGAGATTTAATTGCACAAGAAGAGGCAAAGTCTAAGGCATAAAGACCAAGATGTAAACACTTACACTAAGGAGTTTCAAAAACTTTGCATGAGATCTAATGTGACAGAGGATGAGAGCCTCAAGGTGGCTAGGTACCTTAATGGTTTGAAGTGGAATATCCAAGAGGAGATGGCTCTACTAAGTCCCAAGACAGTACACCAATGTTATCAGTTGGCTAACAAGATTGAGGAAAGGAACAAGAGGAAGCAAGATTAGGCTTCTAAGGGCAGAGGCAAAGGCAGGGATCAAAGAGATCAAAGAGGGCAGTGTGGTGGCTACCAAGGAAGAGGCAGTGACCAAATAAATCAAGGTGAGTCTAAACTCATAGAGCATGGAGGTGAAACATCTTCTAGAGGAGGACATAACAGAGGTAGAGGACCTCAAGGAGGTTCAAACAGACGAAGAGGAGTAGGCAGGAGTAGTTCCTATTTTGCAAACATGAAGTGCTACCATTGTAATCAAATGGGTCACCTTGCTTATAGATTCCCTGAGAAAGCTTCCTCATCTAGCAATGAAAAGAGAGTGGCCTATGCACAAGAGGACACCATGAGTCCTAAAGCATTTGAGATCAGTCATATAGAATCTGAGGTAGGAGAAAATATGATGTTTAACAGAGTTCTGATCAGACAGCTAGTCAAGGAGGAACCTAAACAAAGAAGAGCTCTTTTTAGAGTAAGGTGCAAGATACTTGGCAAAGTATGCAAGGTCATAGTAGACTTAGGTTCAATAGACAATATAATCTCAGAGGAGGTAGTAGCAAAATTGAAATTGGTGAAGGTACCCCATACTAACCCCTACAAGGTCACATGGTTGAACAAAGGGCAGAGTGTTTTAGTGAATTAGCAAGTAACGGTGGAGATTTCCATTGGAGGATATAAAGAAAAGTTAGTTTGTGATGTATTACCCATGGATGCATGCCATCTACTACTGGGCAGACCATGGAAGTATGAAAAAAGTGTTATGTATGATGGGAAAGAGAATACTATTTCATTCAAAAAGGATGGAAGAACCTTCAAGCTGTAGTCACTATCAGAAGAAGATGAAGGATAGTCCAAGACACCTAACATCATGTTGAGCAGTGGTAAGGAGTTCCTTAAGGACCTACACCAAGGAAATGAAGGATATGTGGTTGTGTTGCAACGTAAAGAGGAAGATAAGGCTGAAAAGACAATCCTACCGGAAGCAGTCCAAAAGTTGCTTGAAAGGTACAAGAGTATAGTCAGTGATGGTACACCTGCAACTCTACCACCAAGGAGAGCCATAAGTCATCAAATTGACTTCATACCTGGAGCCTCATTGCCTAACAAAGCAGCATACAAACTTACACCAGAGTAGAACCTAGAGGTAGCTAGACAAGTGCAAGAGTTGTTGGATCAAGGATTGATTCAAAAGAGTATCAGCCCATGTGCAGTCCCAATGGTTTTAGCAACCAAGAAAGGAGGTAAGTGGAGACTTTGTATTGATTCTAGGGCAATAAATAGGATCACCATTAGGTATAGGTTTCCTATTCCTAGAATTGAAGACTTGATGGATTGTCTTGTAGGTGCTCAGTTCTTCACAAAGTTGGATCTCAAGAGTGGGTACCATCAGATCAGAATCAAGGATGGTGATGAGTGGAAGATAAGTTTTAAGACAAATGATGGGTTATATGAGTGGAAAGTGATGCCATTTGGCCTCTCAAATGCCCCTAGCACGTTCATGAGACTCATGAATGAAGTGCTTAAGGATTTTATAGGGATCTTTGTGGTAGTATATCTTGATGACATACTGATTTTCAGTAAGACATCAGAAGAACACCTCAAGCATGTGGAGATGGTTCTTAGAAGGTTGCAAGAGGAGAATTTGGCAATCAATCTTAAGAAATGTGAGTTCTTCAAGCAAGAGCTTGTCTACCTAGGTTTTGTAGTGTCCAAAAGCTCATTAAAGATGGATCCAAGCAAGGTGGAAGCCATCCTAAACTGGCCTACACCAACCACAGCAACAGAGGTAAGGAGTTTTCATGGATTGGCTCAATTCTATAGAAAATTCAGAAGGAATTTTAGTGGTATATGTGCACCAGTTCTAGACACAATCAAGGGTGGTTTGAAAACTAAGTTTGTGTGGACACAAGAAGCTAAGAAATGGTTTGAGAAACTGAAACAAGAAGTGGCAACTCAACCAATTCTCTTATTACCTAGCTTTGACAAAGTGTTCACTATTGAGTGTGATGCAAGTGGAGTAGTTGTAGGAGGAGTGCTAAGTCAAGAGGGTAGGCTTATAGACTTCTTTAGTGAGAAGCTCAATGAAGCAAAGAAGAAATATTCAACCTATGACTTGGAACTTTATGCTTTGGTTTAGTCACTTAGGAAATAGAGGCATTACCTTCTACCCAAGGAGTTTGTGGTTTTTACTGATATTCTGGCACTTAGCTTTATCAACACTCAAGAGAAGTTGAGTAATAGGCATTTGAAATGGATGGAATACATCCAAGCTTTTACTTTTACCATCAAGCACAAGAAGGGACAAATGAACAAGGTGGCAGATGCATTGAGCAGGAGATTGTTGGCAGTCCAAGAGATATAGCTCAAGAGCATTGGTATATAGAGTTTCAAGGACCTATATGGTGAGGATGAAGACTTTTCAGAGGCCTATAAGGTATGTTCTAACTTTGAGAACCATTTCCATAGTCAATACTCATAGTATACCTTGCAAAGTGGGTTGTTGTTTAAGGGAAATCAGTTATGTGTTCCAAGAGGGTCTATGAGGGAAAATCTGATTCAAGAAAAGCATAATGACAGTCTTAGTGGGTGTTTTGGCATTAATTAGACTTTAGAACTAGTGCAAAGGTTCTATTACTGGCCTAAGTTGGCAAGAGATGTTAGAAGATATGTGGAACAGTGTGTTGTGTGCATGAAAGCTAAGGGGAGAGCTAGCAATGCTGATATATATCAACCACCGCCCATTCCTAACAGACCATGGGAGTGTGTGAGCATGGATTTTGTGGTAGGCCTTCCTAAGACCAAGACTAGTTTTGACAGTGTTTATGTTGTGGTAGACAAATTTAGCAAGATGAGTCATTTTATTCCCTGCAAAACTACTCATGATTCCAGCTACATAGCTCACCTTTTCTTCAAGGAGGTTGTAAGGATCCATGGCTTGCCTCTAAGCATTGTTTCAGATAGAGATGTGAAGTTCATGAGTCACTTTTGGAAGACTCTATGGAGCAGATTGGGTACAAACCTATCTTTTGGATCAGCTTACCATCCTCAGACCGATGGTCAAATAGAGGTGGTTAATAGGGTGCTTGGTAATCTTTTAAGGTGCTTAACTAAAGAGTATGGACAAACATGGGATATGGTCATCTCACAAGCTGAGTATGCTTATAATGATAGTGTCAATAGAACTACAGGGAAAAGTCCTTTTGAAGTTGTGTATGGAATGCACCCAAGAGGCATTTGCGAGCTCAGAGACCTTAGATCTATGGAGAATAGGAGTGGACATGCAGAAGACTTCAGTCAGACCATGAAGGAGATTCAAGAGCAGGTCAAGAAGACAGTCACTGAGGCTACACAAAAAGTGAAGGAAAAGGTAGATTTGTCAAGGAAAGATGTGCAATTTCAAGTAGGGGACTATGCCATGGTCCACCTTAACAAGTCCAGGTTGTAGAAAGGAGTGTCAACCAAGTTGCAGATGAAGAGAGTGGGTCCTTGCAAGATATTGGACAAGTATGGCAAGAATGCATACAAGGTGGAGTTACCTACTGATCTAGGAATCTCCCTGATGTTCAATGTTGCTGATTTGATCAAGTATAAAGGGACAGTCAAGAATTTGGATCAGGACAGTAAGGAGATCTTCAAGGACATCAGCAACATGACCTTACCTACTCAGGACAAGCCTCAGGCAGAGAAGATTTTGGAGTCAAGGGTGAAGAAGGCCACAAGAGAAAAGGTGTACATGGAGCATCTTGTCAAATGGAAGAACAAGAATGAATCTAAAGCTATCTGGGTAGAAGAAGAAGATTTTAAGAAGCAAGGCATTGATATGTCAGTGATCTCTCCTTCAAATCCTTAGTGTTTGAGCTGAGAGGGGGAGAATGGTGCAGGAGCACCTAAGGATCAATAGGCAGTTTCCTAGGTAAAGAATAAACTTAGAGGGTTAAGTTTTGTTTTTGTTTTCATAAGGTCATGTTGACCATTTAGTGTTGAGCTTATAGTTTTTTTGATCTTTGGGAAAAAGGTTGTTAAGAGTTCAATGAGTTAGAGGCTCACTTTGCTGAATGGTAAAAAGTTGCCAAGGATTGCAAAACACAGTGGGTTTTATAATGTTTGTTTTAGGTCATCTAAAAGGCTCGACCCAAGGAGATAAACTATTTTTGAGGTCTATTTAAGTCATGAATTGACCTTGAGTCAGGGTTGGAGGTATTATTGTTGAGTGACATTTTTGTAAAATTGAAGGAAACAACGTTCTAAAGGCAGTTTTCTGAGTTTTGCATTCATATTGAACTTTAATGGAGTAACTCTACTGTAATTTTATTTGTAGTATGTAGTATCAATACTATGCTAGCTTAGTGTGCTATCTTTCTATCTTTGTAAATCATTTTCTTCTTTTATTTGTAAATAGTTTATCCATTGTCTTTTTCTGACCGGTAACAGGCAGTTTTAGAAGAATGGAGCTCTAGAGCACTTTCCCATCGTACAAATTGTATGACCCTTTGGGATTAGTGTCTAGGGTCCCTTAGTGTAAATATGTTAGCTTGTAGGGCTTATGGGAGTTTAGGAGGCACCAACAAAGCTTTTCCCTAGGTGAGCCAGGCAGGGTCCGGCTAGGGAAGGCAGTGAGAAAAAGATTCATATCTTGCAGAGGAATTGACACTTTTGAGAAATTATTTCTTGTGAATTTTGTTGAGGGTCTTGGAAATGTTTGGAGGTCAGGAGGAAGTTCTAACAATTCATCTAGAGTGAGAAATTCTTGACAGTCTGAAAACAACTTTGAAAAGTTTAAAAACCCTAGGATTTTGACCATTCCTGTGTGTGGACAGTGTTCGGCATGTGCAGGCTTAAAACCCTAAAAATCCTTGAGGTGTAGGAATGAGAAACACAAAACATAAATAAAGAACCTAGGTCCTTTGGTGGGTTTAGAGGGAAAATGCATTTTACCTCTGTTCAGAGGCCTAATTGGGGCTCTAGGCTTGTAGCCTTTTCAAACCCTAGAATGCATTTTATGGAAGCGATGGTTAGATGGAGTCTTGAGATGGAACAAGAACCCTAGTTTGATCATCTTGAAGCTTTTACACACCTTCACACCCCTGCAAGAATCTAGTAGAAGGTTGAGGTTATTTGGTCTTTAGGGAAGAGTAAGGACCAATGGAGAGTATATGGCAAGCACCAAGGCTGGCTTGGTAGGAGGACAAATTATTGATAGTGGGGTTGGCCAATAGAAATAGTGGCACCTAGACCTAAGGTAGGACCACTAGTATAAGGTGGAAGAGACACCTAGGAGTTCTTAGGAGCAAGGACTCAGAGCATGGGGCAGTGAGTGCCTCATCCAACCCCATCCTATCAGATCCAGTGCCCGAAGTAAAGGAAAAAGGACTTGACAGTCCCCAAGAGGGTCCACTGTAGTCGTCAAAGGCCAAGTTTTGGAAGAATTGGCTGCCATAAGATCATAACATACTAGTTTAGGTCATGCAAAGAGAAGACAGGTCCAAGATCTAGGTGCACCCAATGTGCTGACCCAGGGGGAAGAAGAAGCGAAGTCTTCCCTACAAAATATTTCAGCTATTGCGGCCTAGGTACATTTCCCTCCTCTTCTTCCTATTTCTGCATCTTTGGTTACTCCTCTACCTCCTACCATGGAAAGTAATTCTCCATCCTCGTACCCTAAGTTGATAATCTTGAATACACCCCTTGCCACTTTTAATGAATCTTCTGAAGTCACCCTGTGTGCCGAATGAGCATCATCCACTTTGGCCTCTATTGATTCTTTAATCACCTTGTCAAGGGCCCCCATTGAAACAACTGACACCTCCATGTTACTTGTCACTCCCAGTCCATCCACTTCAGGGAAGGCACCTCTCCTTCAGCCTATTTCTCTTTTTACCCCTAATAGTCTTTCCCTTGCCCAATCTCTATTTGGCATCCCACCTTTTTCCATAATAACACTCCCTTTAGCATCCTCGCATGCTCATACATCCAAAATCTCCCTTTCTGTCACCCTTTTTGAACTCCCTCCTGGTGCTTCCATTGCAACATAGAGAATTGAAGTCCCTCAGAATCTCCAAGGCCATTTTGATGCTACCAAGCAAGTCCAACAGAGCAGAATGTAGAAAATATTGTTAAAGAATGTCAAGTTTCCCACCACCAAGAAGATTGAAGCTTGCTTCAATGAAGAGCGGAACTCTCTGCTAGTCACTTCCATGAAGTCGCTCATGTCCAAGCCTGAAGGATAGATGCAAATGGAGGATTATGAAATCCATGCCATGGGTCTAGATTTGAATGAAAATCACCTGTGTGACAAAGTGGTCCTAGCTAAGGCCACTCAGAAGGTAGTATATGCAAACTATGAGAGGCTAGACAGTAAGTTGAGGAAGCATGAGGCAGAGTTGGTAAATGTGAAGGAAATAGTGAGCAGGTTGTAGAATGAGATTAGAGCCAAAGATGTCGAGATGACCCATGTAAGGAAAATTAAAGGTCAACAAGGAGAAACATCTAAGTTGCTTGCAGAAGATCAGAGTGAATAGGTTCAACTTCATGCTAAAATTGAAAAATTGAAAGGTGAGTTGGTGGTTGAGCGCCAAATGAATACAAAGTACTAGCATTCTCATGAAAATATGAAAAGAGAGCTGGATGGTGTCCAATCTCAAACTTCTGATGATCTTCGAAAGGTCCATACAGAAGTAGAAGAGTCAAAATAGGAGATTAGAATGCTGAGCTCAAAACTAACAAATGCCGTCAGAGAAAGAAGTCAAATGGAGGAAAGCGCAAGAGCAAGAGAGGCTTAGTTTAACTAGGAGCTAGCTGCTACATGAGGATATGAAGCCCTTCCAATAATGAAGAAGATGATATCCATGCATTGGGAGTGGATCACAGTTGTTGTTTCCATTCTCGAGCCCATTTTACAATTCTTAAGAGATGTTTAGGAATTGAATGTTAAGGTTGGCCCAATGGCCATTTATTTTAAGCAAACATGGTCACCCTGAGTGGAAAAATTGCAAAGCTTTATTTCTAAGTTGTGCATAGCCACTAATAAGGCCCTAAAAAGTGTGGGGATTCTTGATCGGAGGGTTTCCTCCATCAAATCTAATGAGATCATTAACTGCCATAGGGTAGGAACAATGTGTAAGGAGTGCCAGTCAATATTGAACAAACAGGCCAATGAAATCAAGAAATATTTCAACGTCCTAGTCGACTTCGGGCTTCCCCCCTTTCTTTCATCAGAGGGAGATGTGCTGATGGTTGAGTAGGTCATGGATGTGACCCAACACAAGGTCCAAACTTCTATAGAATTCCTAGGTTCAAGTGAAATACCCATGGTTGATGATATTGAACATGAGATTTTTCCTCTTTCTAGACTCTACTATCACCTTGGAGCAGTTTCTTCTAGATGGAGATTTCTCTTTAAAGAAGTTTTTGAGCTAGAGCAAGCATATAGGTAGATTTGTACCATTTTCCTACCGACTGATACAGACTGGGAGGTGTAACACTCCATTTTCCTCAAACTCCAAGATTTACCAGAGGCCTAGGTTCATGCCTCCGCAAGCAAAGACCCCCTGTGAGTTGCTAGAACTGTGAAGCATTTTTTCCTTGATTGTTTTGATTTTCGGCTTGTGCAATGTTTTCAATTTCAGATGAGCTCATGCTCAAGTAGAGTTATTAGAAAGGTGTGCAATGCGCCATGTGGTGGCTCTGTAGCTTTCATTTTCACCTTCCTTTTGGGAGAGAGTCGGGACATGTGTCAACTCATTAGAGATTTTCTCGAGGAGCTATATTCATGAGCTTGAAAGTTTCTACCTATTTGACACATCATCTCTTCACTACGGGAAAATTTCTTTTCTTATGAAGCACTATCTTTTGGGAGTTTTTTGGCATTTTTATTTTCCTAGTTTTTGAGATGGAAGCTTTGAGTCGGTGCCCTTGAGTGACGTGATTGGTCAACTAGACATTTTTCCAAGCCGCTTTCTAGGATTTGATCGTTTACATACCTCTATCTTTGCTAAATATCTAAAAAGCATTAATGCGGCAGTTGCGAATTATGAGAAAAGATTGTTGTGATCTAACTAAAGATCTACGATTAGATCATGTGCTATAAAATGCTAACATCTACCAATAATTACTTTTTTGTTGTGGTGGCGATTTCCTCTTTTTGCAACTATAAAGGAAGGGTGATGACAGATGAAAGGGTTGGATTCCAAGTTTTAGTTTCCTTTGGTGAGGAAAAGTTGCATTAGTTTTCTTAGGATATAGAACTATTTTCAGAAGTGAAAGTTGTAGAACTACTTTTCTCTGGCATGTTATATCTTTTAAAGCTTAAACTATTATCGGATTGGCATCCGACCTGTTTTAAAGTTCATTTGATATTTAAAGCACAAAATATTGAGGAGAAATCTTTGAGACTATGCATGTATGGGCTTTATCAAGCTTTCTTTCTTTATGCTTTCCTTCTGAATGAAACACTATGTCTTGCAAGGTCAATTCAAATAGTTTAAGTGGGTGATTTCCATGCTATATGCTTGTATAGTAGAATAATAACTTGTGAAAACTGGATTATGTCATTGGACTTCTCTATTTTTCTGAAGGGTAATTATTTTGTTATATTATGTTGTATTAGTAAGAAGAGTTTATGCAATTTCTAAAAGTTTTTCTGTCACCCTTTGAAATCTTTATGTTTGATTAGACCTTAATAAACACTACCTGTAGAAAAATTTGAAAGTCTGCACTGTGCTTGTTGTTAGCCTTTGTTGTTCATTCTCTTTCCAGCAATGAGGGGTTGTGGCATTCTATGTCTAATTATATCACTTATAGGAATGATTGGGTTTGAAATGTTGTAAAAGCATTGACGCATCACCATTTTATATTTTCTATTTACATTTCCTTCTACCCTTTTCTCCAAACCCCAAACAAGAGCCGACTTTCTATAAAAATCTCAAAGGTATTCAGTGAGGCACAAATTGCTCCCCCACTCACTGAATTTCCCATAAGACTTTTGGAGACGCGCAAGATTGGATGATCAACAAGTCTCTTCATGATTTGATGTAGAGACAAATTTCTTGTCTTTCTTGGGTGCTTCAACCTTATCTTTATTTGCAGCCTTGAATGTAGCTTCTCTTTTAGATGGCTCTCTAATTTCCATTCTCATTTCATATGTAGTTAATATGACATGTTTTTTATCAACAATAATTTTATCCAATTCTCTTGCTTCTTCTATTGCTAATATATTGGAGTCATATCTAGATGGCATAGACATTAAGAATTTTTGCACAATGACTAATTCCTTCATTTCTCCAAATCCTCTAGTAGAGTTCACCATTTCATCAACCCTAAGCAGATAGTCTACAATCTTTTCTTATTCACTCATCTTCAAATGTTCAAACTTGGCTCTGAGAATTTGAAGCTTTTCCAACTTTACCATGTCATATCCTTCATATATGCTTCTCAACTTTTCCCAGAAATCATGTGCAATTTGACAATGCATAACCTTGACAAATAGTGATCCAGTCAAGCCATAGAGAATATAATGCTTTTCTTTTTCATTATTCTCATAATCTTTCTTTCTTGTAGATATCAGTGGGAGGTGTAGTTGTAATAGTGTATTCATTATTGATAGACATCCAAACATCAAATCCTCGGGATGCAAAATATGTAACTTGCATCATAATACTCTAGAAGGCATAATATAATCCATCAAAATGAGGTGCCTTGTTTTTAGAAGATCGTTCTTCACTGGCCATTGTGTTCACTTTACTAAGATCTACCCAAGTTGATTAAGCTTATCCAAGGGAACTAGGACTCTAATACCAATTTTTAGAACACAACTATCTACTGAGAGGGGGCTGAATTAGGAGAACACTTAAAATTTTTATCCCTTACACCTCTTTGCAAATTAATTCCTTAATCCCTTGATGTGTAGATTGAAACTTGACATGAAGAAACATAAACATGCACACATAACTGTTAGGAAAAGGTGTGTTGTACACCTTGCATAATATATTTAATGTAATTATTCTTGGGGCCACTTTATGTTGCATGTAACATTGGGACATAAGTTAAGTTGCTAAAATGTAATTATTTATTATTGGGGAAAACAAATAAATAAAGTACCCAATATTAAATAAGGGGACATGGTTTTATAATCTCATGGTTTTAGTCACATGGTTTTGTGTAATACTACTTGGTGGTTTTGTGGGAGCTTGCTTCTATAAAATAAACCACAAAGGTAGTTTTTTAAGTTGGGTCAATTGGAGGGTTAGCTCTAGTTAGCATTTGTGAGGGTTTGAAGCATGGCATGGGATGTGTGGTTGCATGCTTGTTCACATTAATTTCTTGGAGAGGGCCTATTGTTTCAATGGTGTTCATGGAGACTCTGAAGATTTATTGTAATATTTATTGCTGAATAATACATGAGAGATGGATGCTTTTGGAGGCTGGTTTTTTTCCTTCTTGAGGGTTTTCCTAGGGTATATCTTGTGTCATATTTTCATTGGTATGTTGTCTATTCTCTTGTATGTGGATTCTGAATACTTAGTTGCATAGATTTCTCTTTTGGGTTATGAGGAAATTGTTTTTAAATGGCTGCAAGTTTCCAACAATAACACAAGATGTACATGGAAAACCCAAGATGGGATAAACCATAGTGAGAAATGCTACTAGGATCTACTATCCTAATCTAGCCTCACAATCAAATACTTTGTTACAATGTTTAAGGGCATCAACCCTAAGGAGACACCAATCCCCTAATTTTAGGAGTACCCACTCCAATGAAGCACCCACTCCCTACTTTGAGAACCTACCCAAATATTAGATGGAACCCACCAATCAGACTTACAATATAAGGTATTACAATTTATTCAACTAGAAAACAGTTCAATGTTGCAACCTGATTTGCAACTGCTCAACACCTTGTTGTGAATTTTGCAACCTAGTTCTCTACTCTACACCTTCTTTGTCCTACACTTGGAGATAAACCCTAATTAAGACTTTTCACTTTTTTTTTGGTTTTACTCAACCACACCTCCTCAACACTCTCTCTCTTTCTTTTAGTGTATTCCCTGTTTGCCTCAAGGAACTCACTGATACACTACTCAACCTTGTTGCACCTTTTCTATTAGTGCATTCTCTATCCTCCTTCAAAGATCATGCATACCCTCTATAGATATTTCCTCTCATTTTCTTTAGTTCATTCTCTGTCTACCTCAAGAGACTCAGAAAACACACCTATAACATACCCTCAATACATTTTTCTACCACACTTAGCCATCTTTTGGTTTTTCCTTTTATGTTTATCATCGACCTACAACAATGACCTCGAGATTCTCACACCCTATAGATCTTTTTCTAGGGTTTGATATTTATTCCCTCTTGGATGCCATTGTATCATTGAGCCACACATTCACTTACCAAAAATAGAGATTTTACTATTTTTGGCATATTGAAAAGTTAGAATTCATGTTCCCTATATCAGATCATGATCCGATTCTCTGCTGCCTACATATCTATATCACCGATCCGATCATCCATCACCAATAAAACTAGTAATTGGAATAGTTGGGCCAATTGAATTTTCTTCCTAAGTTGGTTTGTAGTCAAAAACCTTGCTCACACCATTGTATTCATTGAGGACTCTTATTATAAACCTTAACTCATTGATTTGCTACTTTTGCACCATGATCCATCGATTCACTTTCATCGCCCATCTGTAAACATGACCATTAGATTAAAGATATGATTTAATAATTATTGTCGATCTTAACCATATACAACATACCAAGTATGAGGTCCATTGAGACATGCGTCACAAGCTTGCTATCTTAGGGAGCTAGATGCAGGCCCACAAAATCTTCAATGAACTTGGTGGGCTAACACAACCTGTCATCTTTGTCAACACCATGTAATTCACAATAAATATGTGAATTTCCATATCGATCAATCATTCTCCTCCACCTTTCTACACATCACCATCCATTCTTGTTTCCTTTAGGTCTTTATTCAGTCCCACCATATACCCTGTAGGCACCGTCCGATCTTCTATGCTCAATCTCAACTAGTTCTTGCTATCCCGCAGGGTTAGACAGGGACCCACCACATATGTAGTGGGGAAGCAGAGAGGCAATTCATCTTCAAGCCTCAACCATAGCCTTTGATCAAGTTGAGGACACATATTTCACTCGTGACTTAGGAAATATTATAGTTATGGACTATTTTTCAGGCCAATATTGCTAGGAAAGGGGGTCAGTTGCACTAATGACCTTAATGGCTTAAGTTGTTACTTAAGCAACCAAAAACCGATCGTAGCAGTCAACATAAAAACATAACATTTTCTCGTCTGCCATGACTATGAACCCTAGGGTTTATCTGCAAACCCTAATACAGGCCAAGAGCACTAATAATCCATTCCTAAGAAAAGTATACATCTTTAGATCATGCGACCTAGACCAATCGACTCCTCTAAAAAAACCCAAACAGATTCCAGGGTGATCCCACAATAGTGGTTTATAATTTTTGGCCAAACTGGGCACTGAAATAATTTTTTTAAACTAAATCTTCACTTTTGGGCACCTATAATGGCTAAACCATGAGGAATTTGAAGATGATGCAAACTAGAGTTTTGTGACATTTTGTCTGTAGATTCTAAATATATTTTTTTCAAAATTTTTGGAATCAAAGTGCACTTTTCAATCTCCCTCAAAAACTAGTTTTTTAGAAAACAACATTTTTAAAAGTGACGCTCATTATAAGCATAACTTTTTCCATGAAGGATAAAATTCTAATTCTTTCAAATTTAGATTTGTAACTTTGATATCTAGTGCTTCCACTTGGTTATATAGTTTTTATTGAATATTTTTTCTTTAATCAAGTTTTGAAGTCAAACCAATTACAATTCAAACATAGCCGACCGTATAATGTGTAACATTTTTTGTATGTATCAAATTTTTTTTTTGTGTGTTGGATCAAAGACTTCATATATATGGTGCACTAGTTTTATTTTATTTTTTGATAATCTGCTATTTTTCCACATGTGCGAACATAGAGCTTGATTTTTGGTGAAAAACCTACATTCACAAGAAATAAAAAAATATAATAATAAAATTAAATTTATTTAAATTTATACTTTTTGGGAAGCTTATAATAAGGACTACATACTTACAAAAATAAATTTTATGTAAATTCATTTGATCCCCCAAAAGTTAAATCAAAAGTGGTTTTTTATCAACATTTTGATAGGTTTAAAGGAGACTTCGTTATAGGTATGGTTTAAAACTAGCGGGGTTCTATCCAAGGGGGTTTGATCTAAGGTAGTTTGATCAAACCATCTTCAATTGGAATGCTTTAAATGGAAATTTTTAAGGATTAAATCATTATAATTTATAAAAATATGTGATTTCAGCAAAAATCAGTTCCTCCCAGAAATTGTAAACCAACTTTGTGGGATCACCCTCCACTACAAACTTCTGGAAGAGACTTTTGCAACACCAATGCCATATTGCATGACAACATTGCAACTTTTTGAGCAACTTTGCAACAATTGCAAAACATGCTCCTTCCTCATCAAACTTCACAATTTTTTTCGACATCTAATCCATTACACCTCTGATCTCTCTGTTGACATCAATGACAACCAAATCACCAACATTTCTGTGTTAAAGTGGTTATTTATATCATTATGTCAATTGAATCATTGTATTTCATCTTTAGGACATTTCCACATTTTTAAAGTGCTGGTTGACTCACTTATTAGGTTGTAAGTCAATCACATACCTTGTCCAAATCCATAAAACTCTCATTCCATGTTTGTATTTCCAATCCATCCCATCTCTCTCCCCTTATTTAATGAAACATTTGGGGAAATGTGTCAAATCCTAAGGTGGTAACTCAAAGGTTTCCCTTACCCCTCCATTTCACATGATTTTTCTATTTTAAATAGAAAATCACATATCAAGAATTCAAGATACTATTAAAGGAACAAAGGAGCAAATAAAGTTCATTGTTATGATATAATTGTTTATTATTTGATTTCTTACATAGATCTTGAGCTTTGTTGAATGATTATTGAGTGTGAATTTGGTACTTTTATTGTATTTATATTATTTTTCATAATTGACATTTTCATCATCCACAATAATCATTAAAAATATATGAAAACACATAAATAATAAAATATGATAGCTATAGACACCTAAAAATGACCTAGGCTTGCAAGCTTCATTTTTACCACTTTTTGTCCTAGCATAATTATGACACTTTAATTATGTTCCTAACCCATCTTCAACTATTAATTAAATAATTCACAATTATTTAATTAATTCAGGGTCTTCTATTCTTCCTGATTATTAAATAAATAAATCATATTTATTTAATGCATCACTAATTATCTAAAGTCAACTCATAATTAAATAAAGTTCTCATTTTATTTAATTAATCTTTGTCATTAATGTCCTCCTGATTATCAAATAAATATATTTTAATATATTTATTCAATATGTCACTAATTCCTAAATCCTCTCTTTTAATTAAATAGATTTGATAATTTATTTAATTAATTAACCACTTCTTCTAAATTAAATAATTATTTTTAATTATTTAATTGTCGTATATGACACTTCTTTATTTTTAAATAAAACAATTTATTTAAAAATATCTCACATAGTTAACTGATTCTTCTTTTAGTAATTAATTTCAAAAATCAATTCCTCCTTATCTTACAAAATCCAAATTTTGAATTAATTTAATTCAAAATGGAAATATTCTTCTTCAAATCAAGTAATTTCTAAAATTACTAATTTTCTAAAATCCCATCTTCTTGTCTTTTGATTTTTTCTAATTCCATCTCAACTGTCACATTTATCTTTGATTTAATTTATTTAATTAAATCTTATTCACACATTTGGGCATTTTTCCCTAACCCTAATTGAGAGTTTCCATTTCGAATCTTAACCATTGATTCTAGGGCATTTCTCAATCTCTCAATCTCATCCGTCCGTTCAAAATGACATTTTCTATAAAATGCTATTTTCCTATCATTTTCGCATTAGACAATATTTTAGACATTAGATGCATAGAGATTCTACAGACAATGCAACATTTGTCATCTTACTTCATTTAGTCTTGGCATATTTAGGCATAGGCATTTCAATTATATTGTCATAGGTATTAGGCATTTAGACTTTGATCAAATCCTTCAAAGCTTGGTGTAGGACTTAGACTTGTATTTTCAGATTGCTCACATATCAAATCTGAGGGCAACACATCAACCGGCAAGCTAGAAGGTGTTACAAAAGTGAAGCATGGAAGACTCGGCGGTTTATATGTATAATCGTTCTTTGTTTTAACTTCCATTGTGTTTTGTAATTGCTTTGGGTTTTTTTTCTTTTATATTGATTTGATTTGATCTAATCTAAACTTTAGAAAATAACCCTCAGTTACATTGGTGAACCCGACATTCTATAAAAATATTTGTGTGTTTTTCTTTTTTGTTTTCACTGTTTTGCAGGTTATAGCCAAGAAGTCATACAAAATCCCGTCACCGTCTTCTGAGCACAGAAAAATGGGGGAATAAAATATTTTAAAATTTTTTCTAGGTTTTGTAGATCTCTGTCTCAGCTTTTCATAACTTCAAACGGTTTCAAATTTCATTAAAATTTGAGAAAGTTATGGCCATTTTAGTGATCGCGGTTTTTTAAGTTTTAGCTGTTAAAACCTGAGTCTTCTTTTGTTTATAACACTTTTTTTTTGTAGGATTTTGTAAAACGTTTTCTAGGTTTTGAAGGTATATATCTTAGCTTTCCATAGATATCTAGGCTTAAAATTTTTGTTAAGTTTTGAGAAAGTTATCGCTGTTTTAATTTGCTGCTGTCATTAAATTTTATTTTATTTTATTATTATTATTTTTTTGGTTACTAATCTTTGTTTGCAGCATTTGGAGGTTACTTTTCATGGGTCAAAGGAAAAAATTCAATCTTCTAACTCGTGGTCTTGCAGGTTCGAATGTCAAAGAATAAACACTAAAACATTGTGTCTGTATTTTTCTTAGATTAGTACACACTTACTTTTAGTGCAATTAAAAAAAACAATGTCTTCTAATTTGCATGACTGTGTTTGCAAAATGGTAGATGAGTATGCTCTCACCTTGTGAAAACTCGGTGATCAGAAAACATGACCCATTCTTTTTTTTTCCTTATTACCCTCACGACTTAGTAATTGAAGTATCCTCTCCCCTTGCGCTTTCGAGCAATCTTGGGTGTAAGAGAAATAGTTACTAACTCTAGAACTTGGGCCTGTTCTAGTGGAATGAGTATGCTCTCACCTTGTGAAAACTCGGTGATCAGAAAACCAGACCCATTCTTTTTTTTTCCTTATTACCCTCACGACTTAGTAATTGAAGTATCCTCTCCCCTTGCGCTTTCGAGCAATCTTGGGTGTAAGAGAAACAGTTACTAACTCTAGAACTTGGGCCTGTTCTAGTGGAAAAAAGTACTCACCCCAGGACGACTCAAACCGGTGGAACCCTAAACCCGAGGGACTTCTAGCCGGTATATAAAAGTGGATTCTTGTGGAAAACCCAAGAATCACGAGTGTGGTTCCGACGAGATGGATCCGAAAGGGGACTCTCGCCACATGGATCATGCCCCACAAACAAAATGTTCGTATTAAAAACCTCTTGTTTTAGTGTCCAACCATTCTATTGGCCGTTGCTTGATATAGTGCAGGGTACAGTATCATGCCCGAAGACACTCACTAGTGATCCCCTTGAGTAGAGATAGCAGTTCTTGGGAAGTCACTACCCAAGATTTTGAATTTGGTGTGCTCAAATGACGTTAATGAGCCATAGAGGGGATCCAATGCCACCAAAATTCTAAGCTATCTGCTCTCGAAAAGGAAAGGTGTTTATCACCAATCCGGGGTATATCGGTGGGCTATATCAAGTATACAAACCCTTGGCCTATTGGCCTTTTAGGATTGTACTTGTCTTATGTGTGCTTGCTTACAGTCAAAAAATTGTGCTTGTCAAATGTTTGCTAGATTACTCAAACATTATACACAACATTCACAAATCTGGACACAAGCAACCGACCTTAGACAACTCATACTTTTCAAACAAAACATTAGAAAACAATCTTAGTCCTCATTTTGAACCTTAGACTTTGCATTGTTCATCTTAGTCCTCATTTTGAACCTAGACTTTGCATTAATCATTTTAGTCATTCATCAGCATTATCGTCTTAGTCGACATTTGACACTTTGGCTTTGATCACCTTGTCATCTTACATCAATCATTCCCTTAGACAAATGTTATCATCACCTAGTCATCCTAGTCAACATTTCAGGAAACATAGTCTTGCATTTTCATCCTTATCGAAAATACAAAAACATAGGCTAGTGCCATCCTTGCATTTACTTGTCATTCTCATCATCCTCATTTGAGCAAATCCCTTTTACGGTTGAGACTAGGCTTCAAAGACAACAACGACAAATGGAAAACTTTGGACAAGATTCCAATCCCAACATCGACAATAACACTTATGAAACAAACAAACATTGGACCTTTTCTGACCCATTTCACAACATGAACATGCAATCTTCCATGAACATGCCATCTTCATCACAAAACATTTTTGAGCCATTAATAAAAAGAGACCAAAATGGATGAGTATATGTCGAAGACTTAGAAGCTGCAGCGCAAAACCCTGATATAGCCTCCTTTGTAGAAAAATCAGTCTTACAAGACCCTCAAAGGTATCTAGCCATGCTTTTGGACCAAGGGGCTAAGTTACCACAAAGATTTGACATAAACACTTTGCCACCTCCATCTGTCTACCCTCACAATCAATAGTCACTTGACACAAATCTTGCCATTAATTCACAACAAATGTCCACTTATCACCCTTATCCTAACCTTGACAAGGGAAGCCAACTATCCACTAGTCCATTCCATGTCTCCACATCATATGCTAGTCCTTCACCTATTAATCTCGTCCAAGTCTGCATCCCTTATCAACCATCTACCAACTCATGTCAAGTCCCCACATCATATCATACTGACCCGGTCCAAGTCTCCATGTCCTATTTCAATCAACCTTACACCAATCTAGTCAAAGTCTCCATGTCATATCCTTGTCCTTCAATAATTAATCCAGTCCAAGACTCCATGGCATATCCAATCCAAGATTCCATGTCCTATCCTTGTCCCTCACATGCTAGTCCAGTCTAAGTCCCCATGTCCTATCCTAGTCCTTCATATACTAGTCCAGTTCAAGTTCCCACGTCCTATCCTAGTCCTTTGGTCATTAATCCTTTTCAAGTCACCCCCTCACAAGCCACATCTAGTCATGAAAATTCTATCATAGTCCAAAGTCAAATCCCATTTAATAAACTTGAGGATACATGTCAAAATGAAAGTCCAAAGCATGACCTTATAATGTCACCCTCATGTCAAGAACAAGGTAGTCCATCCCATGACCCTATCTCAAAGTTCATTCAAGATGTCCTTCAAAATAATCATGACATCCAAAACACACCTATCCTTAACAAAAATTCCATTTCTAATTATATCATCTATGACAACCCCATCTTTGACTAAGACCCTATTGTTGACCAAGAAATCCAAGATGATCCACTCCTTGATCTTTACGCCATTCATGATCAAACACTTTCTGACTTTCTAAAGGCCTCGACTATTGACACTTCCCATGATGAGACACTTGCCTCCATGGGACACATAGACGATATTCCTCCAGAACAAGAATCTTCCACTAGGGACATGCTTGCATATGATCAAGTTATAGCTAAAATCATGGGACTCTATGACACTAAACATAATGATGGCTTCGACATTGCCTTGGAAGCACCAACAGAATCATCTGAACTTGACATGTCACAAGATCAGACCAAAGATATCAGTCAAAAATGTGTCCAACATGATAATGAAGTTAAGACACTTTATCAACTAGGGTCATCTATCTTTGTTAGAGCAGGCTTTCTTACAGATGAAAATATTACAAGTGACAGTATCCACATACCTATTGATGGGTTAGCATCTTGCTTTCAAAACAACAAATACCCCATCACAAATAGAATTTGTCAAAACATGCAATATCAAGGAAAAAGAATAGGCATACACGAGCAAGGAATTCTAGAACCAATACAACTTCAAACAAATTACAGACATCAAGGTCTAGGCTATTCCTCATACAACAAATCAAACAATGTTAGTGGTACCTCCTCAATACTGGGGGCAACTTTGTCAGATATAAACATCAAAATGGATTCCATGAGAAATCCTTGTCATAAGATTGCTGCCAACACCCCCTCCACCCACACCATGAACCATCATTCTATCATAAATAAACCTTCCCTTTGGAACCAACCAAAAAAAAGTCTTACAAGTCAAAAGATCAAAATCAAATGTCAAAGGCCATTGAATCAAACAAAAGGACAAGTGGGCAAATGAAATTAAAATGGATCCCAAAGAAAGATGGATCAAACAAAGACACCAAGTCAAATACAAAAGTCAATCACAATGTGGAGCCACAAGACAAGAGGACTCCCACATATACAACATGTCCACCTCCTTTAAAATGGTCATCAATCAAGGCATATAAAAGTGTTGGTTCCAAACACCATCCCTCCAAAATCCGTCATCCACCATCCCAAGTTTGGAAAATAAAGTCATTCATCCAAACTTCCAAACAATCTTTCCACATCTACCATCATTCGTCATAATCCTACATCTCGTCTAAAGTCCAATGATCCCACGTCACAAATACGTCACATCTTGGCAGCAACTCTTTACCGCAAGGACTCTTATGGCACTCTACTGCGATGTGCATATTTTGATAAGGCCAACTCTAGTATCAGAAAGGACCACAATGACATCGATTAGTTGTATACAAGCGCTATGATCCTGACAAGACAACTACTTCAGATAGGACATTATTGGCATATCATGGCACCAATCTCTGCATTGGCATTGTTAGTGAATTTAGAACAGTCAGTGGTTATCTAAAGCATCCAGGCTATCCACCAAATCAAAAATACAAAAAAAAATTGAAAAATGTAAAACATCGTCACCCTGATGAAAACCTAGCAAATAGGTGTCTTGGTGACACCAAAAAAATCAAAAAGTCAAGAAAATAGTAAAGAGAAAATTTTCATCCAATGGTGAAAACCTGGCAAATAGGCGCCCTGGATAAGTACCATGATGAAAACCTAGCAAACAGGCGTCATGTGTAAAATAAATCATCTATGTGGACTCTTACACTTGGGGGCAAGTTGTCTCATCTCCTAGGCCTTCCTCTTGACATTGACATCCGACCATTTCATTCATATCATTTTCATACATTTTCCACTTACCTCGGTCTTGACATAAAACTGTCACACATAAATCATGCTTTGGGAAAACTCTTGACATGTCTATCCTTCGGTCATACACGATTCATGAAACATCATGTCATTGACCGTCATAGTCTTATTGTCCTTGTATGATATAGTCCTTGAAAATCATATGACAATTTCATTAGTCTCATGTCTCTCGTCTTTTACCAAGGCCACCCCCTATCCTTTCATGCTTGTCACCTATCTTAGTTTTCCCTTGTCAAATGGTCTAAGGATGCTCCATTATCCCATCTAGTCCTAACCAAGTCATTCCAAATGCAACAATTCTAATCCATACAAGCACATTATCCAAAAGTTTACTTGACTGCATTCCTGGCCTGGCTGTAGACCTTGATACTTTTGTCACATGATCGTCATCATCCTCACATTGTTTCAGGATGCGTCCTTCCCACATCAAACAACGTTGTCATCACTTGTCAATTGGTATTCAGCTTGAATAGGGGCACAATCATGTTTGTTATTGGATTCTCATGTGTAGGCATCAGTCATATGCATTTGTCACGATCCTCTTAAATGTCAAAATTAAAAAAATCATAAAACAGCAAAAAGACAAAACATCATAAAATGTCCTGAAGAAAGACCTAAAAATCATAAAACGTCCTGAAGAAAAATACAAAAACATCCAAATCAATGTCAAAATCCTAAAAATGGAGTCAAAGTCAGTCATGCCAGTTAGTCCATGTCATTGTTGAACTACGTTGTCTCTATGCATTTGCTACATAGGCAAGGCCATCAGTCAATGAGTCCCCAAGACATTAGGTCAGTCCTTTTAGGTTGGTCCAAATAAAATCATGACATTTGTCACAATTGCCACATCGGTCAAATAAGTCAGACATAGTCAAACTCAGACACAAGACAGTCATTCGAAATGTCCATGTCAAAATTGGTCAAAATCAGACAACACAGTCCAATCAATCATACAGTCAACATCAGTCAACTTGTCAAAACATATTAGTCAAAACAATGTCAGTCTCATCACTCTTTGGTCCTCTTCAAGATGTGTTCTTCTTAGAGTTAGACCTCGTCAAAATGTCCTTTGCCTTTTTTAGGATGTTTCCTTCCTGACAATAGGCACCGTCAAACTGTCAACACCGTCAAATTGGCAAAACTCTTAAACTGTCAAAACTGTCAAACCGACAAGAAATCAATCTTTGGCAAACAAACATTGGCAAACAAAATAAAATGGTTGTTAATCTTTCTGGTCTATCTTGTCTTATCTTTTGACTATCTTGGCTATTTTGTCTTATATTTTTACTGTCTTGTCTTTTTGGTCATGTTACTAGCTACCTCAAGGATGTCCCATGAAGGATTTAGAGGTGCGATGACGTCTCCTGGCCTATTTTATTTTCTTTGACTGCTATTTGTGGATTGTCTTGACAAAAAGACTAGGGTAACTTCACCCTTAGTATGAGTTAGGACTTTTCTTGTTTGTGACTGTTTGTTTTTCAAGTGGATGACCTTGCACACCTTGGTCTACGTCATATCATGGTGTTTGTTGTCCATTTGTGTCATTTTTATTGCCCAATGATGATTAAAAGCAATAAATATTAGTCCTATAGCAATGTTTTGAAGGATTTGGTCTAGGAACTAACATGCATATCTTTTTGTCTTGTCATCTTCTCTCTCCCATCTCATATAGGCATTGCATCCATATCATCATCCATAGCTTTTGCACTAACATTTCTTTGTCTCTTCATATTCTAGTATTCTCATTAATTTCGAGAGCACACCCATGTTCTTGGAACCCGTCTTTCCTCTCGAGGGGGCATACCGTAACCCTCCTCGTCATTCTTCCTCATATTATTTTGCACTGGGGCATATTTTTGACTTATTTTCTTTGCCACAATGCGACATGCTACATTATGACAAAGAGGGGAAAATGTAGACACCTAAAAATGACCTAGGCTTGCAAGCTTCATTTTTACCACTTTTCGTCCTAGCATAATTATGGCACTTTAATTATGTTCCTAACCCATCTTCAACTATTAATTAAATAATTCACAATTATTTAATTAATTCAGGGTCTTCTATTCTTCCTGATTATTAAATAAATAAATCATATTTATTTAATGCGTCACTAATTATCTAAAGTCAACTCATAATTAAATAAAGTTCTCATTTTATTTAATTAATCTTTGTCATTAATGTCCTCCTGATTATCAAATAAATATATTTTAATATATTTATTCAATATGTCACTAATTCCTAAATCCTCTCTTTTAATTAAATAGATTTGATAATTTATTTAATTAATTAACCACTTCTTCTAAATTAAATAATTATTTTTAATTATTTAATTGTCATATGTGACACTTCTTTATTTTTAAATAAAGCAATTTATTTAAAAATATCTCACATAGTTAACTGATTCTTCTTTTAGTAATTAATTTCAAAAATCAATTCCTCCTTATCTCACAAAATCCAAATTTTGAATTAATTTAATTCAAAATGGAAATATTCTTCTTCATTTCAAGTAATTTCTAAAATTACTGATTTTCTAAAATCCCATCTTCTTGTCTTTTGATTTTTGCTAATTCCATCTCAACTATCACATTTATCTTTGATTTAATTTATTTAATTAAATCTTATTCACACATTTGGGCATTTTTCCTTAACCCTAATTGAGAGTTGCCATTTCGAATCTTAACCATTGATTCTAGGGCATTTCTCAATCTCTCAATCTCATCCGTCCATTCAAAATGACATTTTCTATAAAATGCCATTTTCCTCTCATTTTTGCATTAGACAATATTTTAGACATTAGATGCATAGAGATTCTACAGACATTGCAGCATTTGTCATCTTACTTCATTTAGTCTTGGCATATTTAGGCATAGGCATTTCAATTATATTGTCATAGGCATTAGACATTTAGACTTTGATCAAATCCTTCAAAGCTTGGTGTAAGACTTAGACTTGTATTTTCAGATTGCTCGCATATCAAATATGAGGGCAACACAACAACCAACAAGCTAGAAGGTGTTACAAAAGTGAAACATGGAAGACTCGGTGGTTTACAGGTATAATCTTTCTTTGTTTTAACTTCCATTGTGTTTTGTAATTGCTTTGGGTTGTTTTTCTTTTATATTGATTTGATTTGATCTAATCTAAACTTTAGAAAATAACCCTCAGTTACAATAGCAATTCCAAATAGCTATTATGTTAGAGAATAATATTCTTAGGGGTCATACCATTCTAACATTTATATATTTCCCTAATGTAAGGTTATAAAACCTTGTGATTATTGTACAATTTACAAATCATATACCATTTAATAATTAAAAATCTAATAAATTATTAGAATATTAATTATTTATATAAAAAAAATGAATAGGTTTGACTATTACATCTTTAGGTATTTTATCATCCCTTGTCTTATATTCAATGAGGTTTTTTCTCATTGCTTGAGAGGGGCATCAATTTGAAGATTTGATAGTGAATTATATCACTCTGAACGAGACATATGATTGACCATTTGGAAGTGGGAAGAAGTGTGTCTCCAAATTTGGTCTATATTTTAGTAGATCATTTTGTAAGTTTTTTATGATAAGATAGTGTTTGATGGGGATTTTTATTTGAATGTGTTTTCCTAATTTATATATTATGTAATGTGTTTATTCTATGAATATTTTAATTCTCATTTTAATTTTTTAATATTTAATTGTAATAATTAGCAACTTGAGATCATGATTCCTGATATGGTATCAAAGTAGGTTAGAAAATGTTAATAATCTTTTTATATATAATATTTTAAAAAAAAATATACAATATCATTGCTTAATAAATCGGATCCATGTGACAAAGAGGAAAGAAAAAATATATATAAGAAGAATTTTAAGAATGTAGAAGTTAGTTTTTAATGGTGCCAAAGTGTAAAATCAAAGCAAGGATATTTCAAACTTCTCTAAAAATCTAACATGACACACTTAATCTCTACTTTAGATTTGAGAACATCGAAGTGTGAAGCAATCTATAGTTTGAAGACACTGTCTTTCTACAATTAACAACCTATTTCATAATTAAGTGCAATATAACCTATAATGTTAGCTATTATACTAATGGCTTCAACAAATATTCATTTAGTGACAAGCTTGCACCAATTTTGTTTATCATGACCCTTCCAATTAAAATTCAGAATTTGTAATGTTTCATCTCCATTCTTAAAATATTTATGATGACATGAGGCAACACTTATTCTAGTTCTTCTATATACAACAACACCTACAAAATCAAATATTTTGTAAGATCATGGAGGCTTTTGCTAGTGTATAAGGGCGAATTTGCACCCTAGGCACAATTCCCTTTTTTGCTTTTATACACTTTAGAAAACCAAAGTCGAAGGCTTAAATTTACTTAAACCCGTTGTTGGTGGTCCATGTGGAGCCTATTTTGTGTGTCGGTGGAGGTGTTTCTATCAAGGGTGCCCATGTGGCATGTAGACGTCCACGCGACGTGCTTATGTCCTTGACAGATTCCTATAGTTGAGCCAAGAGAGGCATTACTCTTCCCATTGGCAGTGAAGTTGTAACGCCTCCTTCTGCCAACTGACCTGAATATGGCCGTTTCCTTCCTCATTCCTTCAAATTTAGTCCTTGAACTTGCATTTGGGAGCTTCTAAGAACTCTTCATCACATCAAGCTACCATTCTTGCACACACACATTCACTCTCAAGCTCACTTTCACTCACTCCAAGCATCCAATCATTCCATTGCAGCAAAAGCTCCACTTCGTCACTTTGGTAGAGAACGTTTTAGACCACACCATTGTAGTAGAGGCTTGAGTTCCTCTCATTTCTCCCCCAAGCAGCCTTGAGTGCTCTTGGTGGAGGTGGTAAGCTTCCCTCTCCTGTTCTCTATCACTTGGTTGAGTAGCATAGTACTACATTGTAGTGTTTGTGTTTTCATTACATTGCTTCTTTATCTTGTTCCTTTGGTTGTTCGTGGAGGTGGAAACACATAAATGAGAGTCTGACTGAGGCAGACCCCTATATAGCCCCCCCCCCCCAACATTTTCTCTCTTCCTGTGTGTAGGTGGATGCACTTTGTGGAGCTAGATGGCGAATAGGCTCTTCTACGAGATTGTCTTCGTCACCTTAGCTTTGGTATATCTACTTTATCACCTTCGTTTGCACTTCTCATATTTTAGGGTGTTGTTTTGTTCTCTTAGAAGTTGTTAAACTAGGTTGTTAGTCATTTTAGTGAGTCTGACCTTGTCTCTGCTGTAATTCAATTTGTACAAACTACAACACATTTCTGAGATGCTAGTGCACTGTGCTGTCGTCTGAAGTCCACGCCGACGTCCTCGGGTAGAGAGCTTCCTAAGGCGGAGAGTTGAACCTAAAAATTGAATCGCCTAACCCCACCTTGCATCTCGGGATTGTAGAGTGGTTTTAGGGTTCCACAATCCTTATCATTCTCACCCTCATAATCCTAAACAATACACTTAGCTTAGGTAAGTTAGGGCAACCTCTCGCATCTTGACCCTCCGTGACCTAGGGTCTTACATGCGGTGGTCCCCCTCTCTTATAGCTAGACACCCTGATGAGATATTTGGAGAGTGACCTACCCAAATGACCTTCCTTCTTCCCCTTCTGCAATGTAGTAGAATAAACCTTCAAACTCAAAAAACTCTAAATGGAAATTTAAGAGCCATGCATTCCCAAAGATGCACTGTGTTACAAGATGGTATCATTCGTCTTTAAAGAGGAATGATTGCTCCTTTGTCACACAGAAAACCATCAATGCAATCCTCTTCTTTAGAGATCAAAGTTGAGGTACTTTATTTAGAGAAGCTTCAGTACCTTTGTGCACCTTAGATGAAATGATATGTGGAGCATGGACTGAGGTAGTATTTAAAATCTTGCACTTTCAACTATGTGGAATGGGGGCTCAAAAAAAGTTTAAATTAAAGTAGGTTTTTAGGTTTGCATAACAGTTGTGGGTGATTTCACATTGATCGCTATGATTTGAAATCCTGTTTCCTTCAAGTGTGAAGAACATCTACACACAAAACATAAGAAATTAAAATAACACTACAAGAAACTACGATACCCCACACCTCCATGTCGGCTAGTCAAGTTAAGAAGTGCCAGTAATGATTGGCGATTATAATTCCATGAAAAATTATGATTACCATCATTATATCATGTCCATTTAATTTCGGAATGCAGCCGGGGTGGCGGTTCTCATTAACTCCATTCACAGCGAGTGGTGTTCCCTGGCGATAAAGTCTGCTATCATGACCACTTCTTACCTGATCGACAAACTGAAAAATACATTATCGACTGCTGTTATTTTTGATAAGGATGCCTGCCACATTCATCCTCACAAATCCATCAACCCTGAACTTGTCTACCACCTCAGCATTGAAGACTACGTCAACTATCTATGCACTCATTTACACCACCCAACAAATTTAGTCAATTCCTGGAATACCCACTTCAGGTCCCAGCCACATTGACTTGTGTTCTAATGGACTAAACCGTCAACTATCTATACACTCAATTACACCACCCAACAAATTTAGCCAATTACAGGAATACCCATTTCAGGTCCCAGCCACCTTCTGTTCTAATGGACCAAACTATCATTCCTTCACTATATTTTTTTTTAATATATTCTTATCTTTGTGTATTTTTCTTCACTTTAAATTTAACAATTTATGGTGCCTTATTTTTTTACGCTTACTTTTTCCAATACTGTGAAGTTTAATGATTGGTCATAATCACAAACAATGAACTGTTTAAGACACTAATAGCTTTTAGTGGGAATTTTGTTTGTCTCTTTCCCTTTTAAAAACCAAAGTATAATAATCTAGAATATTAAATCATTAAGATAACTTTGACTACCATCATAGAAGTGGATGCTTGTATTTATTGTTGTGTAGAGGTGCAATTACTTAGTTACTTATTTTGACTATAATATTTGTGTAGATTATCTATATAGATATTATTGTAATTTTATTTAATGAAATTATGTTTTATTCTTTCATATGGTTAAATAATTTAAGAGTTATCCATCAAAATTTTACACTTGAATTACATATAAAGAAGTTTATTATAAATGTTGAGAGTATAATAAAAATAAATAACTTATGATTGTTGAAAGAATATTTCTCCTTTTTGAAACCACATTCTTAAGAATACAAATCTACAATAGTTAAATATATGTAGAGTAGTTCATAAAGGAATATACGTGCTAAGTAAAATGTATACAAGGTATTGTTGACTACTTTCCACACACTAAGGAATTACTATAGGTCACACCTTGATAAACATTGGTTAATGCAACAAGCTTGAAACTTTTCTCATAACTAGGCTTGCAAATGGGAGAATCCTCAAACATATAGGTTTAAATGGATTGCATAAATTTTATGATATCATATGATTACACAAGGTACATTGGCCCCCTTTCAAAATATTAGCACCATTAAAAGGATCAATCTCAGAAAAAACTAGTGGAATAACTCCATAGTTTCCTTATAATTATAACCTTTATCTACTCTCACATTATTAGATATGCTCCAAGTGTTTATCTAATACTCTACTCATTTCAAAGAGCAGCTAATTTTAACAAAAAATCAAGCCATAGTAAATCACATCATTGTAAAGAGAATAATCAATATTACATAAGTTGGAACATTAGTATTACAAGCAAAATTTTCATTCAAACTTAAATTTTTCTTTTCAATTGTTTACCTAAAACTATTGTCCTCTTTCAAGATAGTAATCTTATCAAAATAAAAAATCTCAATTTATATCTCTTATAGGTTGCTATATAAATATTCTCCAAAATTACATTTTTACTAAGCTTATCTAGGAACTATTTTTTTTCTATTTCCTTACCTCATTAAAGAGGTGTACGAATATTTTGAAGAAAAGTAATACCTAGGCTTAGGGTATTTTGGGGGTATTTGTGTGAAAAATACTTATAAGAGTATTTTTTTGACCTCATATTCATGATCAAGTATCAATTTTTTTTAATATACCAAATTTGATATAGTATGATTGAATAACTTGAATCATAAAATTTAAATTCATTAATATTTTCTTTGTAATCATAGTAGCATTTTTCTTGTCATGAATGCTAACAAAATCATCATCTCTAAAGTAATAGATAACATACAAATTATGCATGACCTTAGACCATATTTCAAAACTCTATGTTTAAATGATTACCTTATATGTGAAATAATTGATGAGAGCATTAGAAAAGTTTACATAGCTACAAGCAAGATTGATAACATTTTATATTGGTTTTTTGGATATTGTTATATTGTAGCTAACATAATTGAGAAGCAATATTATCCTATATGTCATTAAGAAGAGACATTAATTGATGGATAATAATACAAAAGAAGCTATGTATCTAATCTCTAAATAGATAAAATATCCAAGAGAATTATATTTTTATAAAATACACAAATAGTTTAGAAATCTTACATTGGAGGTTCATATTCATTTTTTTTCATACTCATTATATTGAAAATGATAAAAAAATAGCTTATTCTCTTTTCCAAAATCATATGGACAATAAGTAAATTAAAATCGAAAGGAAACAGGAAAGATAATGTTAATGTATCTATTTCTATTGAATCTAATAAAGATAATGTGTTGACCATATCCAAGACACGTGATGGAGACTACATTAGGAATTGTAAAAAAAATAAAAATGTTGCATCTCACATACTACATAAGAAAAATTAATGGAAATTTTAGTCAATAAACTTAGAGAAAATAAAATTATAATTGAACTTTCAATTTTTATAGCATTAATTTGGAAAGATAGAAGACCTAAATTAATCATCATTTAAATAAAATTTTACAATTCTAGAACTCGTGGTTACATTTGGACAATCTGGGAAAAAGACAAACATTTTATATACTTCATTACCACAAAAAATATTTCTTTTTCATGTACTTAGCATATTTATGAGCTTCTTATGTTGAATAAAACCTCTAAAATTATTATTAATTGTTGTGTACAAAATGTATCCCTCTACATTTTCACACTCATTTGGGCCCTCCCTATTAAAATTTGGTTTATTTATGCCCTAATTGGTCCTATTTTGCATCCACAAGCCTAATTAAATGCATTTTTATAAGGATAATCCCGACATTAAACAAATGAGAAATCATAATCTAATGTTTTTGGCTAGGTGTTCTAGATCTAGGGATCTAGGACTCATATGCCCTATTGTGCAGTTTTTGCACACACGCCCTGCTGAAAGCAGGGACCCTCTTTCGCTTTGATTTTGGTGTCTTGGCCCTTTAATTTTGAGGATTTACCATGCCTTGGAATGTGCTTAAATATTTATTTTGATTGTCTAAGTGATTTCCCTAAGTTATTCATTGAAAATCTTAAGTTCTAGGTGAATTTCGGGTTTTTACCCCAGTTTGGGATTTTCCACCTTGTGCAGATTTTCCCAGATCTTGCTCAAATTCTGGCTAAATGCTATGGTTTAGGAATGTTTGGTCTTCATGGATTTCTGTGTGGACCGGATTTTTCTAAATTTTGTCCTGTCGTCGGGTTCCCAGATTTTCTTGCTTGTCTTGTTGGTGGCATTAATGTCGATTCATACCATTGTAAGGGGCTATATTTAATCGATCTCTTGAGGATATTTCACCATTATGCTTTATTATCTGTGTCTAATTGAGCTGAGGAGTGCATTCTTTGAGCATTGAACTTGATCTGTGGCATTTGATTGGTGAGTTATTTGTCTTTGGTGGAGATTTCATGCGCATTTTTGTTGCTGTTCTTCATTGGACGCCATCAAACTGATATTTGTTGCCACATTTGGTTTCTACTTCATCAAATGGTGCATATGTGATTGCCTTGCTTTTGATTGATAAATGTAAGTGATGCCTTGGTATTTTTTGGTTTTTTCAGGGTTCAGATTTCTACATGTTTGACCATTTTCATGGCTAGGATTACATGATATTGTTTGATTCATTATTTTCCAAGTAAGTTTTGAGTTCACTCTTTCATTTGCATTTGGAGATAACTTTCTTGTAAGCCGTAAATCCCCTTAATAAAGACCTAGAGTTGAAAGGATTGAATCGTGAGCTTCCCTGTGCATCAATGGCGGATTTCTAGGGTTTGATACTTAGGGCATCACCATTTCACCTCATCTTGCTCTTGAGTTGGCTTAGAATTCAAAGAAAATTTGTAAAAGGTCCATATCAAACTTATCACAAGCCTAGATCCTTGAAATTGATGATCGATCTTGTTGGTTGTTTTTCTTGTAAACCAGGTTGGTCTCCTATTCTACCTATGGAGTAGCCAACTCCAATCAAGGGTAGCCCAGAGGACCTGGACCAACTGACAAGATCAAGAGATCTTCTACACTTTAGGCTCTGCAGAACTAGGGCAGGTATACCCACACAATTCCTTAAAGAAGACCAGACATTGCTTTTTATAGCAGATAGCTCCTGATGTCAAGCATTGAGGACCTCAAATAGGGCTATATTCTTAGTAGCTCAATACTTGAAGCAACCAAGAGGTAGGGCATAAACTAAACAAAAGATATTCAATGATTTACAAATTGTTTCTGAGGGGAACAGGCTGCAGGACAGACCTGTGCCTAATTTTGGGCCACAGAGTCAAACACAAAAGGGGAAATCACCTGCAAATAGACCTCAACTAGTGGATCTTGTTTTGTTGATGCCTTACATCAACTATCAGTGCCTTACATTGACAATCCAGCTCATGTAGCAACCAGACTCTTCTTACCGAATCCTACCTGCAAACAAGTAATCACTGCTATCTGTTCAAAGGATTTAACTGCTTCCTTGAAGTAGACCTATCAACAAACAACACAGTCTCATGAAGTATGAGAAGATGAACAAAGACACCTTATGCATTCATTCAAATGATTAAAAGCACACAAATAAGGAGACAGTTTGATAATATGCATGAGAGACAAGCGTCTTCATGTTTTCATTGCTCAAACTGATTGTATTTACAGAAAAATTCAAAATTACAGCTTATAGACTCCACATTGACTCAAGACTAAATGCTAGCCTATCCTAGACTGATCCAAAAACTCAGAAAATGGAACTGAATGAAAGGAACCAAACCCAAGGGACCGAACCCTTACATCTGGCCCTGAAATTCTCCTTTATAGGAATAGGAGAAGCAACAAGCAACCAGCCAGATGAGATTACACGTCATCAGACAAAATGACTTGTCAACACAGCTTGCAGGCGATGTCACCAGCCTCACCAGCTTCACCAGATTTCATTAAATGCTCTGTGCAGGTAAATCCATGAGAAATCACGATGCAGACTCGATCAGGTCAAATCGGGCAGGATAGACATGGGCGGCCATGGCAACTAGAACAAAACTGTCAGTTGACATTAAATCCATCATGGAATCTACACACTCATACTCGAGGCATGCCATCTTGTCTCAGAAGACTACCATGAATGCTCCAAGTCTTTGCGCATGAACATAATAGAAACCCTATCTGCATGCATGTTTGAATCCCCGCCGACCTGAAAGGAGAAAACGAAACCCTAGCTGGGGTTTCAACCCAAGAAGGAAACAAGAAGGCAAGACAAAAGAACCAGAGGGAGAAACACCCACCATAAGCAAATTCAAACACGTTGAGCTCAACCCTTGTGGGAGCCCAATTATCCCACATGCCAAAAAAAAAAAAACTCCCAACCAATGACATAACAGGAAAATCAAAGGCACTCAACTAGAGAATGAAAGGCAACCAAAATAGGCACTAACATAGGCTCCAGTTAGGGATGTATGCCCCTGGTGGGCATAGCAAGAATTCAAATCACTGGGAGAGCAGACCAGAAAAAAAGAAAACCAAAAACAGTGAGGAGCTAACCAGACAGGGTTAACAGACACATCAAAACAAAACTGACCAGAAAAGCATAAACCTAACCTAATGTTCATGGAAAAAGAAATGCTTCAGATAAAGCACCACTTCGAGAATTTTCCATGAACAGGAAATTCAAGAGTCACATTGTTGATTCTTTATTTCATTTGATGACACTAGGCCACCAAATGAAAATGTGAAGCCACAGTTTTCCTCTGTCAAACACAATTCTGCTAAATGAATTGACATTCCCTAACTTGTGCTTGCCTCTGCCAAACTGCAACAATATAAATGAATGCACCTCTACAAACACAAGTATCTGATTGCCTCTTTGCAAGTGAAAACTTGTTCTCTGTTTAGTCTTATCTTCAATTGGCAACCAGATCCAATAAACTTCATAATTACCACCTTCTTGATTCTTTGATTCTGTATCATGTGGTAATACATGTGAATATTGATTAGGACTACATAAAAACACAGTCTGATCACAATTAGCTACCTAAAAAAACATGTTAGTACCTCTCAACAGGCTGTCATATTCATCATTATAAACATTTACATGATCCTTATGCATTTGAAAGTTAGGCATACTTTCAAAATTCTGACTGTTTTGTGACAACAAGCTGTCATATTCACTATTTACATTACCCTGAAGCTGAAAACAACTAGCTCCAGTGCTCTGCATACTGTCACATTCTGTGAAAACTTCATCAAGTGTATACAAAGGGATACACTCACCATTTAACACATCTTGCAACTGCTCTATATCATTTTCAGTAGGAGGAGGCACATCATTAGTGCAATGATGGTTTAAACTACTACTCCCACTTCCTCTTTTCACTTGGCTCTGTTCTTCATCATGCTAGCAATGAGAGTCATCAAAGGACTCTAACTCATCCTCATGGGCTGTCCAACTGTCATCATCATCCCAATCTTGCTGATCATTGAGCAACTCTGGTTCATAAGCAAAATCTGATTTCAAACTAAAATCAGTGTCATCATGATCTGTAAGATCACCATTAGAAGGGGCATCAGAATCACTTACATCATACCTTGCATCCTGCAAGTCCTCATCGTCAAGACCGATATGAGTTGCCCAAAAAAACCTAGAGTTGTTGTGTGCAAACCTTTGATATTCGGTGGCTAACAAATCTGATATTTGTTCACAACTTAGTAGGTCAATGTTCTGTCCTACCCTCTCAACCACTTCTTCCTCTTCTTGACCTCCACTAGGACTGGATGCAATACCAAGCAGAAAATTAGGATATCCTAAGGTATCTTCAAAAATATTACCTTCATGAGAGTGAAACTCCACATCCTCATAGTCAAATATGATATCCTCTAGAGCACTCCCTGCATCAACAACTTCATTTGTCTTCTCATGAAGACTGGTGTCAAGACTGCACTCATTTGTGCACTTGAATTGCTTAACTGTCTCATCACATTCTTGATTACACCTCCCTTCTTCAAAGAGACAGTCCAACTGATGTTCCTCTTCAGGTTCTTGGCTTGGGAGACTCAACCTCTGATCTCCTGCTTGGGGCACCACATCTGCAAGTTGTTCAAACATAACTTCTTCATCATCTGATGAAGCATCATCAAAAGTATCAAGGAACAAAGTCCTGAGTTGATACCATGAACCAATGGAGTGCACTGGTAATCAAGTAAACCAATCATCGGCCACACCTTCTAAAGTCCTTATAAATAATTTCATGACAATATCCTCCTTTTCAACCTGACAGTCCCCCATGAAATCAATGAAACACTGCATATGTCTTGATGCTGATTCCTCAACACCACCTTTAAATTTGGGTAAATATTTATTGATTCCCCTAGGGGCAGCATGTGGGTAACCCTGGATTCTATCAAAATCCAAAGGGCTATATCTTTCATTATCATACACCCTCTTATGAAGACAAGACTGTGCCTTAAGCATGGAATCATAGCTTGTAGAGGGAGAAACATGACAACAATGCATTTTGCAAATGAAACCTATCCCTCTACAACTATCCAGTTACAACATTCAAACATCCCTTGATGCTAGTGCTTGATCTCACCAAATAAGGGAATAAAGTTTTTTTCAAATGTTCAAAAGCATGAAGAATACCTGAGAACGTTGCAGCCATGGAACTATTCTTTGAATCTTCAATAGGTTCACCTGGACAGAGTCGCCACCTCTTTGCAGAGGACTGAGCTTCAAATGGTATGAAGCTCACTTACATGTAAATCTTTCTCTGAGTTCCATCCGATAGAGCACCATAGATCTTGTAGCTTTCACGTTCACTGCAACAAAACTCTCACCAGGCCAACAATCCTTCAAACTTTGAACAACACCAACATGGAAAACAAATATGACTCTTTGATATGGCACTTATAACTGAATTTCTGAGTAAGTTCCCTAGCAGAGTCGCCAACTTGTAGGTTGTTTTTCTTGTAAACCAGGTTGGTCTCCTATTCTACCTATGGAGTAGCCAACTCCAATCAAGGGAAGCTCAGAGGACCTGGACCAACTGACAATATCAAGAGATCTTCTGCACTTTAGACTCTGCAGAACCAAGGCGGGTATACCCACACAATTCCTTAAAGAAGGCCGGACGTTGATTTTTATAGCAAATAGCTCCTAATTTCAAGCATTGAGGACCTCAAATAGGTCTATATTCTCAGTAGATCAATACTTGAAGCAACTAGGAGGCAAGACATAAACAAAACAAAATATATTCAATGATTTACAAATTGTTTCTGAGGGGAACAGGCTGCAGGATAGACCAGTGCCTAATTTTGGGCCACAGAGTCAAACACAAAAGGGGAAATCACCTGCAAATAGACCTCAACCAGTGGATCTTGTTTTGTTGATGCCTTACATCAACTATCAGTGCCTTACACTAACAATCTAGCTCTTGTAGCAACTAGACTCTTCTTACCGAATCCTACCTGCAAACAAGTAATCACTGCTATCTGTTCAAAGGATTTAACTACTTCCTTGAAGCAAACCTATCAACAAACAACACAGTCTCATGAAGTATGAGAAGATGAACAAAGAAACCTTATGCATTCATTCAAATGATTAAAAGCACACAAATAAGGAGACAGTCTGATAACATGTATGAGAGACAAGCGTCTTCATGTTTTCATTGCTCAAACTGATTGTATTTACATACAAATTCAAAATTACAGCTTACAGACTCCACATTGACTCAAGACTAAATGCTAGCCTATCCTAGACTGATCCACAAACTCAGAAAATGGAACTAAACCAAAGGAACCAAACCCAAGGGACCGAACCCTTACATCTGGCCCTAAAATTCTCCTTTATAGGAATACGAGAAGCAACAAGCAACTGGCTATATGAGATTACACGTCATCAGACAAAATGACCTGTCAGCACAGCTTGCAGGCCATGCCATCAGCCTCACCAGCTTCACCGGATTTTGTTAAATGCTCTGTGTAGGTAAATCCATGAGAAATCGCGATGCAAACTCGATCAGGTCAAATCAGGCAGGACAGACATGGGCGGCCATGGCAACCAAAACAAAACTGTCAATCAGCATTAAATCCGCTGTGGAATCCGCACGCTCATACTTGAGGCATGCCGTCCTATCTCAGAAGACCACCATGAATGCTCCAAGTCTTTGCGCACGAACATAACAGAAACCCTAGCCACACGCATGTTTGAATCCCCGCCGACCCGAAAGGAGAAAACGAAACCCTAGCCAGGGTTTCATCCCAAGAAGGAAACAAGAAGGAAAGACAAAAGAACCAGAGGGAGAAACACCCACCAATAGAAAATTCAAACATGCTGAGCTCAACCCTTGTGGGAGCCCAATTATCCCACGTGCCAAAATAAAAGAAAAACTCCTAGCCAAGGACATAATAGGAAAATCAAAGGCACTCAACCAAAGAATGAAAGGCAACCAAAATAGGCACTAATAGATCCGTTAATCTAGGTGAAATCACAATTGAATGGAAAAGTTTAGGTTTTTCCTCCAGTTTGGAATTTTCTGGCTCTGGAGGATGTCCTCGATTTTTCCCCGTCCTCATTTTCCCAGAATTCGCTATTTTTCAGAGATTCATCTTCTTCTTAGAATTCCGTCATCTCCAAATTTTCCTGAAATCCGTTGTCCCCTATTTTTTCCAAATTTTTGTTGAATGTCTCCTCCTTCGCGGAAATCCATCCTATGTGGATTTTCCCAGAATCTTGTGGAAAATGAAAGAATATGAAATAGAAGGACTTGTTAACAAATGATGGTGTATTTTATGATTAACCTATGCTATTTTAAAGATCTCACATGCCATTTATTGAATTATAATGATCGAATTAAGTTGCTAGTTGGTGTTTTCATGTTCATTTTACTGGAATTCATCTGGCCCATAATTCTTCAAAATTCCTCCCTGGCTTGGATTCCACGGATGGTCCTGAAACCCAAATTTTTAATATGATCATTCTATTTGAGATTTAATGACACCTTGTTTATAAGAGATTCATTTTAATGATGGTTTTGATTGATTAACATTGGTTTTTTGTGGTTTTTACTATGGTTCCTTTGTTGAAGTGCAGGATGAGTCTAGCAAGGTAGTGGCTGGGAGGGCTAAGGGTGACATGGAGGGATCTTCTGTGTCTGAGGCATAAAAGATTAAGATGGAAATCAAGAGAAAAATTCAAGAGAACAAGATTACCTCTATCTAGTCAGAGGTGACTGACACGAATGTTGGACTATGGGACTATGAGGAGTTCAAAGGCAGAATGGCAGCGCCAAATCTTCCTTTGGTTGCCAAAAGAATGTTAGAGTCAGGATTGGCACATGTAGCTAGTTTTCCTTCTATAGTGTAGTGCTATGAGTTAGTCCTCGAGTGTGCCAGACATTATGACAGTGATACTCAGAGAATAATTGGTCCTCAAGGGAGGATTGTGGAAAATTTGAATCCGGTCTCAATATCTCAGACCTTTGGTTTGCTGGATAGATCTCATGTGGTAGCTTTCAACATGGAGGCAACTAAAAATTTCTATGAGAAGGAGACTGTTAAATCATAGCAGCTCATCAATTCCTGGTTGGAGAAGCCCAAGTCACATTATTCTAAACTACCCAAACAACTGTTCAGAGCAAAGTTCAAGAAGGAGTATTATTATGCCATCACTCTTCTTAGCAGGGTGGTCAGATTAAAGAGTACAGGTATGTTTGAGAATTGGATGTGCCATGTCATTGTGAGGATGGAACGAGAGAGAATTGACTATCATTGGGAAGGTGTTATAAGTAGGGTGATTCATGAACAATTATCCAATGTGTTGGAAACCAAGAATTTCACAATGACCTCGTACTTAGTCTATGCACTTGCAAGGTTTCATCCCTACAAGGGATTAAGTGCAAAGGGTGTCTTTAGGCAGAACATTATTTATGAAGTTTATCCTCAATTGCACTTGGGAAGCTCAAGTTACAGGAGGGTAAATGATGCATTCACCATGCATATCACCAGATTACTTCAGGGGAGGCCAAGGAGCTCATTAAGAAGTATGGTGCTTAGTTCATTCAGTTCCCAACTTTCTCATACATTCGGATTGATGGCTGTCAAAGGGCTCCATATCGGCTTCCGATGTATCCCATTGATCATATTTTACTTCTAGAAGTTACTAGACAGATATGTGTTTTTGACACTATTGTTAAAAGGGAAAAACATAAGATTGGCTTTGGGGAGACTTCCCTTTGAGGATAGGCACCAGAGAGGCATGCCCTTCCATTAGTTCAACCCAGGCTTCAGAAGAAGAAATTGGTTCTCTTGGTTTATCTTTCCATTCCAAGAGGTCTAGATTTGACATAACGAGTGAAGCCCAAAAGAAGGCCAGTAGAGAATATAGCCATAAGGTTGATCTGGAATATTATTGGGCATACTGCAGTGATGAGTATGAGGTTAGAAAGAAGAAGTTTTCCCAGCTTCCAGTTGAATCAATTTGATTATATAATGTGAAGGTAGTTCCTGATCAACTTGAAGATGATGGGGACATGATTCAAGGTCATGCTTATGAGGTAGTCAAGGATATGCTAATTAGTGATCTGGATTGGCTAGAAGAAGAAAAGATAGATTTAGGACAGATAATGGACTCAGTCACCAAGTATAACAAGATGTGGCTAAAGCATAAAATGTGGGAGTTGGAAAATGAAGGTGTATAGTGCACCTATGATCTAATGGGAGATTTGGACCCTCACTCCACTTATGAGGAATCAACTAAGAAGATCCTAAAGGTAAGGGCTAGGTGGGTTCTCCTTTTAAAATCAAGATTAAGGGTGTTCAAGTGGAAGAAGCCCAAGAAATAGAAAAATAGAGAAAGCTAATTGCCAAGAAAATGGGGCATACTTCAAAGACTAAGAAGCTTGAGAAGGAGGAAACTGAAAAGAAGAGTCCTGAGGTTGGTGCTCCTGTGCCTAAAATGAGGAGAATTGTGAGACTATCACAAAAGAAAAGTTCCAAGGTAGGAGAGGAAGTGGATCCACCTGTGGTAAATGTAGAGAGCTCAAGAGAAAGGACACAGGTGTACACAAGGAAGTCAAGGACTCCTCCTAAAGATAATATGCCAAAGAAAGATCTTCCTCTAGTTACTTCTCAAGAGGAGCAGCATGATGATGTTCCCTCTTCCCATGAAGCTCAAAATAAACCAGGTGAATCTGAGAAGGCTGGGGATCATCAAGATATGGAAGGGGAGGAATTTTAGGAGGGCGAGTTTTATAATGTTGAGGCTGAGGTTGAGAAGGTAGTGCAGTCTCCCTTGGTTGCATATGAGAATTCACCAGTTAGAGTTGAAGGAGTTAAATCTCCTCAAAGAGAAGAAATGTTAGAAAAGGTTCCACCACCTGAGCACAAGGAGGAACTTGCTGAAGAAAGGGAGAGTAAGGCAGATGAGACTCATGAGAAGTAGAATTTGAATGAGGGTCAGCAGGAGGAAGTGTGACAGAGTGAAGTGCAATTAGAATCCATTGTTCCTGATTGGTTGGATAAAGAAATAAGGAGAAAGCAGGTTGTTGTGGAAGATACTCCACCTAATTGGGATGAGTTGCTAACCAAGATTGGAAAGGATAAAGGAAAGAAAAAGGCCAGGGTCATTTCAAGTATTGAAAGGGATGAAGCGAGTAATAGAGTGGTCCACATTGCAACTCCTACTCTAGATAAGAACAGGGATGATTTAACTACAAAAGATTACAACCTGCAGACTATCAATTTAGGGCCCACTTCCATTGAGCAAGACATTGAAGAATACTAGGGTTCTAGCACAGTCATCCTGGGGAGATTGAGGAAAGAAGTTCAAACTAAACAGGAGCTGAAGAAAGAGAATGAGAAACATAGGAAATGTTTGGAAGATCTGATGAAACCCTTGCAATCCATTATTTCTTCGTCCTCTGTCACAAATCTCCTACCTCAGGAAACTATCTTTGAGCTGGAAAGGATGAAGGCTTCCACTCTGGCTACTGCAAATTGGCTGCAAGGGGTGCAATCCAAAGGAAATGATGCTATCAAAGATGTTCTCTCATCTGGGAAAGATGCTATGAGGGCAATTGATTGGTTGAAGGAGGTGTTAGCTCAAGATAAGGAAGATACATACCTCTTGTTGCAGAAAACTAAAACCATCATGGAGTATACCAAGGATAAGATTATAAGTGATGGAATTCTTCCTTCCTCTAGAGCTGCTGAACCTTGGGAGTGGTTTGGAGCTTTGCAAATAAGGAAAAAGGTTCTGAAGAAGATCCACAAGTAGAGGAGGCAAATTGAAGATAACCTAACTAGTGTTTACAATGGATGCATTGCTTTCTTTGAGATAATGACAGGGAGAAGGAAGATTGCACCTAAGCATTTGAGCTTGGAATAGTTAAGGAAATGGTGGCAGGATGTTTATGCTCCAACTAGTGATGATCTTGTTACTAAGCACCACTTAGATGATGTGGCCACCTACATTGTTGTTATTGATAAATATCTAGCATATAAGATTGAGTGGGATAAATTGGTGAAACAATCAAGAGAAGATATTACATCAATTGAGAGCTGACTTAAGGTTTTTCCTTTTCCACCCACATCCGACCTTGATAAGGTGCTTTTGAAGGTACATGAAATGCTGGATCAAAATAAAGACAAAGGGGAAGATAGTTAATGTTGGGCTACATTGAGATTTGTGCTTCCCTATTCTTTTGTTAGCATTGGTCCAAGCTGCATTGGAGATCCTAGGCTGACCTGGATGAAGTTCAAGCATTTAATGTAAAGTTTATTATTTTGAATTTCTCTTGGCTGACCTGTTTTGTGGCCAATTATTATTGTAAAAGATTAGCTAGGATGACATGTTCTGGGGGTCTCTATTAATATGGCATTTTGCCTCATTTTTAATATAGATAGTGATACATAGGCAAGTAGACATATAGTTGATATTGAAGTGAATTAGGAATTAGCAAGTAGTTGTTCTCAAGCAAGTATTGTAACAGAAAATTGGAATTTTTGCTTCAAGTGGATAATTTAATGCAAGTAATTTCATTGAGATTTGGTGTCATACTTGTGTTCTTATCTTGCATGGTTCTAGCTATTCTATCTTTAAAATTGCTTTGAGGAGATATTTTGATATTTAGGATTAGATTTTATTTAATGATGTTTATGGTTTAATGCTTGGAGTGTTGCAATGATCCTTGGTCCATACTTTTACAGCTAGTTGACTGTTAGTTGCTTTGCAAAGTTAGCCTGGACCATATATCTATTGTGAGGATTTAGAAGATTGCATTGTTCTTGTGAAATTGCAGATTCATCTAGGTTAAGCAAGGATTATTTTATGAGGGATTGGTCCATTTCAAGTATTTCATCATTTGCATTGTTAATCTTAGGAATAGTGTTAGTCTTAGTAATCTCTTGAAAACCCTAATCTTTTGTTATTTCTTTCATTATTTGAGTGATATTTAGGATCAAAGTATCATCATATTGCTTGATCTGATAAATTGAAGATTCAGTCTTTTCTTGTAGTAAGGTCCCATTGTGATTACCAACATTTTCACATTTATCACTGAGTTGTTTATGCATTGCCAAGACCTAACATTAGAGACCTTGGGGTTATCTCTTGAGGCTTGCTAATAGAGGTTTACCTTTCAAGAGAGATAGGATATTATATTTTTTCTGAGTTGTTGCTATGCAGAAAACATCATCAGCATGCCCCTTTGGGCGTATGGATCCCACCTAGGTCTTAGGGTATGGTTTTAGATTATACATTGAACTTAACAGTTCTTTGAGTTCGTGTCCTAGGTTTAAGCCACTGGGACTCATATGCCCAACCTGGCATGCGAGTCTTTCTTTAACTTGGACCTATTTTAAATCAAATTCTTGGTAGGATTTTATTATCCTAGATTTGATATCAACTTGTAGTGTTGTAATTTTGAGAAATTTGGCATAAAAAAGTATAAATGCAAGGTTATTTCACATAATTACTCCCAGCAAAATTCAAGTGATCTTATGAGCATTCAAGTGAGCATTTTATAAGAAAATTCAAGAGAAAATCATCAAGCATTTGGAGCTACATTCAAGATTCAAGCATCATGTCAAAGTCTTCATGCATCATGTACATTTTTGAGCTAACATTTGTGATGTAGGTTTCATGATTCAAGAAAGCATTCAAGAAAAATCTTCAAGCATTCAATCAAGAGTCAAGATCCACATTCATGCTAGCCATTTCATAGAATTTTGTAGCCTTTATCTCAAGGGTTTAGTGAGTTGCAACATTGCATTTGTTCATTCATTATTTTATCATGCTATTTCATTTCATTTCAAGGTTTAATAACCAAAACGGGGCTTGATGAAGGAAAACCCCTATTCCCTATGTGTCACCAAAAAATGTATAGTTGACATTTTTATGCTCACTTGAGTCTTCCTAATGGGCTTTGACTTGATTTTTCCTAGGTATAATGTTGTAATGTGGTCAAAACATTCACATTAGGGATTAAACATTCAAATTATGATGTCTTGTGAAGGTGTTGTGAAGTGTTGTAAAACATTTCTACACTTTTCTAGACTCTATTCATTACAATTCACCTAAAAATCACATTTTTCATCACTTATTAAGTCCTATTTTGAAGTGTTGTAAAGTCTTGTAACAAGATTTCATGCTTTTCTAGGCTTAATTTCATTAACTCAACCTTTCTCATGTCTAATGACCCCTTAATGCACTTTCCAGTCATTTTTAATTGTGTTGTTAAGGATATTCCTGTGGGACAACTTTTAATGCCTTTGAAATTCCCAAAACCCACTTAATTTACTTAAGTGGGATTAAGTCGCCAATAGGGGCGACTTAGTCCTTTTTGGCACAAAACTCAAAATAATTTTAAATTCATAGAGGGATTTTGTCCTCTAACCCTTGAGGTCGGCTTGTGATGTGTTACTTTCAGAAAATTTTAGTAAAATCAAGAATAAATAAGGTTTTTTCACCTCATTTTACATCTCCTACAATCATCTATCTCCAAATCACATACAATCTCTTGCACTCATTAAGCATTCAAGAAAATCAAGCATTGTCAAGTCAAGCTAGTGGAGTTATTCATTGCACATATTCAAATTTTGAGCATCAATGGTGTGGTAAGTTTATGACATTTCCACTTGCATGTTATCTATTTATCACTCTCTTTTCATTCTATTTCACTGTTTAGGGTTTGATTACCAAAGTGGGGTTTGACCAACGCAAACCCCTATTCTCTAACCCTCAACCATTTTTCCCCTTTTGCATGTGACTTTTGTATGCAGATTTGTCATGCAATAGGTGTTGAAAAGTGATAAAAAAGTGCACAAAGTCAATCAAGTCAATATTACCCTAATTCAAGCTTGGAGAGACTTTCTACCTCGTTTTGTACAGAATCAAGTGCAGACACCTGTTGAAAAAGAAAGTACAAATTAGAGACTTCCAAATTTTGTTTAGAATTCCCTAAGATTTTTAGGAGCACTAATTCACCACTAGTGGCGAATTAGTCTTTCTCCTAGGTCTGAAAACTAATTTTGACATTTCTGGATACCCATTTGGCAGATTCCCGTTCCAACAAAGTTTCCTGAAACTAGGACTAAGTCGCCCAGACTGGCCTATGTGTCCCGATCAACATTTTAGTCAAATTTTTAGAATTATAGAATCCTCCAACATCATACTTCTGATTCCAGGTGCACCTCTTCCATTCTATTTTTTTATTTCATCATTTAGTTGCATTTCTTAGGCATTTCTACATATCACAATGTGTTTTCCAACATTCTACATCTTCATAGTTTTGCATTATTAAATCATTTCATTTTGAAATCAAAGCATTAGGAAATCTTAATTAGGCACTATACATCTCATTAACATTAGTCTTGAGTGTAAACCTTTTCATTTTTGTCCCCCATCCAATCCCCTTTCTCCTTTTAGGTGAAAAACCCTAGGAGGAGCAAAGCATTGTGATAGGGAAACCAAAATCACCGTTTACACCCTAACATAATAATTTTTTTCTCTCTCAATGTGTGTTTGTAGATCTAGGTTAATTAGAGCTTGAAGATCCTTTGGAGAAAAGTTGAAAAGTTGTCATCTTCATGAAAACTCACCTACAGGTCAAAATTCAAACTTTTGGACTTGAAGATTGGATAAGATGAAAGCTATAGAAGATCTCTAGAGGCTATAGAAATATCAATCAAAACCTAGTACTAGGACTAAATCAACCTACTAGGTGTATGAGTCCTAGTGGAGCCCTTTTTCCATATTTTATAGATCTTGATTAGTCACTAGAAGATTCTAGATTCTGCCTAGACTCTTGTAGCAAAATTAAATCACTTGGCTTGGCCTATCAGTCCTAGCGCACTTTAAAAAAAAAATTTCTAGGGTTTTCATACCTTGTTTTAATATCTCCATTCTTCAAGGTACTTTTCTACTTCTTTATGTTTATTAATCTAATTTCATGTCTTTAAGTTTCTAGGGTTTTCTACATGAGAGTTTGCATTTCTCCTTTGAAGCTTCATTTAACGGTGAAGCCCCATCTAATCACACAAGGAAAATGCTAGTATTTCCCTCAATTAAGTCACTTGGTTGATGGATCTTGGTTTCCTAATGAGCCAAAGTGCGAAATAGGTTTAGATCCATCTCCTAAAAGGTGGAAAACACCCTATTTTCCTCTGGTTCATTTTGGTGAACCCGACCTTTGGACCCTTGAATTTTTGATTTGGAGAAAATTGTAGTGATAGATCTAGTTTGCATTAAACTTTATGTTAGGTTTTCATTAGTTGAATTTCATTGAGGAATTCTAAATCTTGCATGAGTGAAAAAGTGCATATAGGTTGCATTTTTGCATCTTGCATCATTCAATTTCATTGGAAAACTATAATTGAAAATAGTCAATTGAGCATACAACTTAGAAACCTTAAAATCAACTCAGAATTTTTTGAATCTGGTTAAAAAACCCTAATAAGGGACTCATTTTCCCACCCGGGCAATTTAGTCCTTGTACATGTGGTTTCTCCAAATTTATGGAAATTTTGTGCTCTCTATTTTTCACTATTTGAACCTTCTAGAAACCCTAATTTGGACTCATTTTCCCATATGGGAGATTTAGTCTTGAATTAGGTCTAAATTTTCATTTTACAGATTAAAAACTTCATTTCTATGCTTTTGTTTGCTACTGTCAGATCCTTGTTTCAGTTTTCTGATTTTCTATTTCATTTATTTCATTAGATCTAGCTTAATTTGGTTTCATTTTGAGTGCATTTGTAAACATAAGAATTAGAGTTAAAACATATAATTTATCTTGTGTTCATTGCATTTATCTTGCATTCTTTGATTGTCCTTTGCATGACCTTTACAACTTGGTGTCCTATTGCTAATACTATAGTGAGATGTATTACAAGACTCATGTCATCCTATGATAACACTCATTGTGGATCTTGGGTTATCTAGCTCTTTTACTCATAGTGTTGATACTAGTGCACTAGGTATGGACCATACCCTTTCCAACTCTTTACCTTCAAGTACTATGAAAAGTTTTGAAACAATGGTTGCTAGTGTTCCTCAAGAAAACCTAATCCAAATCCATGAAGAATTGGAAAACCTACAAAACCTAATGATTACTGAAAACATTTCAAAAACTGCTATTCTAACCATAGATAACATACACTGAATGATTGAAAGTGGAAAAGGAATAGAGATTACATGTACCTAGCTTAGATTATTGGAAAAGATCTTAACTCAATGACTAGTACAAACTTTGAAAAACTCTCAAAGTCAAAGAGGAGCCCAAATTCCTTCTCCTAATACCATTTCCTCCATTCCTACTTACACCAACCCTCAAGTTACCACAATGATGCAACCTACAAACAATGTCATTCTTACCTTGGGTATTTCCTCTAGCAATCCTTGTACCCTTGTGGTATCTCATGTCATATCTCCTACCACTTTACCTCCCATAAGTATTCCATTCATTTTACCCTGAAACACATACACACCTCCACCATATTCACCTCCATCCCAAAACACAACCAATGACATTGTTGATCATTGAAGCTTGATCTTCTCTGACAATCTTATGGTAAATTCAGTGAGTGGGGGACCAATTTGCACCTCGCTGAATAACCTCTAGGATTTTTATAGATTTATATGACTCTTCTTTGTGTTGGTAGAAAAGGGTAGAAAGAAGTGTAAATAAAACATGAAAATGGAGACGCACCAAAGCTTTTACAACATTTCAAACCTTGACTTATTTCCTATGAATGATATAATAGACATAGAATGCCACATGCCCTTCATTGTTGGGAAGAGAATGAGCAACAAAGGCTAAGTAAAATCACAATGCAGTCTGTCAAATCTCCCTATGGGAAGCACCCATTAAGGTTTGATCAGACATAAGAGAACTCTATAAGTTAACATAAATATCTAGAAAATTATAGAAACCCTTTCTCCCTTTATGGTATAATATGAAAAATAACAACCTTTATAGAAAATGGAAAAGTTCAACAGACATAAACCAATTTCCAAAAGTTATCATTCAACATAGAAGCTTAACAACATGGAAATTAGCTACTTGAACTATCAAAATAAGCTTAGCACAATGTTTATAACATAATGAAAACATAAAGAAGAAATTTAGAAAAGGCCATAACATGCACAGTTTCGAACATTTCTTCTAAATAGATTGAACTTCAATATTAAATGAACTGGAAAACAAAGGTTAGATACCAATCCGATGATAGTTTGAGCTAAAATATAACATGCCATAGAATAGCAGTATTCTGTAAAACTTTCTACTTCTAAAAACATAAAAAAAAAACTCTCTACTATATCTATCTACTTCAAAAAGGTTTTCAAAGTAACTTCCTTCTAACTCCAATTTTTTTTTTTTGCTTATGTTGCCAACCCTATTTATAACTCCGAAGAAGAGAACACTGCCACTAACATTCCAAAATTAGAGACTGCCAGGTTTCTGCACCTGATAGCCCATGATCTGATCTTAGATCTTGATTAGATTGTAGAAATATTTGCTCATTAAGTTATAACTTCTTTATTCATGGCTTAAATATTTAGCAAAGATTGCAATAAGAAAAAAAATCAGATTCTCACACATCCTCACAAAAATCTGATCGATCAATCATACAGATTGATGGCATTGACTCGAAGGTTCCACCCTAAAGACATGACACCCACTGCATTCTGAAAAACTCCATCTGAAGAGATAATTCCAAAAAAATATCAACTTCTCTAACAAATAGATGACATGTTGAGTGGGCAGGCAATCTCATATTTATGAGAATGGCCTTGAAGATATTCCCACAAAGGAGACATGTGTCTTGGCTCGCGCCTGAAAGGAAAGTGATATACAAAATCTTCACAAAACCACATGGCACATTGTGCGCCTTTTAGAGTAGTCTTCTTTTCATTAAGCACAGACTCTTCCCGTAGCTGGAAAAAGGTAAAAGCTAAAAACCAAAAGATTAGAAAGAAAAATTTTCTTTACAGTTCTGGCAACTCACAGGAGGCCTTTTCTTGTGGAGGCGCAAACCTAGAGCTCTAGAACTCTTGGAGTTTGAGGAAAGTAGATTTTTTTACTTCCCAATCCAAATAACTGGGCTAGATGAGAGTGCAGATAATCTCATATGCTTGATCCAACTCACTAGCTTCTTTAAAAGAAACACCTCCCCATCTTGATGAAACAACCCCAAAATGGTAATAGAGCCAAGAAAGGGGAAGGATCTCCTTCTTGATTTTGTCAACAGTGGGTGATAGGCTTATACCTGGGAGTTCTATAGAAGTCTAGACCTTTTGTTTGATTGCATCTACAATCTACTCGATTGATAGCACTCCTCCATTTGGTGAGAAGAGGGAGGGCAATCGGAAATCAAGAAGAACATTGAAATCCTTTTTGATCTCATTAACCTTTCTATTCAACACTTCTTGGAATCCTTTGATTTTTTCCATGACCTTTTAGCAATTGATGAATTCACTTGCTTTCCTTGAGGTGGCCCTCCGATCAGTAATCTCTTCATCTCTTAAAGTTTCTTTAGTGGCCTTGTATAACCTAGAAATTAGGTTTTCTAATTTCGCAGTCTAAGGAGCATAAATTTGTAGAATTTGGTTGGTGATTGGACCAACCATCTCATCTAATTCCCGAGCATCACTTAGAAACTACAAGGCCTACTTTAGAGGAACAACTGCAACTATGATCCTTTCCTAATGCGTGGATATCAGTCTTTTCAATATCAAGAGGATCCCGAATCCTTGCACTATAGCTAATTCCTAATGGAATTGAAATTCCCTTGCCTTCATATTCTCTTCCATTTGGTTCTTCTCCTAGAGGGCATTTGTTAATTTAGAGTTCAACCTTCTAACCTCTTGGTCACGAGCCTACAAAATAGACTCAATCTCTTATTTCTCTTGCTTTTCCCTCTCTATTTCCACTTGGGCCTTTCATAGATTGTTGGAAGCCTAAGATTAGAAATTGTCCAATTCTTCATGCATGTTTTCCTCAATACATTGGTATTTTGTATTTGTATGATGTTTAGCAGCAAGCTCAACCCTTAACTTCTCTACCTTGGTATAAAGCTGACTTTGTTAATTTTGGGCCTCCTTGAGCATCTTTGTTGCTTCTCCTTGCTAATCCTATATTTTCCTTACATGAGCTATTTTCACCTCTCTACCATTGATTTTTTCTTGCAGCTTGCTCACTATGTCCTTTACATTTACTAGCTTAGCCTCACACTTCAATTTCTTGTCCAACTTCTCATAATTAGTATAGACCACTTTCTGGGTGGCCTTAGCTAAAATAACCTTGTTGCATAGGTGAGTTTCACTTAAGTCCATGCCCATAGCTCTGATGTCATAATATTCCATCTGCATTTATCCCTATGGCTTGGATACTAGAAGCTTCATGGTAGTAATCAACAGGGAATTCCAAGCTTCATTGAAACAAGCCTCAATCTTCTTAGTAGTTGGTTGTGCCACATTTTTTATCTATAGTTTTTGTTTTCTAGCTTGTTGGGCCATCTTTTTTGCATCAAAATGACCTCAAAGACTTTGTGGGGCACCGATGCTTTGTGCAACAATGGGAGCACCTGGAGGGAGACTGAATAAGGTGACAAAAGGAGAAGCCTCGACTATATGGGATTGTAGAGAGGTGAAGGGGAGTGTTATCATTGAAAATGGTTGGATACCATATGGGGACTACAGACGGGGAACACCCATTGGAGTGAAAGGGGAAGTGGGTCAAAAAAGTGACATTTTCCTAGAAGCAGATGGATTTGGTGAAATTGGAAACATGAATGCTTCAATTTTTTCAATGGGGGCCCTTGACAGGGTGATTAAAGAATCAATTGCAACCGAAACATATGATGCTCACTTGGCACGTGGGGTTTCATCACGAGGCTCATTGTTGAATATGGTAGGGGGTTCATTTAGAATGAAAAGATCAGAATCCATAGATGGAGGACTCTTTTCCATAGATGAGGGCAAAGGAATGTCTAAAGATGTAGAGGCAAAAAGAAGAGGGGGAGAAAAGCTTACCTAGGCTACTGAAGCGGAATATCCTCATAGAGTGGATTCCATTTCTTCAACTCCTCTAGCTAATGCATAGGGTCCACCTAGGTCCTAGACTCGTCTCTTCTTTGTATGAGTGGGATTGGAAGATTTAGATCCCCTAGTGGCTGATCGCACTGAAACTTGGCCTTTTGTACTTGCAGCAAACCTCTTTGGGGACCTTCGGGTCCTTTTTCCTTTTCCTCAAGCATTGATGGAGGATGTGACCTATGATTCCTTCTATTTCAACCCCTTTCCTTTGTCAGGGTCTTGAGGATAAGAAGTGTAGAGTGAAATATCTCCTTGTTCAATCTCTTAATCGCTCCTAGGATTACTATCCTCAGTGTCAACCTCTTTATCATAAATTTCATCAAAATTTTCATCATGTGGCTAGATCTCTCCATACATGGTGTTGATGCTCTTCATTTCCTATCAAAACCTCTAGAAATCTGCCTTCTTTCTCTCCAACCACCCTAGGAACTTCAATTGTGTACTTAGAGACTTTCCCATCGGAAGGTTCGACTGATATTCTGCCATGTTGACATAAAAGTCAAGCCATGGTGGTTGGTCAAATGGTATGTAAGCTAAGTCGATGTACAATTCTGACCTCTCTTCGTTCGAGTTCTTTATTGATTCAAAATACTCCCGAATCTCATGCTTCACAGTTGGGAGGTGCCTTGTTGGGTTGTAGCTCCATGCATTGCAAATGAGAACTAGACCCAAGTGTGCTAATTTGTTCATAAGCACCTCATGTGCCTTCCTTTTTATTGGTTTTACCTCACTATTGGCGATGATGGGGGGAGTCGAGTAAAGCCCTATCTTGTTCCTTCCTATGCCATAGGCATTATAGATGATAGTTACCTAACGAAATGGCTCTAAAGAAAAAACCCTATCTACTATAAATTTGGGGAGCATGAAAATGAACCATAGATTTTTTTTGAAGGGTGTTATGACTCTCTTGTTCAATTAGGGTTTTTCACCTAAAGGAGAGAAATAGACTCCAAAATATAAGTGGTTCACTCAAATTAATGCAAGTACAATGAAAATATGCCTAAATGAAATAAAATGATAAAATGGATTCATTATTTATGCAAAACCTAAGAAATATGAAGTGTTTGAAAACATAGTGTTGTATGCAAACATGAACTAGAAACATAAACAAATGAAAACAAAACTTAATGAAACTGAATGGAATGCACTTGGAGGTAGAATGGCGATGCTGGAATATTTTGGACTACTTCAAAAATTATTGTTGATGACCACTGGGACTCATTCACCATAGATGGTGAATTAGTCTTGCTTCTTGTAAATTCTGCTGAAATAGGTTTTGGGATTCCGAGAACTGAAAACCTTAGAAAAAACTTTCTCTAACTTGGAAGTGGGACTAATTTTCCACAGATGGAAAATTAGTCCACCTACAGAAAGCTACAAATTTTGAATCCAACTCTATGGGTCCAGATCTATACTTGTTGCTTGTGGGGTTGACGGATTCAAATATGTAGAAAATGGGTGAATGATGTCTCCAAGCTTGAAATAGGTCTTTTTTGACTTGAATATCTTTGATGACTTGTTGACCACTTTTCAACACCTATCTCTTTGAAAAATCTTCCTACAAGACCTGCAAACACACATGCAAAGAGGGGGAAAATGGTTAAGGGTTAGAGTATAGGGGTTTGACCTGGTCAAACCCTGATTTGGTAATCAAACCCTTGATAAAGAAATGAAATGAGAAATTAATGATGAATAAATAACATACAAATGTCATGAACTCACCAAACCCTTGTTGTTGAATTATGAAGATATGTCAATGTCTGCTCCAAGATGCTTGACAATTGCTTGATTGAATGATGAAAAATGCTTGAATGTTATGATGAACTTAATGCAAGGATGAATACTTGAATGAAATAGTAGTAAAATGGATAGAAAAACACTTATTTATACACACTTTTTCCATAATTTCTAGAAAATATAACATCACAAGCCGACCTTAGGGCTTAATGAATAAAAACCCAAAAGAAATTTGAAATTATTTTGAATTTTGTGCCAAGAGGGACTCATTCGCTACCCTGGGTGAATGGGTCCCACTCAAGGCATGCAAGTGGGTGTTGGGGATTAAGTTGCATTTAATGATATTTTTTGGGTTTATATTTAAAAATACACTTAATTAAGGCCTATAAGTGCATAAAGGGGCCAAATAAAGCATAAGAAAGGTATAATTAGTGGTGACAAGTGTAGAAAAGCGTAAAAGTTTGTTACAAGGCTTTACAACACTTTAAAATAAGACTTGGTAAGGGATACAAAGGGAATATTTAGATGAATTATAATAAGAAGAGTCTAGAAAAGTGTAGAAATGTGTTACAACACTTCACAACACCTTTACAAGACATCATAAAGTATTAATAATTTAAATATTCAATACCTAATGTGAATGCATAAGTACATTACAACATTAAATCAAAGAAAAATAGGCCAAGCATAACAGAAAAAAGACCTAAATGATTGTGAAAATGTCCAAATATTTATTTTTCTATGGTACATTTATCCCCCACTTTAGTGAGAGGATGAACTTAGTTCAAACTCACACTAAAGTAGCCATGCACATTAAGAAGGATCCCAATGAACTTATGCTAGCAAGATGAGAAAACAATGATCAAGAGTGATGATCAAGCCCCCAGGATGAAGATCCCATGGAAAACTAAACATAAGAACCGTAGACACCCAAAAATGTCATCTCATGATACTTTGTCACAACATTACATCATTTAGGCATTCAGTCACATGTTTTTCCCTAGGTACCCATGTCATCATCTAATTAGTTAAATAAATCTTATTTATTTGACTAATTTCATTTAGTCCCTTCCTATGCATAATCCATCCATTCCTCTAATGTTAATTAAATCATTTCTATCCATTCCTCTAATGTTAATTAAATCATTTCTATCCATTCCTCTAATGTTAATTAAATCATTTCTATTCATTCTTCTAATGTTAATTAAATAATTTATATTATTTAAATAATGAAATCATAAATCCAACATTAATTAAATAAATCAAATATTTATTTAATTAATAAAATATTAAAAAGATCTTTTTGCTTTCTTTCCAAAATTGAAACTCATGTGTATCTAATTAATTTATTTAATTAGATAATTCATCAATTATCCTTCTCATCTTTTTCAGGATTTATTTCCTTTAAAAGATAATCAAAATCCTTCTATCTTTTTAAAATTTTATCTCATCTCGTTGTATTTCCTCTTTTGTCAAAAAACAAATCCTTATCGACTCTTATCAAATATTATCTCCGTTCACACTAAGGCTCTATAAATTTAACCTTTCACAGGCCACTTGCATCGAATCTTCATCTAGCATTCTCACTCTATCAAAATCATTCCTCAATCTTTCATCCGTCTCTATCATTCCCCATTTGTCATCATCATCAAATCGTTATGCTGTAGGAATGAGTAACCAACATTCCTCCATTATCAATCCTTCAAAATATCCCATTCTCATGCAAGTGGCTAAGAGCAATGGAAATAAATCGAGTTTAGCATGGATTTGGGTTTGCATTCATTTGTTATTGTGATTTTCATGCTTGCTCGTACTCTATTGTGCTAGTTAGGATATGATATATTTCTATTTTAGTTTTATATCTGATTTTATCCTAATTATATTAGTGAACCTAACGTGAATCCTTTGATGCAACTTTCTTTTTGCAGGTTTTATTGATTTTTTTGTTGCAGATCTGCCATTTTTTGGACAAAACCCCAAGTTTTACAAATTTCTTCATATATTCTACAAAACTATTAATTTTTGTATAATATTTTCATAGAATCTTGCGCATCATCTCAAGAGGCCACAATAAAAAAATTGAGGGTTTGTCATTATTTTTGTAAGAGTTATTGTTATTTTATTTTATTTCCATAAAATTGATTTTTTGGACGTAAATTGGAGATTTTTTTAATTTTTTTTATAGTTTTGGAAATATCTTAAAACTAAAATGGGGTTCTATGTTTTACAGATTTAATTTGGAGGTCCAATACAATTCAAAAAAATTTGATCTTCATTTTCTGTATTGTTTTCACAAATCCACATTTCTGGGTGCAAAATAGGGAATTTTTTTGACTTCTTTACATTTCTGGAAATCTCTCATAAAATTAGTATGGATCTCTTCTTTTATTTTTTATTTTTTAGTTTAATAACATCTTTAATAATGAAATCTAATTCGGCTATATTAAAAACATGTATCTGAAATTACAATTTTTTGATGAGCTTTTTTTATTTTTATGGCTACATTACACTATCATTTTTTGATCTTGTAGGTGATCATAAGGAGCTATAGTAGCAGAAATATCAGTCATAGATAGCAAATTGGAAAGAGAAAACTTTCGGGTGCACTCGTTTAATCTTTCATCACTTAATCTTGTTTGTCATACATTTGGATTTGGGCTCTTAAAAACAATCTTGTCTTCAATCAAATATCAAAAATTAGATAAAAAATTAACCGCTATCTTCCTACACATTTGGTTTTGGGTTAAAAATAACAAGTGCTTCCATTGTTTCCATACACACATTTCATTTCTAAGGTATATTAACAACTGTGAGTGTGAATCAAGTGCGTGTGTGATAAAAAAAACCTCACTTGGTTTACTTTTTTCAAACCCTTCATAGGAGGCCTACTAGGGGATTTCATCACCCCTAGGGATGAACTCAATCAAAATGTGAATCAAAAGACACACTTGTTTGGGAGTTAAAATCTTGTAACTCTTGGATAAGCCCCAAAGAACTTTATACCTTTGGGAAGTGAAGGTGAAGGGTTGGTTACCCCTTTCTCCCGGCTATGTGGTAGGATTTTGCTTTCAAATCATTCCTTAGTCAACCTTTTGTAGGCTATCTTGAGACCTAATTGGCCATACCCCACTTGACTAGTCATAGGGCTTGTTGATGTGTCTTCCATGTGTGCTTGTTTAATAATCATCATTACAGTCTTCAAATTTCAAATTTCAAAATTGCTTATGTGTCTTGTGTGTACATGTGTGATCATTCATTTAAACACTACCAAATCAAGCTAAACACTAAACACATAAAGACTAGTCACTCTACACCTTCTTCCAACACATTCATATACAATCACTTTCATCCTAATCACCCTTCTTAGCCACATCCTATTCATTTCATCCTAATCAATCAAGTCATCCAATCTTGTCATTCCACATCATATCCTAATCATCATCATTTATTTAATCTAGTCAACATAATTTAACATCATGCCAACATTAGAAGACCTAGCATCCCAACTTCACAACCTCCTTCAAACACTTCACCAAATACCCCAACCCCTGGACCACCAAACCATACAAAGCCTTCAAACCCTCTTCCAAAATTTTCAACAAATTAAATCACCTCAAATCCAACACCTCCTAGCTCAAGCCAATCATTTCATTGCCACTTGTCAAATTCAACAACCATAACATCATCCCCTATCCATTCATTATCAACCAATGCCACCTCAACCTTATGTGCCACCCCCTTCTACCTCATACCAATCTAATCCATCCACTTCTTCGCATGTCAATGACACATCAACACATCCACCCTTATCATTGCAAGAACATAGGAGCCCAAGTCCACCGTGGTAGAAAAATCAGGAGCCTTTCAATTCTCATGTTCCATTTGACAATGGGAACACCAGTCTAGCTCATGCACTCTATAACTATATCATACCACCATCCAATCAAATTCCTATCCATAAGCCACCATGTCCTAGTCCTAATCCATTAGTCTCTCCACCTTCCAACCCATCAAACTCTTCATTACTCTCACAATCATCTAATCCACCATCAAATATACACCCTAAATTCAAAAATTTCAAGAGTAAACCTATGGCATTACCCAAATCAACTCATCCACCTACAAAGGATGTGACCCAAGGGCTACTAGCATGGAATCAAACATCACCAAGTCATCTAACTCACATGTTTGAACCTACCAAAGAGTCTTCAAACACCATGCCCATTCTTACAACCCCTTCATGTAGTCTCCCCCTTGAGCCTTTTCAAAAGTCTCTCCCATTGAGCCCAAGTCAGCCTCCATCATGTCTCCATGTTGTTGACCATCTAGAACATGTCGAGCCTATTCAACAGTCATACGCTTCCACTTCCATTCAAGCAAGCCAAGAGCTATGTCAAGGGCATTATTGTAAGCATGAGGAAACATTACCCCCTCATCCACATAAATATCAACACCCTCCCAATGATTCCATTCATAACATACCTAATACTATTCATGATCAATCTTCCATCTTTGATCAAGACCCCTTTTATGATCAAGAAGACCATGATGATCCTCTTAGCCAACTTTATGCATTCCATGGTCAAGAGATTTCCACCTCACCCATCCATGATGTGCAAACATCCACTTCCTATGATGAGATAAGTTCCTCCCAAGCACACATAGAAGATCAAACAAATACCTTGGATCTAAGTGATCACAATGCTAATCAAGATCCTAATGATCGTCCATCACCCACTATCAACCCAATTGCAAGTCCATCATATCAACTTTGTATTTTCACCCTCATTCATAAATGTTCCTCCTTAGAACAACAAGAACCATTATCTTCCCTTGCTTCATTTTCTCCATCCAATAAGGAACTCGTGTCTAGTGTTCCACCTACACCTAGTCCTGTTGTCCATTGCATACTCCAAAACATGAACCACCAAGGTAAAGGTCTAGACCTTCATGAACAAGGTATGTTGGAGCCCATCCATGTCAAAGTCCCTCCACGCTCTGATGCCCTTGGATATACACCCCAAGGACACCAATCTCAAGATGTTGGTATTTCTTCCATGCATCCTAAGTCCACTTCCCATCATAAATCCTATCATACACCTAAAATATATGTTGCCATCCCTCCTCCATCATCCTACAAATGTCAAAAGCATGTGACCATACACCTTTCACCATTACTTCTAACTCCTAATATCCCTCCATCCACTTTACCACCATTACTCCCAACACCTAATATCCCTACCATTCAATCCTCTTATCCATTTACCCATAAATACCCTAAAATTCCTAATCATGACCAAAAAATGCACACATTGTATAAACATGAAGCTTCCACTCATTCCACCATACCCATGGGATTCAAAAGAAAAAAAATCAATGCCTCTACTTATAAAGTAAAAAATCCTAAAAATCCTCTTTCCTTAGGACATTAATACAAAAATTCAAAGCAAAATATATTCAAAAAGTTATATAAGCCCATACCTCCAAAAGTAAAGGCCAAAACTAAAATGGTTTGGGTCCCTAAGAAAAAGTTAAGCAAGTCAAATGAGGCATATACATCACAAAAATCCAAACCATCCACTTCCACCCCACATTCTCATTCCATTCAAAAGTCTCAAATTCCTAAAACCCACAAGCAAAATAAAATTCATAAAAATACTAAGTCTATGTAGGTACCTAAATCACTAAATCACCCATCTCCTAAGCAAGAATCTCCATTTCTTTCTACACCCTGACCACATCAAAAGATTTAATGCTTATCACAGTGTGTGCAACCATTGGTCATGGTTCCCTTCCATTTCACACCAATTCCACATACCTCCATCTCCTCACCCTTCACCCATTATCCTACATATCTCCCCCACCATCTTCCTATGGTCCATGCTTTTGGCTAAGCCTCCTCATTCATCTTTTCCATTAGTCCCATATAATCCCTATCATCTTCCCTACATAATTTTTATCATAATCCACTATTTTCATCCATAATCCACATCATAATCCACCATCTGCCTACTCCATCTCCCTTTCATGTCATCTCTTACCAACATCTAGAAGCATAATGACATTTGACATGGTTCATGCAATGAAATCCATGTCTAGTGGGAGTACCACCTTTCATGGAACTGGACACTTGAGTCCCTCCCATCCATATTCCCCTTCTATCCAAAAAATAAAAAATAAAAAAAATTCAAAAAAAAAAAGAAAAAGAAAAATGAAAGTAAAGAGAAATCCCTTCGTCCAATAGTGAAAACCTGGTAAATAGGCACTTTGGATAAGTACCATGATGAAAACCTGGCAAACATACATCATGTGTAAGTTGATCTTCTATGTCACTTACACTTGGGGGCACAATGTCTTATATATCCAACCTATCATTTTCATGTCATATCATTTCCATCCTACCCACCATCTTTAGCCATCATGCATACCTATCATATTTATTCCATTCATCCACCCTTCTCCTTTTGATCTTGATGAATATATAGGGGAAAAAGGTTGAAACATGTTTTGGGTATCTCTTTACATACCTCATCCTATCTAAACCAATCATATCATTATCCTATTGTCATACATTTTGTCCAAACAAATCCTAAGTCTTGTACCTAGAATGGGGCATGTTATTCCTATGTGACATAGTATTTGGAGATCACATCCTTGCTCTCTTATGATACATACATCCATTCAATTCACTATGACCTATCCTTTCCATCCATCCATATTATCATTTTCATGTCATATCATTTCCATCCTACCTACCATCTTTAGCCATCATGCATACCTATCATATTGAGTCCATTCATCCACCCTTCTCCTTTTGATCTTGATGAAGATATAGGGGCAAAAGGTTGAAACATGTTTTGGGTATCTCTTGACATACCTCATCCTATCTAAACCAATCATATCATTATCCTATTGTCATACATTTTGTCCAGAAAAATCCTAAGTCTTGTACCTAGAATGGGGCATATTACTCCTATGTGACATAGTCTTTGGAGATCACATCCTTTCTCTCCTATGATACATACATCCATTCAATTCACTATGACCTATCCTTTCCATCCATCCATCTATCATGAGCCTTTTATCCCTTATCCCATCAATCCCATCTATCTCCTTGCACCTAGACTTGGTTTTCCCCTGGTCATTGGTATCTACCACAAAGGCTACTCAATTTTTCATCCTTTGAAACCTAAAAACATTTCAAAAATAAATAAAAAATCAAAATATCCCCCCCAAAAAAAAAATCCAAAAAAAATCAAAATATTTCAAAAAATCCAAAAAAAATCAAATATTTTGAAGATACAAAAAAATTAAATAGCCAACAAAAATCAAAGTAATAAAGTTAATCCATCTAATTACTTCTTCCAATTTCATCTACTCAATCCATCCCCTCAATCCAATCATCCAACTAGTTAACCAAATCAATCATCTTCATCAAATCCATTCATCCATATATCAAATCATCTTCCATCATTCCAAGAAATAATCCAAATACATGTCAATCCTTAATCCATACCAGTCAAGTCAATCAATCTTGTTAAATTATCCAATCACATCCTTTGGTCTTGATCCTAATCTTGTCGTAAACCAAATCAACCAATGAATCAATCAATTATCATCATCCTTCTATTGATCTATGGATATGTCGCTCCCCGCAATGACAACACTATCATCATCAATCAAAATCAATCAATCAATTAATCATCAGTTTACAACTTGACAGGGGCTATTCCTTGTTTTTTTTTAATCATTTATGCATGCTTGCTTTCTTGCTTGCTTGTGTGTGTTATCATTTTATCTTACATTTGTATCAAATTCATATCATTCCAGCTAATATTCATATCTTGTGTATGTTGGAGTAGTTTTTTTCACTATCCTTTGTATTTAAGGTCATATCATACCTTTTGTGCATTAGGACTTTAATGCTCTAAGTTTACTTCCTCATACGTCTAGACAAGGTTGTATTATGCTGGGGCACGAGACACATCGCCACCTTGGTCCTTATACCTTGGTGCATAATGTCTAGTGCTATATCAAACATCACGGTTGCTTACCTTCATTGCAACATAACACATCCTTTCATCTCCTTCATCCACTTCCTATCTTACATCATTCATCTTGTCCCTCCTTATCATTTCATTTTGAGAGCATACCCATGTTTGTCCAACCTACCTATCCTCTTGAGGGGGCATCATCATCCCATCATCATCCTATTCTTATATCATCATCATCCCACTCTTATTTCATCATCATCTATCTTTTTATCATCATCCATTTTCTTTTACCTGTACCTTAGCTTCTTTGAAATGATGTTACTCGACACAAATCTCATCATCTCGAACATCATCTCAAAGAGGGGAAAAATGTAGACACCCAAAAATATCCTCTTATGATACTTTGTCACAACATTACATCATTTAGGCATTCAGTCACATCCTTTGCCCTAGGTACCCATGTCATCATCTAATTATTGAAATAAATCTTATTTATTTGACTAATTTCATTTAGTCCCTTCCTATGCATAATCCATCCATTCCTCTAATGTAAATTAAATAATTATATTATTTAATTAATTAAATCATTTCTATTCATTCTTCTAATGTTAATTAAATAATTTATATTATTTGATTAATGAAATCATAAATCCAACATTAATTAAATAAATCAAATATTTATTTAATTAATAAAATATTAAAAATGTCTTTTTGCTTTCTTTCCAAAATTGAAACTCATGTGTATCTAATTAATTTATTTAATTAGATAATTCATCAATTATCCTTCTCATCTTTTTCAGGATTTATTTCCTTTAAAAGAGAATCAAAATTCTTCTATCTTTTTAAAATCTTATCTCATCTTATTGTATTTCCTCTTTTCTCAAAAATCAAATCCTTATTGAGTCTTATCAAATCTTATCTCTATCCACATCAAGGCTCTATAAATCTAACCTTTCAAGGCCATTTGCATCGAATCTTCATCTAGCATCCTCACTCTATCAAAATCATTCCTCAATCTTTCATCTGTCTCTATCATTCTCCATTTGTCATCATCATCAAGTCGTTATGCTGTAGGAATGAGAAACCAACATTCCTCCATTAGCAATCCTTCAAAATCTCGCATTCTCATGCAGGTGTGGAAGAGCAATGGAGATAAATCGAGTTTAGCATGGATTTGGGTTTGCATTCATTTGTTATTGTGATTTTCATGCTTGCTTGTACTCTATTGTGCTAGTTAGGATATGATATATTTCTATTTTAGTTTTATATCTGATTTTCTCCTAATTACAAGAAGAAAGGAACACACATATGAAAGAGAAAAAGAAAAGGAAGATAAAAAAAGAAAAGTCAGATAAAGCTTTGATTGTTTGTCTAGCTAGTTGTGGATCAAATCTAGGCTATTTGTCCAAAAAAGAAAAATGCATACTTACTCTGGGGCGAAGAAACTCATGGTTTCCTGCTGGGTGAGAAGGCCTAAAAGATGAGAAACACACGCTCAATTGGTATGTACTCACAAACACACCAATGGCTATGGGGAAAGTCGTGCCTCAGAATGGGATTTTCGCTCAACCATATCAAATTTATGCCTCCTAATAACTTTAATAAGGCACCACAAAGGAAAAAAAATTCAGTTCGAGCTTCATGAGACAAGAAAAGTTTCGCATGCTTAGAACTCATGAACAAGCAGGATGGCACCACAGGCATGCAAGCTATGTTATGCAAGGTGGCCATATGAATGCAAAGTATAAAATGTAAAAATGTAAAATGCAAAAGATGTTCAAAGGATTCTTGTTTAGTTCAGGCAAGGTCTATCACTTAGGGAAGATTGTGTCTAATTTCTACAAGAGAGGACCAATAAAAGAATAGAATATTCACAACTTAGGGGATGTAGTGCGTCCCATCAGGCCATTAAGAGGAATGTAATATGCTAAGAGAAATCACACTCATGAAAAACATCACACCCAATGCCAGCCACAAAGTGACAAATACATCATATGAAGTAACAAGGTTGCACTAAGAACTAGGAAAAAGGAAAAAAAATGCAAATGAATAATGCTAATGTATGCCCCCACTTTAAAGGAATTTCTATACACCGTTTTGTGAGAAATTACTTTAAAGTAGCGAAGGAAAAATGTAAAAGGAAACCATAAATGAGAGCTAACTCTAAAAGCTCCTATGCCAAGTCATACATTTCTGAGTAAGGTTGTGTCATGCAAAGGAAAGAAAAAGAAAGAATAGAAAGGGGTTTCCCCAAAAAATGAACACACCAAATACATAAGGGATCTATAGATTTGGGGTCAATATGTTCATTGTTGCAATGTTTTTTTTAAGAGCTCAGAACTATCATCATTCCCTGAATACATAGAACTGGAAGAATGACACAAAGAGAGTGAAAACAAAAGAAAAAGAACCATTTGGGTCAACATGGAAGAGACATAGGGTATCTCAATTCTTTGCATTTTCCCCAAAAGGAAGACACAAAAAAAAAGAGAAAAGAGAAAAACAAAATGTGAAAGGGAAAAAGGAAGCCTTTTGGGTCAACATGAAGGAGACATTTCAGTCTCAATGCCTTGCATCATCGCCAAAAGGAAAACACAAGAAAAGACAAAGTAAAAGAAAAAGGGACCTTTTGGGTCAACATGGAAGAGACATAGGGCATCTCAATGCTTTGTGTCATCCCCAAAAGGAAATTACAAAACAAAAGGAAAAAAAGAAAAGGGACCATTTGGGTCAACATGGAAGAGACATAGGGTGTCTCAACACTTTGCATCATCCCCAAAAGGGAAACACAAAACAAAAGTGAAAAGAGAAAAGCAAAAGCAATGTATGGCATATAGAAGAATGAAGATACAAATAGAGGAATGACATAAAGAGAGAGAGAACATCAACCAACACGTCATGAGGGATCACATTATGCACATGCAATCACACCGAAAAGAAAAGAAAAATATAAAAGGCTAGTAAGGGGAATGCAAGTCAACCATCTAACAAGTCATCCACCTCCCAATCATGTTCAGAAGGTGGACAACTAGCTAAAGGGACAAGTTCAAGAGTTGAACTAGGGGAGGTACTAGGTTCTACACTTGATGCAGGAGTTTTGTCATTTAAGCTAATGGAAGAGGAATATAATGTATTCAGATCATTATGAACCTCTTTGTCAATTTTAGTTATCTCATCATCATCATCCAGATTAATCACAATAGGAGGAGAGATGGTAATTTCCAATGAAGGGTGTATCAGGAGTTACAGTTGTTGTATTGGATCATTTTGTTGTGATTGGGGTGGAGGGTCATCAAGCAATGCTTCCATCAAAGTCAGATGTTGATGTTCTTTATTTTCTTCAATTTTTAATTAACAAGCAAGGAGACGGTGACAACACCTATGCTCTATAGCACCTTTGTTCCTACTAATCTGTTTTGAAGTTGTTTAGGTGTAAGAGTGGGTTGATCCACTAGAGGCTCCTTTTCTTCCTAAGGGGGAGGAATAGAAGGAACTGAAGGAGGTGGGTCAATCGATTTCTCTTTTTCTTTTATAAACTTTTTAAATGTTAGGAGGCATGACGAGGTTGGTTTCATTATCTCTTGGGAATTTAGAGGATGAAGGTGAAGTGTTTATTGTTGGTTTCTATAGAAGGTTGTAATGTTTGTTCAAGTTTAGATTCAGGTTGAAGTAGTGTCTCATCTAGGATAGGAGTGGTGGAAGTGGACGGGGACATGTGGCAAAGAGACAATTCAGCTATTCGTTCGGCCTTGAATTTTTGATAGGAAAAGAAAAAGAAGTCTTTGTGAGGGGTGATGGGTTCCATAGGTTCATGCCAAAATGATTCCAAGGAAAAATTATCTTTAGAAGAAAATGAATTAAAACCACTATGGTGTACGATAAATATCTCATTGTCAAGCAGAAACTTCAAACATTTGTCAATGACTAAAGGGATAACTTTCATCGAGCAAAGCAAAGGATGGCCTAGACATAGATGAAACTGATCTGACTGTGGAATGATAGAGAATGTTACATCCAATGTTTTAGGTCCTATCTATAATGGGAGTACAATCGATTTGATTGTAGGGCACTCAAAACCATGATGTGTTTTAATCCATGCTATTGGTTGATCATAATCATCTTGATAAAGCTCATGTAATACTAAAAATTCCTTCGTGATCATGTTCTCGCCACAAGAGGGATCTATTAATATGCCATTGGTGGGCTTATCATAGATGCGTCTAGCTATGTAAAGAGGACCATTACAAATTTTTTTATGTATATCGTGAGAAGAAAAAGTAATATCAAGAGATTTGTTAGTTGGGACCTTATAAGGGATAACATCTATCATATCCACCATTTCATCCATAGGATTGTCATGGGTAACATTTGGAGTAAGATCATGTTGTTCCTCGACATTCATTACATCAGTGTTTGAAGGCTTACTGGCTTTGACAAATGAAACATTGTGTTTAGGCATGGGGTTGGTAAAATTTTTCAAATTCTGATTGGGAGGGGTGACAGACTTATTGCCCTGATCATTAACACCCACAATGGATAGAAAACCATAATCAATGAGGTCTTGCACTAGGTGTTTGAGACCCTTACATTGTTCTATGTCATGCCCATTTTGGCGATGAAAATGACAATAAGTGTTAGGTTTAAAGGTGGGGGGTAAAGGCTTGGTAGGATCAAGTGTTTTAACTATAGGCAAAATAATCATCTATTGTTGTAGTAGTTGATTCATTGTGTTATGGAGATTATTAGGTAAAGGGGTAAATCGTCTCTTCGGGTCCCCGTAGGTAAAGGGAACTATTGTTTTAATAGCTGCCACTTGATTATTAATGGGTTGAGTTGGTTGAAGAGGAGGGGGATTGAACTTTAAGAATCCTTTGTTTTGTTTTCTAAATTTTTGTGAGTTGTTTTGGTTGCTTTGTTTAGACTTCTCAACTCAGCTAGAAGTGGATTTGGCATCATGACTAGTAACCAAGTTGTGATAGTCACAAAGGGCTTTGCATAAATGCATGGAAGAGGGAAACTTCATCATGGTCAATTTATCCTGAATGTGAGTTTTTAAGTTTTCAATAAACATCTTTTGGAGATGCTAATTAGGAACCTTGACATCTACTTGAGCATACAAGGACTAATACCGTGAAATAAAATCAATTACTTTTTCATCCATGTTTTGTATACACCTCATTAAATCAACCATTGTCTTTTTGGGAATCATATGGACTTGGAAATTACTTATAAAGGAATCAAAAAATTCATTAAATGAATGAATTGAATGATTGGGTAAAGAGGAAAACCACTCCAAGGAAATATCCTTTAAAGTCCTAGGAAATAGTTTAGCTAACAGTTTATCATCAGGGAAAATATTACTGCATAAGGTGGTATAGGCATTGACATGATTAGTAGGCTCTCCTTTACCTTTGTACTTCTCAAACCTAGGCATCTCAATTCCTTGTGGCATCGGTGTTCTTAAGATTTCCAAAGATAATGGACTGCTATGGACATAATAGGTAGGTGGTGCATTTTTGCTTTGGTTTATGGTAGATATTTTTTGTTGCATGGAAGAAATAGTGTGAAAGAGTTGCATTATGAGAGGGTTGTTGGATGTTGTGGATGTGTTTCTGATAAGTGGTTGTCATTGATGTCAACACTATTAGCATTTGGTGTATTGAAGGTTGTATATGTCGAGGATATTGAGAAATTTGTTAAAAGAAATGTTCCAGGTTCCCAGTAAAACTATGAAGGTCATGAAGGTGTCTTGTTATGTACGTTGAAGATTAGTTCTTATGGATTAAAGGGTTTTCTGCTGAGTGTATCTAGTTCATCCACTAGAAGTTTCAGAGGTCCATGTGAAGATTTGATCATGTTGTGAATAGTTGTGTTTTGATAGTATTTTTGTGGGTTCTATCAGTATTCAAGATTGAACTTTATGTGTTTTTGGTGTTGTGGATGTTTCTTTGTTAGTTATTACTGATGTTCGATGCTTTTAGATTGTGCTCTATCTTTGTGGTACATCGACATTGATCAGTGTACTTGTGGTTGAATATTTTTATCTATATGTTCTATTTTTCATGTTCATGGCTGACATGTTGATGATAGCATGTTGTGGATCTTCGAGGTGAAATTAATTTAAGTCTTTTTGTATTGGAATTGTTAATTTGGGTCTCCACTATGTTGTGGCTGACCTTGGTGGATTCACATTGAAAATTTATTTGTAAATTTGGGCCAACATTGAAAATATGTTTTATATCCCTGGGCGACTACGTTGTTGGTGTAATCTCATGTTGCAGATATATAAGAGCAATTGTTTAATCAACGTAAGTGAATCTCAAGAATGATTTGCATGCTCCTATGTGTGTATGTGCGAATATCATTTGTAGATCAGAGTGTGAAGAATATTAAGCGAAGTGTGAAGAAGTTGAGTGAAGAGTGAAGAAGGTTTTTCTGTGCTTAACTGGAACCATAATCAGGCTTGTGTAGAAGCTATTTTCTTAGTTCACATTTTGGATGGTCTTAATCCAAACTCCTTTTGGATAGTGAGTCCTCTTTTGTATTTAAGTAGTGAGCTCTAGGAAGTGTTCCTAAATGCATGTGCATTCCCCTTATTTCTCATTATACTTTTAATAGGGAATAATATCGTGGACTAACATCCATCATGATTTTTCCCCTAATAGGGTTTCCAGGTAAAAATCTTGGTGTTCTTTGTCTCTCTGATGTGCTCATTGTTTATGGTTTATTAATATTTCATCAGATCTAAGATTAAGTCAAGTAAAGTTAGAAGAAGTTTAAATATTTTGTGACAACTGATTCACCCCCCTCTCAGTTGTCTATCCTTGTTTTTCCAATGATTGGTATTGAAGAGTAGGTTCCTCTAAAGAAGTTTAAAAGCTTGAGGTGATCTGAGATGGCATCATACAAGAAGGAAAGTCCTAGATTTGATGAAACAAACTACTCATTATGGAAAGCTAGGATGGAGTGTCATTTGAAGTGTATTGGTGAACCTTTCTAGAAAATTACAAAGAACTGATATGTTATTCCTGCAAGTGGTCCTTCCACTGCTGATGAAGTCAAAGAGGCTGAGAATAATGTCTGGGTTATGGAAGCTTTGTTGAGTGCTCTAATAGATTCAAAAATGATAAATGTGTTAGGTCTAAAGACAACTCATGAGATGTGGACAAAGATGGAAACTTTGTATGAAGGAGATGTACATGTGAAGATGGCTAAGCTATAAGTTTGAAAGGCAAATATGAAAATATGAAAATGGGTGATGATGAAAATATTTCTTCTTTTATGCAAAGAGTAAATGAACTAGTGATGGGAATTAGATGTGTCGGTGGTATCCTGGATGAGGAATAAATTGTGGCTAAGGTGCTCATATCATTGCCTCCCTCCTACAAAGAAAAGTCTCATGCTATTGAAGAAACCAGATCATTGATGAATGTGACAAGGGATACACTGATTGGAAAACTTGTTGCCTTTGAGTTGAGAAAATTTTGTAATTTTGTTCCTAAGACTGAAACTACATTTAAGGCTACTGTATCTGGAAGAAACAAGAATATATGATCTAGGAGAGAGTTCTAGAAAGACATTCAAGTATGAGGAAGAAATGAAATAGCTTGAAGATGAAGAAAGAGAACTAGAAGAATTAGAAGCACGGATTGTGAAGAAAGAAGGTAGAGGACAAGGTAAGTATAAAGGAAACATGCCTATCAAATGTTTTTCTTGCAGTAAAATAGGCCATTTTTCCTGAAAGAGTTCCTAGATCTAAGCCTTACAAATCTAGATTCGAAAAGAAATGGTATTTTGCTAAAGAAGGAGTGACTGATGATGAGTTTGATAAAGATAATGTAAATGAAGACGATTGGGTTTTCATTGCTATCAAGGAAAATAGTCCTATTTGTATTGAATCTGCTACAGTTGAGAAAGCTCTTGCAGTTTGAATTGAAGAAAAGGATGAGTGGGTCATTGACAGTAGATGCTCACATCATATGACTGGTGACAAAAACAAATTTGTAAGTCTATAGAAGTATGATGTTGGGATTGTAAGATTTGGAGATAACAATGCTTGTGTGATTCGTGGCAGAGGATCTATTTTTTTGGAGGTAAGCATAACACTGATGATGTTCTTTATGTTGAAGGATTAAAGCACAACCTATTAAGTGTTGGATAGATGGTGGATAAGGGTTATGATCTTCAACTCAAAGATGGAAGATGCAGGATATTTGGAAGCTCTAGAAATATAATTGCTTCCAATAAATAGACAAAAGGTAACATTTTTCACCTAAATGCTGCTAGTGAAATTTATTTAATTGCTCAAGTAGATGAAAGTTGGTTATGGAATATAAGGTTGTGTCTTGTGAATTTTGATAATATAGTCAAAATAAGTTTCACTCAAGCAGTAAGAGATCTACCCAAGTTAGTGAAGCCTACTAGCACAATTTGCAAGGAGTGTCAGATGGGAAAACAAACAAGAGTTTCTTTTCAGAGTAAACAACATCATTCAAATGTATTACTAGAGATTGTGCATACTAATATATGTGGTCCCTCCAGAGTTAGAAGTCTCCATGGTGAAAGGTAATTTATGTTGATTATTGATGATTACTCTAGAATGATATGGGTTTCTTTCTTAAGAGAAAAATGTGAAGCATTAGAAAAGTTCAAAAGTTTTAAAGCTATGGCAGAAAATGAGAAAGGTCTGAAAATAAAATGCTTAAGGTCAGATAGAGGTGGTGAGTTCACCTCCAGGGATTTTAATTCCTTTTGTGAAGAGCATGGAATCAGAAGACAATTATTTTCTCCCCAAACCCCTTAAAAGAATGGAGTTGTGCAGAGAGGAAGAACAAAACAATATTAGATGCTGCTAGAACAATGATGATTGAAGGAAATGTCCATCACATTTATTGGAGTGAAGATGTAAGAACTGTTGTGTATACTTTGAACTGAGTAATTGTTACTGGTAATTCTAGTAAGACTCCTTTTGAACTATGGTTTGGTTATAAGCCTACTATTAAATATTTCAAGATCTTTGAAAGCAAGTGTTACATCAAGAGAGATGATGATATAGGAAATTTTGATGCAAGAAGTGATGAACGAATCTTCCTAGGTTACTCCACTAGAAGCAAGGCTTACCTGTGCTACAACAGAAGATAGAGAAAAATGGTTGAGAGTGCAAATGTCAGAGTTGATGAAGATTCTGCCAAATCATCTAGATATTGTTCATATGATTTAGATGAAAACAATACAAATGAAGGGAAGAATGTTCAGACACAAAATCAACTTCAAATTGTGCCATATGTTCCATATGTTTCTTTTGTTCAGGTAAATCAGGATAGTTAGGAAGTAGAGACAAGTGCAAGTGGAGAAGAAAGAACAAAAGAATCAGAAGTTCGAGAGAATCCTAAAACTCCAAGGTATGTAAAGATAAATCATTCTGAAAATAAAATTATAGTAGACAAGAATAAAGGTGTGCAAACTAGAAGAAATATTACAGAATAGTATTTCCTGATATCCAAGATTGAACCTAAATATGTCAATGAAGCTTGCAATGGTGAACACTAGATGGAAGAATTAATGCAAATTGAAAAGAACAATACATGGGTACTTGTTCCTAGACCTAAAGATAAAAATGTGATTGGTACTAAATGGGTCTTTCAAAATAAGCTGAATGAACAAGGTGAAGTAGTCTAAAACAAAGCAAGACTTGTATGTAAAGGGTATTCACAAATGGAAGGTATTGATTTTGAAGAAATTTTTTCCTTTGTTGCCAGAATTGAAGTTGTAAGATTATTTCTTGCTTATGTTGCATATAAGAAATATAAAGTCTATCAAATGGATGTGAAGTCTACTTTTCTAAATGGTGAGCTAGAAGAAGTATACATTGAACATCTGGATGGATTTCAACTAACTAATGAGGAAAACATGGTTTGCTGAATGAAGAAAGCTTTATATGGACTCAAGCAAGCCCCCAGAGCGTAGTATGCAAGGATGGACAAATATTTATTGAAGCTAGGATTCAATAAAGGTACTTGTGCAATTTTTGCACACACCCCGCTAAAAGCAGGGACCCTCTTTCGTTTCGGTTTTGGTGTTTTGGCCCTTTCTTTTGAGGTTTTTTCTTACCTAGGAATGTGATTTAAAGTATATTTTTACTGCCTAAGTGTTTCCCTAGGTTATTCATTGAAAATATTAAGTTCTAGATGAATTTCGGGTTTTTGCTTAGATTCGGGATTTTCTGCCCTAGTCGGATTTTCCCGGATCCTGCTTGAACTCTGGCTGGACCCTTGTTTTTCGAGGATTTTCAGTATTCATGGATTTCTGCGTGGGTTGGATTTTCTCAAATTCTGCCCTGTCGTCGACTTCCCGAAATTCCTTTTCTGGTTGTCTTGTTGATTGCGTTGTTGGCTTCGTGCATGCTTTGAGGGGTGTATCTAACTTGGTTTCTAGGTCTCTTAGATTATTTCATGCTAGGATTGTTCAGTATTGCATCCTTTATCATCTCCTAGGCAATTTTTGTGTTCATGTGTCCATCTGCATTTTAATGAATCTTGCCTGAGAGTAATTAGTAAACCCTAGTGATGACTCAATAGTGGAAACAACTAAATTTTGAGCTTGACTGTGTGCTAATGGCGGATGAATAAGGTTTTGGACCTAGGGCAGTACCATATCAGGGGATTTCATCTTAAAATTGACCTAGAATGCAAAGAAAATTTATGAAAGGTCCATCCCTGACTTGCTCTATGTTTAAATGTTTGAATTTCATGACTAATCTGGTGTCTGGGTGAAATCGTGACTCTCTATCCCTCCCAAATTTTCATCGCTATGACAGTATCGTTTTCACACCGATAAAGTTTCCTATTTCTATCGGTGAGACAAAGAGGATATGTTGAGACCTCACTCTATAAGAAATTTCTCATCGACATGCTTGATCATATTCACTTTCGCCAAGACTAGCCCTAGTCGGCAGGAGGTCATAGCAGGATCCAGTAGCTCTACTGATATTCATTTGCTTCGCCAAGACATCCATTCTTCGGTGAGACCTCCCATCGAGCGCATTTCTCTTTCACCAATCTCTATTCTTATCAGTCGCTGTAACCCTTTGAAGTCAGCGAGATGTTATATCGGTCATTCTATGTTTTGTCAAAGCCCTTCGTGGGTTTGCATTTGATTGCCAAGATGCAATAATTCTCACGTCGAAGTCTTTCTATTGGCAAGACAAAACCTCATCGCTGAGAGCTCATAACGGGATCCTTTCGTCTTGCCGATCCTCCCCCTTTCACTAAGACCTTACTGTGAGCTCCCTACTCTGGCCGAGACCTTCGCTTTCGGTGAGACTCCTAATGGTCGCCAGGACTTCATAGCGAAACCTTTCTCTTGGTGAGCCCAGATCTTCTATCGGGTGACTTCATAATGTCTGCAAGAAGTTATGCCAATGGAACTCTTCATCGGCGAGACAAAATATATTTGCTGGGACCTATAGCCAAACTCAAACGTTTCACGAAAAGCCCTCCTAAGTCCATATGTTTGTTATGATTGTATCTTTCTCACACCGAAGGTCTCCAATGTTCTATCGCTAGTCGGCGAGACCAAGAGAAGTCATTGAGACCTTACCCCGACTACCCGCTAGTCACATCGAGATGTTCCTCATTGACGCTCGACAAGACTCTGTAAGTTCACTGAGACATCATATAGATAAACTTTAGTCTAGCCAAAGTGATTACTTAAACTCTGATGGTCAGTGAGACAAGGGCGATTTGCTATGACTTTATACCAAACAAAATCTCTCATCGACATGACTTTCACATTCGCTTTCGGCGAGACATGCCCCACTTGACATGACCTCATCCTGAATGAAATTTGTTTGGCCGGAGTACTTGCCTTTGCACCGTTTGGCTTAGAATTGTGCCTTAACCACGGATTTCTGTTGAGTCTGAATTTCTCTGAAATCAGCCATCCCTCTAATTTCCTGAAATTGCTCTTTGGCTCGTTCTTCGCTGGAATCCATCTCTAGTGGATTTTTCCAAAATCTGATGAAATGTAAAGGAACATGGAATAGTTGGATTCGTTTACAATTCATGATGCATTTGATGATTATTTCATGTCATATTTGGATCTCCCATGTGAATTTATCAGTGAAAAATGATCAAGTTTAATGATTCAGTAGGCGTTTCCTAGTTATTCCGTTGGAATCCGATCGGTCTGGAATTTTGCGAAATTCCTCTTTGGCTCAGATTTTGCGAATGGCCCCAAAACCCAAAATTTGTGGGATCATTTCATATGAGATTTAATGGCACTTTGGTTGTAGGAGATGCATTCTAATAGTGTTTTGATGGATTAACCTTGCTTTCCTGTAATTTTTACTATGATTTTCATGTTGAGTGCAGGCTGAATCTAGTAAAGCAGCAGCTGGGTCCTCAATGTTTGATGCAGAAGGGATTAAGCTGGACATCAAGAGTAGGATCCCTAAGAATAAAGTCACTGCAGATTAGGCAAAGGGTGTTGAAGAGGATCTATAAACAAAGAAAGTAGACTGATGACACCCTGAGTGGTGTATATAATGGATCCATTGTTTTATTTGAGATAATGACGTGAGGAAGGAAGATCACACCCAGGTATTTAAGTCTGGAGTAGTTGAGAGAATGGTGGTAGGATGTTTATGCACCAAGTAATGATGATTCTATATCTGAGCACCAACTGGATGATGCGGCCACCTACCTTGCAGTTATTGACAAATACCTAATGTATAGGTAGACTGGGATAAGTCAGTCAAATGGTCAAGAGAGGAAATTGCGTCCATCGAATCGACTTAGGGTTTTTCCCTTGCCACCAGTCATTGGCTTGGATGCGGCATTCTTGAAAGTACATGAAGAGCTAGATTAGAACATAGATAATAGGGAAGGGAGCTAATGATAGGCTACGACATGATTTATGCTTCCTTGTTATCTTCTCGCGCATATATCCGAACTACACTGCGGATCTTAGGCCAACATGGATGGAACGCGCATTCAGTAGTCATTTGACCAACCGTGGGTTTCTCTTGACTGAGTTCTTGTGCCATTAAAGCTGCAAAACCCTTGCTTGGCCGATGGGTTTTCTGGGGGATTCTATATATTTTTCATTTTGCCTCATTTGTAAAGGGGTTAGAAATAGGTTGAATAGCTAGACTATTAGAATATAGAATTAGAAACAGAGCAAATAATTAGAAGTAGAGGTAGTTATTAGCAAGTAGGTATTCTCAAGCAAATGTTATAACAAAAATCTAGAATTGTTGCTACAGTGGACAATTTAAATACAAGAAATGACATTGTGAATTGGTGTCATACTTGTCTTCTTTGTTTTGCATGGTTCTTTTTATTCTATCTTTAAAATTTCTTTGAGAAGGTTCATGTTTAGATTAGATTTGATTTAATAATGTTTGTGATTTAATACTTGAATGTTGCAGCAATCCTTCAGTCCATACTTTTTACGACCAACTGATTGTTAGTTGCTTTGCAAAGTTAGCCTGGACTTCATATTCCGTATGCTTAGTTTGATTGTGAGGACTTCATATTCCGTATGCTTAGTATTCCGTATGTTCATGATTTGAAAATCTTAACACCTCAGAAGATTGCACTGTTTTCTATGAGATTGTAGATTTATCTTGGTCAAGTAGAGATTAGTTTTGAAGGATTGGTCCATTTCGAGTGTTAGTTACTTTCATTATTAATCTTAGGTTTAGTATTAGGTTTACAACTCTCTTCGAAACCCTTATCCATTTTCTATTTCTTTGATTATTGGGTTAAATCTAGGAGTGAAGCATTCATTAGATTGTTAGATCTAATAAAATTGATTCAACATTTTGCTTGTAGTAAGGTCCCATTGTGATTATTAGCATTTTCACATTTTGTTACTGAGTTGTTTACGCACTATCAAGACTTGACATTAGAGACCTTGGGGTTATCTCTTGAGGCTTGCTGATAGAGATTTACCTTTCAAGAGAGATAGGATATCATATTCTATCTGGCTGTTATTGTGCAGAAAACATGATCAACAAGAACTGGCGCTAGAAGGAGGGCCTAAATAAGCAAGCTGGATCAATTTCTGAATGCCATCTCTCCTGAGAGATTTAGAAGAATAAGAAGATCTACTCCATGAGAGCAAGAGTTTCAAGAATTACCAGACCCTACTAGGTCAAGAAGGACCACTAGAAGAAGGGAATCATCATCATCCCATCCACCTCCCACATCTCCATCATTCCCATCTTCATCAGGTTCATCAGAGTCTGAGGCCATTCCGAGTCCATAACCTCAGCCAGTCATAAATCAGCCATTACCACCACCACATCCACCAATGGCTTTCCTAGCAACCAACCCATCTCCATTAGGTTTCACCAATTGCAATCCTATGCCTAAAAACCCTGAACACTTCTGTTCAAAATTCCATGCCAATGATCCAAATAGGACTACAGAGGAGTATATTAGGATTTTTAAGACTACCCTTAAGGATAGGGGAATTAATCATGAGGATGTTGCATGGAGACTTTTCCCATATTCCCTTCGAGATGAGGAATTTTGTTGGTATAACCATCTTCTTGTTGGGTCTATCACTACTTGGCTTCAGCTAGAGAATACATTTTTACAGAAATCTCGGATCCCAATCAATGCAAATGAGTTACTTTTGTAGTTCACTGGAATCAAGAGGAAGGCAAATGAACCAATAGTGGCTTTCAATAATAGATTCCATAGGGCTTATGCTAGGCTATAAACCCCTTATGCTGTAGATGATGCCTTTGCCAGGGAGGTTTATTATGAAGCTTTGGATAGTTTAACATCTACTTTCATCAAGCAGAAAGCAAACCCTCCTGGTAGCTTATTTGAAGCTTATGATGTGGCTGTTAAGGTGAGTACAGATTTGAGACAACACTTGTCTAGACCCTTGGCTAACCAAATACCTGTGATGAGTTCAGTCCCTCAATCACCCTTGGTTTCACACCCAGGTCATCCCTTGAGTCAGGCTGCATTCATGCCAAATTACCATCCAAATATGAACTGGCCTGCATTCTATCATCAATAAGCTAATGTACTCGGTTACTTATAGAACCTTGAGATATTTAATCAACCCTTGAACCATGGGTCGTAGGATGTTTATATGCAAAATTCAGCTAGTATTATTCCTCCATAAAGCAGTGCAGACAAGGAGAGGTTGGATGCACTCACAAAGCTAGTTGAGAGGCTGAACACTGAACTCACTTACCTAAGGCACCAGAATAGTCAATCCCATGCATCCCAAAGGGGGATTCAGTCCAATTATGATCAAAGCAACATGGATATGATGCAGGCTAAAAGACAAAACTTTGACTGAGAATAATATCTTGATAGAGATCATGGAAGCCAGCCGCCACTTCAGAATAATGGAGAAGCCTTAACTTCTCTAGATAAGCCAAACAATCAGGAGAAACATAGTGAAGTTTATCTATCAAAAACAACTCTTTCAGGATGGTGTAGGCTTCATAATACTAATCAACATTATGAGTCAGGCTGTTAAGAATTCCAAGCTGCTGTGTCCATTTTCTAGCTGAAGGTTCAACATGCCAGCGGTGGTTCAAGCAGAAGGGAGATAGTTCCATCTAATCCTTATGACATATCAGTCATGGTGGTGAATCATGTCCCATTTCCAAGAAGTGAAGACAATGAACCAGAAGAAGAACAGGATAAAGGTGTTGAAATAGGGCATGTATACAGTGAAGAATCTACAGTTCAATCCTTTGAAGGTAATGAGGAGAATGATAATAGCCCACCAGATGAAGAGGAATATGCAACTAAAGAAGTTTGGGCATTCCATCATGTGTCTACTTAGTATTTCCTAAATGGAGGAAAGTCTAATGCTAATAAAGGAGGAGGCATGGAAAATGGCAGGGATGAATTGATAGATAGCTCTAAGGGAAACTGTTCTACCATGACTACAAAACAAATAGGAGAGTATGTGGTCAGAGAACTCAAGAAAGTCAAAGTAAGTCTCTCTGCTCATGAGTTGTTAAAGAATCCTATGATTAGGGGTGTAGTACTAGGGTCTCTTGAAAATGATATGCTTACTGAACAAAAGGGTACTTCAGGCCATATTGATGTGAATACTTTTAAGGAGGTATTCCTATCTAAAACAAGCTTGGGAAATTATGTACTAACAGTTGACCCTCAAGGATGGGAGACTAAGGAAATCCTCATGTTATATGATATGCCTATACATAAATTTGACAGTGTTAGTGTTGAGGTAGTCCTGGAGGAGGTTGAGCTTTTGATTGAGGAGCCTCAACAGATTGCTAATGAACATTCCCTGGAGAAAATTGTGGGATTTAATATTGTGGGTAAAGAAGCTTCTTTTCCTAAGGATTACAATTGCAATCCAAAACCAGAACAAATTCCAATAGGGGAGGAATTCAGGGAGTCCCTTCGCTCATCACATTCTGTTGATGAATTTAGTAAAAATTCACATATTTCTTGTATTAATGAAAAGATGGCTATATATGTGCAGGAAAACCCAAATGGTGTTGAGAATAATGATGCTGCAACCATCATTAATGAGCTTGATTATCCTACTTTAGGTAAAGATGTACTTGAAGATCAGTTTGTGAGGCCTCCTGATAAACATCATGATGAGGAAGTTACTATGCATGATGAGGATTTTACATTTTCAACATTGTTCCCTCATGAAGGAGGGATATTGCATCATCAGTGGAGACCTCCTGACTACATAGATATCAACTCTTCACTATTGAAGAAGGATGAATAACACATTCATTCCACAACAATACAAAATTAGGTTGTTTCTTTCTTTACTGAAAATTCTGAGTCTTATCAATTTGATTATGGGAATGTAGGAAAGGAAGCTCGCATATGGATTAATCATGGTCCTAATGAGTCACCTCAGTTATTGATTATCCCTGACTACGAGGTTGAGTTTGAATGCTATATTTTTGAGGTTTATTTTGTTGAATATAAAGATAAATTTGCATTCTTGAGGATGGCTACCATCACCTTGTTGCTTATTCATACCCCGAAGAGTCAAGTAGGGGTGGGTCTCAGTTCACCTTGTCTGATGAAAAGTAGTTATGATTCTCTTGTACGTAGTTAGGATAGATTGCTTTAGAATTAGTTTGTTGTGGTTAGTTTAGGTTTTCTTTTGGTTTATTTTGGTTTGTTTTGTTTTTCTCTACTCTTGTTTTGGGGGTTTCTCTGTTTTCACCTGGATGTGTTGCACTTGCATGGAAAAACTATCTTCTCTGGAATTGTTCTAAGTATTTCTTTGGTGAACTTTAGTCTTGCATCTTGAAAGGATGGTTGAGGTATTTTCTATTGCCAATAGTCTTAATGTCATATTTATAGAAGATTGAGTCACTGGTGTGGATTTGAACTTGAAATACTCTGAAATCTTATATCTCTCATATATCTTAAGAATCCTGATGTCACTATAGGAGTCCTTGTGAAGTTTTTTCAAGTAAAAAATCCTATTTCTACTTCAGTGCCACTATGGTTCTCAGCCCTGAGTGTGAACTTCATTGTTCACAAGTTTAAACAAAAGAGACATATAAAGAATATCAAAAGAAAGAAAAGTGAAATACTAAAAATCAAAAGAATAAATTCAACTTATGAGGGATACCTGAATATCTCTACCGGGGCTATGGATGCCTGGCTGGTAGTAGAGCTATGTTCAAGAGGGTCACAATGATAACCTCATCATGGCTATGGATGCCTAACTGGCAGCAAGGCCCTATCCAGGTTGCTTTTGAAGTTGGAATCTTTACGTAGCCTGACTTGACCAAACTTGGTTTTCTGTAGTAACTTAAGGAGGGAAATGAACTCATACGCACACACTTGGATTTTTAGTTTATGGAGGGTTTGATCTATCCTTTGGTTCTAATTCTTTAAACCTTCACATTCTGACTTTTTTTTTTATGGTGAGATTGAAACCAGAGATTCTGGGTTCTCGATTCATGTTCGTCACCAAATGCTCTGGAGCATTTTCCTAGCAGAAGTCACCATTTGTTATGCAGTTTTTGCACACACAACCTGCTGAAAGTAGGGACCCTCTTTTGCTTTGGTTTTGATGTTTTGGCCCTTTCTTTTGAGGTTTTGTTTTGCCTAGGCATGTGCTTTAAAGTATATTTTTATTGCCTAAGTGTTTCCCTAGGTTATTCATTGAAAATCTTAAGTTCTGGATGAATTTCGGGTTTTTGCTTGGATTCGATATTTTTCACCCTAGTCAGATTTTCCCGAATCCTACTTGAACTTCGGTTGGACCCTTGTTTTTTAGGGATTTTTAGTATTCACGGATTTCTATGTGGGCTGGATTTTCCTGGATTCTGCCCTGTCGTTGGCTTCTCAAAATTCCTTCTCTGGCTGTCCTATTGATTGCGTTGTTGGCTTCGTGCGTGCTTTGAGGGGTGTATCTAACTTGGTTTATGGGTCTCTTGGATTATTTCATGCCAGGGTTGTTTAGTATTGCATCCTTTGACATCTCCTAGGTGAGTTTTGTGTTAATGTGTCCATCTACATTTTAATGAATCTTGCTTGAGAGTAATTAGTAAACCCTAGTGATGACTCAATAGTGGAAACAACAAAATTCTAAGCTTGACTGTGTGCTAATGGCAGATGAATAAGGTTTTGGACCTAGGGTAGTGCCATATCAGGTGATTTCATCTTAAAATTGACCTAGAATGCAAAGAAAATTTATGAAAGGTCCATCCCTAACTTGCTCTATGTTTAAATGTTTGAATTTCGTGACTAATCTGGTGTCTGGGTGAAATCATGACTCTCTATCCCTCCCGAATTTTCATCGCTGTGACAGTATTATTTTCACGTTGATAAAGTTTCCTATTTTTTAGTGAGACAAAGAGGATTCGCCGAGACCTCACTTTGTAAGAAATGTCACATCGACATGCTTGATCATATTCGCTTTCGCCAAGACTAGCCCTAGTCTGCAGGAGGTCATAGCAGGATCCAGTAGCTTTATCGATATTCATTTGCTTCACCAAGACATTTGTTCTTCGGTGAGACCTCCCATCGAGCGCATTTCACTTTCGCCGAGCTCTGTTCTTTTCAGTCGTTGTAACCCTTTGAAGTTGGTGAGATGTTATATTAGTCATTTTGTGTCTTTCCAAATCCCTTCATGGGTTTGCATTTGATCGCCAGGATGCAGTAATTCTCACACCAAAGTCTTTCTGTCAGTAAGACAAAACCCCATCGTCGAGAGCTCATAACGGGCTCCTTTCATCTTGCTGATCCTCCCCCTTTTGCTGAGACCTTACTGCGAGCTCCCTACTCTGGCTGAGAACTTTGCTTTTGGTGAGACTCCTAATGGTTTCCAAGACTTCATAGCGAAACCTTTCTCTTGGCGAGCCCAAATCTTCTATCGGGTGACTTCATAATGTCGGCAAGAAGTTATGCTGATGAAACTCTTCATCAGTGAGACATAACGTATTCACTGGGACCTATAGCTAAACTCAAATGTTTCACCGAAAGCCCTCCTAAGTCCATATGTTCACTGTGACTGTATATTTCTCACACTGAAGGTCTCTCATGTTCTATTGCTAGTCGGTGAGACCAAGAGAAGTCACTAAGACCTTAGCCCGACTACCCGCTAGTCACATCGAGATGTTCCTCATTGACGTTCAACAAGACTCTATAAGTTCGCTGAGACATCATATAGATAAACTTTAGTTTGGCTAAAGTGATTACTTAAACTCTGATGGTTAGTGAGACAAGGGTGATTCGCTATGACTTTATACTAAACAAAATCTCTCATCGACATGACTTTCACATTCGCTTTCGGCGAGACATGCCTCACTCGGCGTGACTTCATCCCGAATGAAATTTGTTCGGCTGGAGTATTTGCCTTTGCACCATTTGGCTCAGAATTGTGCCTTAACCATGGATTTCCATCAAGTCTGTATTTCTCCGAAATCTACTGTCCCTCTAATTTCCCGAAAGTGCTCTTTGGCTCGTTCTTTGCTAGAATCCATCTCTAGCAGATTTTCCCAAAATCTGATGAAATGTGAAGGAATGTGGAATAGTTGGATTCATTTACAATTCATGATGCATTTGATGATCATTTCATGTCATATTTGGATCTCCCATGTGAATTTATCGATGAAAAATGATCAAGTTTAATGAGTAAGTAGGAATTTCCTAGTTATTCCGTTGGAATCCGATCAGTCTAGAATTTCCCAAAATTCCTCTTTGGCTTTGATTCCGCAGATGGCCCTGAAACCCAAAATTTCTGGGATAATTTCATATGAGATTTAATGGCACTTTGGTTGTAGGAGATGCATTCTAATAGTTTTTTGATGGATTAACCTTGCTTTGCTATAATTTTTACTGTGATTTTCATGTTGAGTGCAGGCTGAATCTAGCAAAGCAACAGTTGGGTCCTTAATGTCTGATGCAGAAGGGATTAAGCTGGACATCAAGAGTAGGATCCTTGAGAACAAAGTCACTACAGATTAGGTAGAGGGTGTTGAAGAGGATATATGAACAAAGAAAGAAAATTGATGACACCCTGAGTGGTGTATACAATGGATCCATTGTTTTGTTTGAGATAATGACATGAAGAAGGAAGATCACGCCCAGGTATTTAAGTCTAGAGCAGTTGAGAGAATGGTGGTAGGATGTTTATACAACAAGTAATGATGATTCTATGTTTGAGAACCAGCTAGATGATGCGGCCACCTACCTTGCAGTTATTGAAAAATACCTAGCGTATAGGTAGACTGGGATAAGTTAGTCAAGTGGTCAAGAGAGGAGATTGTGTCCATTGAATTGACTTATGGTTTTTCCCCTGCCATCAGCTGCTGGCTTGGATGCGACGTTATTGAAAGTACATGAAGAGCCAGATCAGAACAGAGATAATAGGGAAGGGAGCTAATGATAGGCTACGGCGTGATTTATGCTTCCTTGTTATCTTCCCACGCATTGTTCTGAACTGCGCTGCGGATCTCAGGCCGACTTGGATGGAACATGCATTCAGTAGTCATTTGACTAACCTTGGGTTTCTCTTGATCGAGTTGTTGTGCCATTAATGCTGCAAAACCCTTGCCTGCCCGAGGGGTTTTTTGGGGGATTCTATATATTGGGAATTTCGCCTCATTTGTAAAGGGGTTAGAAATAGGTTGAATAGTTAGATTGTTAGAATATAGAATTAGAAATAGAGAAAATAGTTAGAGGTAGAGGTAGTTAGTAGCAAGTAGGTATTCTCAAGCAAATGTTATAATAGAAATCTGGAATTGTTGCTACAGTGGACAATTTGAATACAAGAAATGACATTGTGATTTGATGCCATAATTGTCTTCTTTGTTTTGCATGGTTCTTTTTATTCTATCTTTAAAATTGCTTTGAGAAGGTTCATGTTTAGATTTGATTTGATTTAATAATGTTTGTGATTTAATACTTGAATGTTGCAGCAATCTTTCAGTCCATACTTTTCATGACCAACTGATTGTTAGTTGCTTTGCAAAGTTAGCCTGGACTTCATATTTTGTATGCTTAGTTTGATTGTGAGAATTTGTTCATTTCAACTGCAAAAAGGGTTGTTGAATGAATGTTCATGATTTGAAAATATTAACACCTTAGAAGATTGCACTATTTTCTATGAGATTGTAGATTTATCTTGGTCAAGCAGAGATTAGTTTTGAAGGATTGGTCCATTTCGAGTGTTAGTTACTTTCATTATTAATCTTAGGTTTAGTATTAGGTTTACAACTCTCTTCGAAACCCTTATCCTTTTTCTATTTCTTTGATTATTGGGTTAAATCTAGGAGTGAAGCATTCATCAGATTGTTAGATCTGATAAAATTGATTCAACATTTTTCTTGTAGTAAGGTCCCATTGTGATTACCAACATTTTCACATTTTGTTACTGAGTTGTTTATGCACTGTCAAGACCTGACATTAGAGACCTTGGGGTTATCTCTTGAGGCTTTCCGATAGAGATTTACCTTTCAAGAGAGATAGGATATCATAATCTTTCTGGTTGTTATTGTGCAAAAAACACAATCAATAGTACTGCTGACAACAACTCTTATTTCAAATTGGATCATGATAAAGAGTTGATTATTGAGGTGTTTGTTGATGATATTAATTTTGGAGGAGATGATAATCTATGTATGAAGTTTGTTGATGAAATGAGCATGATTGGAGATATGAAGTTATTTTTGGGATTACAAGTTACTCAATTAGATAAGGGGATCTTCATATCCTAGTCCAAATATGTGAGAGAGTTGCTGAAGAAGTTTGGCATGGATGATTCAAAGCTTTTTGGTACTCCCATGGGAACCAGATGCAAGTTAACATAGAATGATGATTCTCCTAAGGAAAATCAAACAAGGTATAGATCTATGATTGGTGGATTGGTCTACTTAACACATACTAGACTAGATATTATGAATGTTGTGTGTATGGTTGCTATATTTTAGGCTAATCCAAAAGAATCTCATGTGACTATTGTAAAGAGAATCTTCAGATATCTAAAAGGAAAATTTGATTTTGGACTTTGGTATTCTAAGGATGAAGATCTTACTTTGAATGCATATACTGATGTGGATTGGGCTGGAGATGTTGATGATAGGAAAAGTATTAGTGGCGGTTCCTTCTTCCTAGGGAAGAATTTGGTGTCTTGGTTGAGCTAAAATCAAAATTCCATTTCTCTATCACTGCTAAAGTAGAATATATTGATGCTGCCAATAACTATACTCAAGTGATGTGGATGAAACAAATGTTGAAAGATATCAGAGTAGTATATGATGAACCTATTGCCATATACTGTGATAACTCAAGTGCTATTAAAATTTCTAAGAATCCGGTGCTACATTCTAAGACCAAGCATATATCAATCAAGTTTCACTTTATGAGGGAGAAGGTAAGTGAGAAAGAAGTTAGACTAGAGTATGTGCCTACCAAAGAGCAGATTGCATATATTTTCACTAAGCCATTTCCAAAGGATACTTTTGAGTATCTTAAAGGGATGCTAGGGGTAATTACCCCTCCTGATATGAACTAAAGATGCATTAATTTGCACCAATTCATGCATTTCATGATCATATTCTGATTTGGATTGATGTTTTCTATGGCTGCTACTAAGGGGGAGTAGTCAGATGTGCATATATGTGGTTCAGAGCTTGTATGTGGAAAGATAATGCTTATCTTTTCCATTGATGTCAAAAGGGGAGAAGTGCAATGTGAAAAATTGTTGATTATCTAGGGAAAAGAGCCTTGTGGCAAGATCTTGAGAAGAGTTGAGGGAAGTAGAGTCAGAATCCAAGGAGGAGTAAATGTTGATTGAGAGTTGGGTTGATGGTGTTTTTCACATCGTGTGTTGCCATCAATTTCAAAGGGGATATTGTTGGATGTTGTGGATGTGTTGCTGATATGTGGTTGTCATTGATGTCAACACTATTAGCATTTGGTGTATTGAAGGCTATATATGTCGAGGATATTGAGATAATTGTTAAAAGAAGTGTTCCAGGTTCCCAGTGGAACTGTGAAGGCCATGAGGTGTCTTGTTCTATATGTTGAAGATTAGTTCTTGTGGATTAAAGGGTTTTCTGATGAGTGTATCTAGTTCATCCACTAGAAGTTTCTGTGATCAAGGGAAAATCCTAAATTTGTTAGAGGGGTTAGCACAATAACATTAAAATTCCAATGAAATAACAAAGTACAAAGGAAATAATGTGAAGACAAAAGGGACAATGTTACCCTAAGTCTCCACCTTCCATGGTTGACCTTTGTTACACCTCCTAGCTTGCAGTAAATAAAATGCCCTCAGATTTGTGTGAGCAACTATGACTAAAGACTAAGCCCTATGCAAGTGTTGAAGGATTTGCAGAAAATAAAATGACCCTACAATAAGCTAAGTGACAAATGACTGTAAAAACTATAATCCTAAGTTGACAGCAAGTAGACATAGACTAGAGGTCAAGAAATCAAAAGACCAAGAGAGAGCAAATGAGATCAAAATTGCCCTTTTATGAAAACTGCAATTTTGAATGTGTGGCTAAGATGAAAAGATGACCAGAACCCTAGAATCAATGATCAAGATTAAATGTTGCTATGTGCATTAGGGTTAGGTCAAAACTAGGGCAAAAGGTAAGAATGAAGGGCCAAGATTGAATTATAAGATAATTCAATCAAGGGTCGAATTTAAATGAGATGTCAAAAGTCAAAAATTAATTTGGAAGATAAGGCTCGCACAGACAAAGAGGTTGCTGGAGAAATTAAATAATAAAATTTATTTACTCCAGGTGACTAGTAAATAATTAAATAATAAAGATATTATTTAATTATGGAGGAATGTGACAAAACTATTGTTTTGAATTAAATAATGATTTAATTCAAAACCCAAGAGAATTGACTAAATTAAATAAATCCAATTTATTTAATTTCAATGAGAGAAAAAGCTAGTGAATATTTAAATAATTAGAATAATTATTTAATTATAGTGGAAAGTGGACAAAATTAAATAAATAAGAATTTATTTAATTTTTAGAAGAAGGGGACTTAATTAGTGACGTAATTAAATAAATAAAATTTATTTAATTAATCAAGAAGACATAAATGACAAAGGAAAATTAAATAAATTATGAAATTTATTTAATTAAAGGAAGACTTAGATAATTAATGACGTATTAGATAAATAAATAATATTTATTTATTTAATAATCAAGGAGGAACAAATGACATGAATTAATTAAATAATTATGAATTATTTAATCAATAGTCGAATGTGGACCAAGGACATAATTAAATAACTTAATTATGCTAGGACGAAAGTGTTAAAAATGAAGCTTGCAGGCCTAGGTCATTTTTAGGTGTCTACATTTTGCCCCTCTTTGTCATAATGTCACTTGTCGCATTGTGACAAAGAAAAATAAGTCAAGAATATGCCCCAGTGAAGGTACGGAGTATTCCTGCCCCCTCAAGAAATTTTCAAATTTTGGGTCGGCGCCAGAAAAATTTGCAAAAGGTCCCAACAAATCAATTTAATGGCTAGAAAAATAGCGACGCAGTCGGTTTCAGATTCTGACATGTTTAAAGCAACTTACGCGGAGGTCAAAGGTGCAGAAATGAGCCTCCAGTATTAACCGCAGTGGGAAAATGTCATTTTCACCCTATAAATAGGTGGTCAAAGGGGTAAAAGTCAATTCACTTTCACTATTCACCTTGCGAATCCTGAGAGCTCAGAGCGAAAGGCGCAGTAGCTATGATGGTTATTCCAGCGATAGAGCACCGTGGCGAGATTGTGAGGACCTTCAGACGGCCAGAGGGCTCAGGACCAGCGGTACGTACCCTAAACTTTGTCATTTTCTCATTTTACGTGTTTTTTAATGCTTTCTAGGGTAGTAAATGAATGCGCCGCGACACATATGCGTTCGCGTAAGCCACAATTGACTTCGCGTTCACCGCATTTGATGCGTCGCAATGCAAGTGCATAGAACAAAGGAGCCACACTGGTGGTTTGCGCCGCATTCGATATTTGGTGCGACGCAAGTGCTTAATCGTATCGCATTTGACATCTCAAATGCCGCAATCGCAATGTTGCGACGCACTTGTTTGTTTGACTGTCACAAATGAAATGCCATGCCACAATCGCATTGTGGTGACGCAAACGCCAAAATTCATGACGCAAGTGTAATTAAGCGATGCACTTGACTTGTTGCAACGCATTCGATTTTTGGAACGACACACTTGTGTTTTTGCGACGCAATTGCATTTTTGCGACGCATTTGCCTATTTTCTTACTTTAACTTGCTTTGATGATTTCATGCCCTAAGTTATTTTCCATGATGGTCACAGTTGTCCAAAAAGGTGCTAATGTGGTGTTCATCTTTTTATAGAGGCAGCTTGCCCCTATTTATATGAGAGAGAGCAGATCGAGGACCTTTCGGTTTGGCGATCAGCTAGGCCCATGAGAGCAGTGATGATTGATGAGACTTAGTCTATTCCATGTTGCGTTCATGCCCGCCATTCGGGCGAACAGGGGTTTGCTGACGGCGCTGTGCGAGAGATGGCATTCTGAGACCTGTTCCTTTCACCTGCTGACAGGTGAGGCTACGATTACTTTGGAGGACGTCTACCGTATTCTTTGGATTCTGATTCGAGGGGAGTGGATCATGTACGATCCATGTCATGGTGAGCAGACCTTTCGGGCGTACTACCAGGATCAGGGTGCCAGACTCGACATTCAGGGTTACGAGATCCATTGGGATTTCCTGGTGGAGCACTATAGTCGCTTTGATGCATTCTTGGTGACTCTGATTGGTGGCATTTTGGTTCCTGACCGACGAGGACACGGATTTCCGATTGGTTGGGGGGATGTCATGGTCGGCATGCGACGAGATAGGACAGTTTATGCATGGGGTCTCTGTTTGCTGGGGACACTTTATCATCAGCTGCATAACGTTGTGTACAGGAGAGGAGAGAGTATCTCCTGTGGGACCACATTGATGATGATTTGGGCATGGGAGCATATTGCCATATTCCGCCCTCCTATCAACAGACCACAGTTGGCCGAGGGGATGCCTTACCCCTACTACTATGCCGGCACATCACAGCAGACTCATATGGGTGAGACAAGGTGGTGGCGACATCGGATTGATACCATGGTGACGTTCATCTAGAGACCCTACAGGGATTGCGAGGCATGGGATGATGAGGATGATCATCTCAGTTTTTGCAGGTAGTATCGATATCTTATTGGTAGGATAGTACAGACATCGTTGATTATTGAGATGTACCTACCGCAGCATGTATTGAGACAGTTTGGGGAGCAGCAGGATGTACCCATGGGGATAGCAGAGTATGCCCGATTGTCCAAAGAGTATGCATGGGGGCCGGCCATCCCAATGGCCTTCACGACACAGTAGATTGACGGGTTAGTAGCCCAGGCCTGGGGTTGGAGAGGTGCGGCAGCAGATCCAGGTACCACACCAGCCTATGATCTATGGTGGCAGGCATCCCGACCCGTGCCTTTGATAGATCTTGACGGGCCAGCACCAGTTGACAGGCGGTCAGTGATTCCATGAGTGCCACGATCCAGATGAGGGGGCAGAGGCAGAGACAGAGGCAGGGGCAGGGATGGAGATGGAGGGAGGTGTGGTGATGGAGGGAGGGACGGAGGCAGGGGTGATGATGGAGGGTGAGGTGGAGATGGAGGTCGGGGTGATGATGGAGGTCGAGGCGAAGATGACGGCGGAGATGGCAGGAGACGACGGTAGGACGGACAGGTACCAGGTCGCAGGGTGCGACAGCGCGTGGCGAGGGTAGCATTAGATGCTATCCCCGAGGTTGGTGAGGAGGGGGAGATGGAGGAGCAGCCCAGACAGGAGAGAGAGGGTGAGGGGAGACATGAGGGGGAGCTAGAGGGGGAGAGACAGGAGGAGGATGTCAGGGCACCAGAGGTGGATGTGGCAGGGGAGGAGGAGGCAGAGGGGGAGAGACAGGAGGGGGAGGAGGCGGAGGCGGGGGTGGCAGGAGAGGAGGATGATGATGATGACGAGGAGGATAAGGCCATAGGTGAGGTAGAGATACTCCTGAGATGGCAGATGGTGGAGGGTGAGGAGGAGATACCATCCTCAGAGTTGCCACTGGATGCTACAGCTGATCAGCGAGTGGCCGATCTGCAGCAGAGATTAGATGCCAGCCTGACACAGGTGAGGTCCCTATAGTCGGCACTGGAGGTAGCCCGTGTAGAGCGGGATCAGGCGGTGATTCGCCAACAGGATGCAGCGCGATGGTGTACAGAGTTTGCGGCCTTATGTACAGGACCCATAGGAGACATGGCTCGAGAGCTTGCTAGGGTGAGCACCAGGTTGGGATAGTATAGGACCCTCTATGAGCAAGCAGTGCCGCCAGAGTAGCGAGATCCTACCCTGTCTCGATCACAGACAAGGACAAGCAGTGGGCACATGTCGGGTAGTGGCAGTGGTACCAGGAGCCACACCAGTGTCGGAGGGTCGACTTCCATAGGACACACATCAGGCCACAGATCACATCACTCCCGCAGGCATACTCTGAGTCATCATTCAGGGCACAGTCAGGGTTCCATTGGTTCAGTACACAGGTCGGTACAGGGTTAGCCACCAGTGACAGATCCTACCACTTCTCAGAGTCCATCAGTAGTGACCTCACAGGTGCTCCCTACTGTCACGATGATGCCTTCATTCGTAGTTCCCTCATCTTCGCAGACACAGGCCACTACAGGACCATCCATTGCTTCAAAGCTAGTGATAGGGCCTCAACCACCACCACATTCTTCACCCTGAGGGGATGATGAGAGCCTACCCTAGGGGCATATTTGTATTTGGACACACTATGTTTATTGTTGAGCCTGTGAGCTCCATTTTTGGGATATCCATTGACTCTATCCTGTGACATTGCATATTTTTGAGATGATACTTATATGATGATGCAGTTTTGATGCGGCCTATATGTGTTATGTGATGTTCTATGCATTATGTGTGTATGATGTACAATGCTTAATTTATGATGCCATTTATGTATTATGATGTCTATGTTGTGATTTTTGATGCCATGATGATGCAATATTCATCTGCTTATGTTAATGATGTGTATAATGTATTTATGTAAAAGATGCAATGATGATGATTATGTTAATGCAATGTTTGTGATTATGTATATGATGTAATGCCATGTATGATATTATTTAATGCCATGGATGATGTATGTATGGACCTAATGCAATGGATATAACATGTATGTACTTATGTTTTTGAATGACACAGGATATCATCGCAGGATGGACGAGAGAAGATGGTGGGACTGATGAGAGAAGATGACCAGACCAAAGAGGAGAAGATATGAGACCTATGAGAAGATATAAATCCTTCAAAACTTTACTATAGGACTTTTAATATTCATTGCTCTTTAATCATCATTGGGAAAACTGTTGTAATGGTCAACAAACACCAAGATATGACGTAGATCCAGGTGTGCAAAGTCGTACCATTACCCAAGACAAAACAGTCACAGACAAGGATGAGTATGACTCATACTAGGAGCGTGCTTGCCCCAGTCTTGTTGTCATCATCAACCACAAGCAGAAAAAGACATTGACAGATCATGGAACATCGTTGCTTCTCTAAATCCTGTTTCCAGGACATCCTTGAAAAGCTAGTGACATGATTGTCAAACTACAAAAATGAAGTCTCTATCATGATATGTCGTTGCCTTTCTAAATCCCAAGATCAGGATCTCACTGAGAAGCTAATAGTCATGCGTGTCAATTGTCATGCTACGTCACTGCTTCTCTAAATCCTGCTTAGTGGGATCTCGCTGAAAAACTAATAACATGATAAAAGATGAAAAGACAATTGCCAAGTGTTTGTCAAGTGCATCTGGATATCCATTGTTCTGATGCCAAGGTGTCATGTCTGATGATGTCAAGATGTCCAAATGTTTAAAGTTTTGATGACCTTGAAAATGTCGAGACTTGGTGGATTCAGGAAGGACACATCCTGAATGATGCCAAATGTCGGGAGGATTTGATCTCTAATGGTTGTAAGGGGTCCCTCAAAATAATGACAATGCCTAGGAAGGACACATCCTAAAGCATAAATGACAGAGTTGGTTCTTCAGAAGGACTCATCTGAAGAACGCTAATGTTAGGAAGAGTGATCCTTAGATTATCAAGAAGATCGCTCAAAATGCCGAATGACGATGACGACGCCTAGGAAGGACACATCCTAAGGCATAAATGATAGAGGTTATCTTTTAGAAGGACTCATCTGAAGACTAACCAAAATTTGACAGTTTAATCAGTAATAATGATTTGACTTGCTTTGACTTGTGTTTGACTGAGGTTGACTTGTGTTTGATTATATGCCGATATTGCCTTGATGAGAGTGTCATGTTGAATAAAAGATTGTTTTACTTTGTTTTAGGAGTTTTCCTATCTAAAAATTGATTGAAGATTTTTGACGTGTGTGTGTCGCTATAGTGTCATGAACCCTAATGGACTGACCTAGTGCGGCCTCGGGGGCTCATTGATAGATGGCCTTGCCTGTGTCTTACACTCAGAGACCTCGTAGTTCGACACGACCAACGACTTTGTCTTGATGAGCAAAGATTACGCCATGATTTATTTTGACAAACCTAATAGGACTGACCTAATGTCTCGGGGACTCAAGTATGAGTCTTGCCTACGTAGCAAATGCGCAGAGACAACGTAGTTCGGACAATGACATTGACTTATTGACTTGATTGACTTAGACCAGAGATGACAGTGCACTTGTGTGCCTTGTGCGGTCGAATGTTTTGTTTGGTTTTCTTCAGGATGTTTTATGATTTTTAGGTCTTTTTTCAGGCCACTTTGCAATGTTTTTGGTCTTTTTTTTTTCAGGACATTTTATGATGTTTTTGTCTTTTTTCAGGACTTTTTATGATGTTTTTTGTCTTTTTTCAGGACATTTTATGATGTTTTTGTCTTTTTTTAGAACTTTTTATGATATTTTTGTCTTTTTTCAGGACATTTTATGATGTTTTTGTCTTTTTTCAGGACTTTTTATGATGTTTTTTATCTTTTTTCAGGACATTTTACCGCAGTTGCATGATAAACATTTTGCCCCTAGTCAGGTTTAAGATTTAGCCATTTGCAAGGGATACGGATAAGATGCTATTGACTTGCTGGGCAAACAGTCGTCAAAGCTTGATGTCAATCGTTCGTCCACTAGGACAAGTAGAGTAGGATGTGACGGTGACTTGCGGAATAATGGCAAAGATAGCTTTCATCCTAAGCCAAGTTTAGACCAAGTGACAATAGATGGCAGAGCAATGATTGATTACACATGGTGCCTGTTTGCCAAGTTTTCACCATGGTACTTGTCCAAAGCGCCTGTTTGCCAGGTTTTCACTATTGGACAAATTATTATTCTTTTTACTATTTTTGTGATTTTTTGATTTTTTTGGTGTCACCCAACGCCTGTTTGCCAGGTTTTCATCAAGGTGACGATTTTTTTTTCGTTTTTCAATTTTTTTGTATTTTAGGGCCCTCCAACTTTGTCCTCTGATGCTATGCGTAGAACTTTCAGAGGTGTAAACTGTTGATGGGCTCAGTCAATTGTTCCCCATCTGGAGTTACCAGTTGATATGCTCCAGAACCAAAAGAAGATATGATGATATATGGGCCCAGCCAGTTTGGTTCAAACTTTCCTGGCTTTTCTCTGTCTGCTTGGTTCTTAGGGTTTTGCATGAGAACCAGGTCGCCAATGTCAAACTTTCTGACCATAACCTTTTTATTGTAACTGTGACAAAGGCAGTTTTGATACGCTTGGAGGTGATTCAGTGAGTTTTGTCTCCTCTCGTCCAACATTTCCAGCTCGTGCAAGCGTGATTGTCAGTATTCCTCTTCATTAGTTAGACCCTTCAAAGAGACCCGCAGTGAAGGAATTTTGACCTCAATGGGTAAGATGGCTTCCGCGCCAAAAACCAGGGTGAATGGGGTAGCTCCTGTAGGCATACGAATGCTAGTTCAGGAAGCCCACAGAGCAAGGTTAAGTTGTATGTGCCAATCGCGGCCAGCGTCATTGACAGTCTTTTTAAGGATCTTGATAATGGTTTTATTCGACGCCTCGGCTTGGCCATTTCCTTGGGGGTAGTATGGGGATGAAAAGTGGTGTTGGATATGGAATCGCTCACATAACTCACGTACGCCTTGGTTTTTGAACGGACGTCCGTTGTCAGTGATGATGGATGTGGGAGGCCATACCGCAAATGATGTAATTGAGGATAAACTTTGATATTTGTTTGCCGTAATGTATGTCAATGGAATGGCTTCGATCCACTTTGTGAAATACTCGGCGGTGATAATGAATTTATGGCCATTGAGGAGGTTGGATGAATCTTACCCATGAGGTCAAGTCCCCATTGCGCAAAGGGCCAATAGAAGTGATTGGCCAAGTTCTTGTGTTGGAGCATGGACCAAATCACTATGGATCTGACACTTGCGACAGGTTCTGACATATTCTATTGCATCTTTTTCCATTGTCGGCCAATAATATCCAAGTCTCGTTAGTTTCTTAGCCAGAGTAGGACCACTCGAATGAGATCCGCATATACCATCGTGCACTTCTCGTAAGGTCGTACATGCTTCATCGGTGTCAAGACATCTAAGGAGGGTACTGTCGAAACTACGGCGGTATAGGGTGTCACTGATAATGGCATACCTTGCGGATTTTCTAATGAAGGACTTCCTTTGGTTATTGGATAGGTTCGATGGAAGGGTGTGAGTCTTTAGATAGTCATAAATGTCCTGATACCAAGGAGAGTTGGGACCAACAAGTTCACAAACCATTTCTGACTCTGGGATATCATATGCCGGTATCAACAGCTATTCTACTAGGAACTCAAATTGTGACACATTTTTAGGGATGTCCAAGAGAGAACTGATAGTAGCCATTGCGTCAGCTGCTTTATTTTGTACCCTGGGGATTTGTTCAAAAGACACTGATTGGAAGTATGTTAGGAAACTATCCACCATCCTCTTGTAAGGAAGCAACTTCTCATCCTTTGTTTCATAGTCACCATTCACTTGGTTGATTACTAGCTGGGAATCCCCGAATACAAGCAATGTCTGAATTTTCCATTTGATTGCCAACTTGAGACCTGTAACTAGTGCTTCGTATTCGGCAATGTTGTTTGTGCAAGGGAAAGCAATTCGAAATGACTTAGGAATTGAATCCCCTTATAGTGTGATGAACAAGATTCCAGCCCCTGAGCCATGACCAGTGTGAGACCCATCAAAATATAGCTTCCATGGTGTTGCTGGTTCTGTATGGAAAATGGACTCATCAGTAAAATTAGTTACCAAAGGATGAGAGGCTTGCATTAGCACATTTTCCAGTTGATCTACTATTACTTGCCCTTTTATTGCCTTGCATTCAACGTACTGTATGTCGTACTCACTTAGGATCATGATCCATTTTTCCAATCGGCCTGTTAACGCTGCGCGACTTAATAGGTATTTCAATGGGTCAATTTTGGCAACTAGTTGTGTCTAATGATTGAGCATATAATGCCTTAGTTTTTGGGCTGCAAAGACAACTGCGAGGCATGCACGTTCAATGTATGTGTAATTCAGCTCGTAACCGATCAGTGTGTGGCTGATGTAGTAGATTGCTCTTTCTTTCCCTTCATGATCATTTTGAGCCAGTAATGCCCCCAGTGCTGAACTAGTGGTCGAGATGTATAGAATTAATGGCTTTCCATGAATAGGCAACATGAGTACTGGTGTTGATAGCAGGTAATCTTTGATTTGCTGGAAGGCCTATTGACATTTATCTGTTCATACAAAGGGGACACCTTTGCGTAATAGATACTGGAATGGGTGGCACTTATCTGCCAATTGAGCTATAAAGTGGCGAATAGATTGCACTCTGCCTTGCAGGGTTATGAGTTCACTGATCCCTCTAGGTGGAGGCATGTCTATGATTGCTTTAACCTTTGCCGAATCGACCTCTATGCCTCTTCGGGAAACTATGGACCCCAATATCTTACCTAACGTGACCCCAAAAACACATTTCTTAGGGTTTAACCGAACCTTGTACTCTTCTAGCCTCTTGAAAATCTTGTCAAGTACTTTCAAATGATCTTTCCTTGTTGCTGATTTGGCCAATAAGTCGTCTACATAATCTTCCATTATATCGTGCATCATATCATGGAAGATCATGGTCATAGCCCTTTGGTATGTGGCACCTGCATTTTTGAGGCCGAAGGGCATGATGTTCCAACAGTATGTACCCCATGGGAAAGTAAATGCTATTTTGTGTTCGTCCTCAGGAGCAATGCGAATTTGATTGTAACCAGAGAAACCATCCATGAGGGATAGCATCTCGTGTCCTGCAGTTAGATCGACTATGATGTCAATGTTGGGCAAAGGAAAGTCATCCTTTGGACATGCTTTGTTTAGGTCCCATAAATCTGTACATACCCGAATTAGTCCATTTGGCTTTGTCACTGGCACTAGGTTGGAAATCCATTCAGCATAATCTATAGACCTTATGAATCCGAGATCTAGTAATTTCTTTAACTCGGCCTTAACCAATAGAGCAACTTGTGGGTGCATTTTGTGCAACTTCTGCTTGACTGGTTTAGCATTGGGTACTAGTGGCAGATGATGTAGAACCAGTTTGGGGTCCAATCCTGGCATGTTAGTGTAGGACCATGCAAAGTTTATTTTCCGTTCTACAAAGAATTTATGAAATTTCAGTTTCTCTTCATCTGTCAATGATGTGGCAAATAGGACCATCTTGGGGTCTTCTGGAGTCAAAATGTTATCCTCTATGGTGTCCTCAACAAGCATGGCTGATCTCTCCTGTTGCACGGGGAGAAAATCTAGTCCTCCATCTTTGGGCGCCTCCGAGAGGTTTTCACCCGCAGATACGTCCTTTGTTTTTACTATTTTACCGTCAAGAGGTGCCTTTCGGTTTTCACCTAGAGACGTTTCATTTTTTACTTTATTTTTACTTTTGTGACTAGAGGACTGAACCGTCTCACTGAAGTATGCCGTGAAGTCTAGATCAATAGCAAATCCTGATTTGTGATCCCCATTGGGTATGCCTTCACGTAATCCCATGAATTCAGCAATGGCTTCATCATTTTGGAATGTGTCTAGAACTGGCGGTCCTTGTTGGTCCCAATCGACTAGTTCAGGGTGGACTAATGAAATGCCATCGTCAAGGCTAGTGAATTCGGGTGAGGATACCAATAGCATATAGATGGATTCATTGATGTTGTAGATGAGGTTATCATCATCCAACTCGACATCGGACTCTATCCAGTATTCTCCTTCACTAGTGTCATATTTGTTATCATAATAAGGGGTGAAGGTTTGACAGCCTTGGCTATCAATGTCATCTGATACTTCAAATAGATTAGACTGAGGGGGTTCAGATGGTGGTTGTTGTGTGTCATGAGAAGTGTTAATGGGATGTTGACTGTTTGGTGCCCGCTTAATTTTGAATGTTTTCCAAAATCGTTGTTCTGAGGTCAATTCCCCTGGTTTGACAAACAAATCATCAAGACAACAGTCACTTAGGGATCTTTCAGAGCCAAATTCCCACTCGTGGGAGTCTGTTTCGGTTAGGTATTCCCTAGTAGTCTCAACACTTTCAGAAGCATGTACTCGCTCACTGGAAAGTCCAGGGGTACGTCGATCACCATTGTCAAGTGATCTAAACCCTAATCCAAGATACTTCGGAGTTTGGAAAGTTTCTATGGGTTCCCTTCGACCAGTTTTATTTTTTCCAAGGCCACTAGTACCATCGTAGCCTTTAGCCTTCATGATGTTGTAACCCTTGCCATATTTCTAGACTGGTAGTGGAGGTAGTGAGACTGTATCCTTATAGATCCATCCTGTGATGTCGGCAAGGTCTTCATCACTCATGTCTCCCCACTTGATGAAAACTGTATTCGGTGGAACTTTGAATGTTTCTTGCAGTTCCATTCTAAAACATGGTCGACCATATATCTTTGGAGGAGTGGGTATTGTAGTTATGCTGTATGCTGTATTTAGTTTGAACTCTTCGCAGCCGAGGTCCTGGATTTTATCAGTTGATTCGGTCTTAGAATTGGTGGAGGGTTGTGATATGTCAGAAGACATGGATGGAGTGGATGTGGAAGATGACCTGAGCATGGAAGGGTCGATGTATTTGGATGAGGAGCCAGGTGCTTCCCGGTTAATAGGTACTTGGTTTTCAGAGACACCCCTTAAATTGGTACAATATTGGAAAGGGTCGGGGTCTCCGTATATGGTTACTTCTGTACCATCAAAAGGAAACTTGAGGCATTGGTGGTATGTCGATGGAACGGATTTTAAGGCGTGGATCCATGGGCGGCCAAGTAAGATGTTGTATGGAAGTTCCAAATCTAGGACCTAGCAAGTTGTGTCGACAATGAGTGGTCCCACTCTGATAGGGAGAGAGATAACACCGCGCGAAGAGTGTTCCTCATCATCATATGCTTTGATCACTATGCTTTTCATTGGGTCTACACATGAATCAGAGAATCCGAGAGCCTTAACCAGTTTAAGGGAGCATATATTCAACCCTGCTCCGCCATCTATTAAAACCCATCTAACCTTGTGCTTGTGGACAAAAACTTCTATGTGTAACGCATCATTGTGGTTGGTTTTAGATGATGAGTAATCATGATCTAAGAAGGTGACATGGTGCGGCATGGTGAGATATCCCACCATAGTTTCAAACTGATTGACATCAATGTCCTTCGGGACCGAGGACTCTAGGAGAGTTTTATCCAGGATTTCTTTGTGTGCAGGAGAGATACGAAGCAGCTCAAGGATAGATATTTGCGCAGGAGTCTTTCCTAGTTGGTTAATGAGATTGAACTGACTTTTGGGTTTCCACTATTGTGGGGTTGAGACAGGTTTTGGTTGTTTAGCAGATGAAGTTGGTTGCGATTGCTTAGCAGATGGGCTTGCTATAATGATCTTGGCTTGTCTAGGGGAAGGTGGACCAGCTATAGTGACCTTGCCACTTCGCGTAGTAGCATTGCACTGTGGTGCTCTCCTGATCGTAATGGTGTTGATGTACTCCTCGTCTGTTCTAACATTATTTATTATTGGTCCACCAAAGTAATCGTACTTGGCTCGGGTGAAGTTAGCTTGGTTTTATGGACCTGAAGTGGAAGCATTATGGGGACCATGATCCTGCAGTGGATTCTTGTGGATAGTATGATCTGAGTTGGAATTGAATTGCGATCCACCTACTTCGATGGTGCGATTTTCAATGAGGTCTTGGATTACATTTTTTAGTTGTCCACAGTTGGAGGTTGTATGCCCTTTGACTCGATGGTATTCGCAAATTGTGTTGTCATCCCACCATGCTGGTTTGAATTGTCCTGGGTCATAAGGTTTTATTTCTAGAAGTGTGATGACCCCATGTTGGATGCATTTCTTGAGGACATCTGCAATGGGTTCACCTAAATTGGTGTATGTGTGACCCCTAGGGAATTGTCTGAGTTGACGATATTGTCCTTGATGGTTTTGATCATTTTGACTGTTTGAAGGAGTATTGGGGGGAGGTGTCAATGTTGTTGTTGGTCTGTTTTGTTGTTGTACCCCTTTCAGAGCCAATACGGGACTTGCGGTCTTGGCGTCGACAACACCATCATTTGTAACATGTTTATTCTTGACCCAGTATTTGTTTTTGTCAGCGGGTGGGTTGGTGTTTGTGTTTTTGGAACCATACCTCAGTTCTCCCTTTGCGATAAGGGCTTTCTCAATTTGGACCCCCTTTTCCACTAATTCTGTGAAGGTTGTGCAACAATGTATTTGTAATATGAATTTGAGGGGCCCTAGAAGTGTTTGGACAGACATGTCAACCTTTTCTCTTTCAGGAATGTCAATGTGACATCGACTAGTGAGGCTTCTCCATTTTTGAAAGAACGGGATAAATGTCTCACCCGACTCTTCTTGTGTGAGATTGCACAAGCTAGTGATAGAGGTGTCCATGTCAATAATGTATGCATAATTTTTTATGAACCTTCTTTTGAGCTCATCCCATGTTTGGATATCTTTTTGCGTTGAAAACCATTCAAGGGCTTGACCCGCCAAACTTTTGGAAAAAAGTCTCATCAAGTATGTGGGTTCGTAGGCGATATCCATACAGTTAGTTGCGAATTCGCGAAGATGTTCAATGGGATTTGTCTTGCCTTTATATTTAGTGAAGTTGGGTGACACATATCTTGGCGGAAATGCGGGCATACGTAAGTTTGTGTCGAATGGGTATACATCCAGATCATATGATATTTCGGATTTCCCACCTGTGATGAACATGTTTTGCATTTTCTTTGCCATATCCCGCACTGTTGTTTTGAGTTCATCTATGGTAGGGTCATTTACATTTCCATACATTGGATTGCTTGGTACACCATGTGTTCCTGCGTGAGTATAGGTGTATTGTGGCGGTACGGGTTGTTGCGGTATGTATGACGTGTGTTGTTGGTATTGGAAGTTGTGATTAGGTGCATGTTGATGAGTGTGAACGTTGGATGAGTATGTTGGAATGTGTCCCCCAGCTATGTGTGTCGTTATTTGGGGGATGTTGTGACCATGAATGTTAGGATGTATTAACGATGTCATGGGTTGAGTTATTTGGCCACTTTGTGTGAATTGCTGATTTTGCACAAGGGGAACATTGGTATTTGTACCTTGGGAGGTAATGACGTTTGACTGTGTTGTCGTGTTAATGTTTTGTTGTTGTCCTTGTATAAAGATACATCCTGTGGCTCCTCCCAAAGGATGTTGTGAATTACTACTGAACGATTTTGTTGAAGTTGTGTTCATGGTAGTAGATGTAGTTGTCAAGGGGGGGTTGTGATGACTTGATGATGCCCCCGTGGTGTTTGCTGTTGCGATAACAGGAGGATTGGAATAATTTTCCGATGGTGTCAGGAGCCAAGAGTGGTTGTATTTAATTGGGGTAGTGTTGTGGATGTTGTGGATGATTGTGATCCCCCAATAGATGTAGCGTTTATTGTATTGGAGATGTTTGGGATGTTGGATGTGGTATGTAGTGTTGTGGTGTCAAAAGGGATGTTGCTTGTAGTATTTAGGACTTGACCACTGTGTGAGATGTTATGAACATTGTTGGCATTAGGGTCATGTAACGTGTTAATGTCAAATCCTGGTGGTAACTTAGCTCCTTCACTCAAGAGCATAGCTACGAATCTGTCTCTGTCGTGACGCGCTATTGTTTCAGCCAACTGATAGGCCTCTGGGTCTTGTGTCAATGCTTCTATGTGTTCTTGAAGTAGTTGACCATTTTCATCTCTTTGCATGTAGCGTTCAAATGAGTTGTTAGGTAAGGATTGTGTTGTCACTGGAGGTTGATTGTCTAGATTGGTAAAGGGATCATTCACGGTCCAGTTTGAGTCATGTGGAGGACTGTTGGGATCTCGTCCAAAGTTTTCCATTTGTATTTTGTGCTTTTGAAGTCTGGTTTCGACCATAAATGAGATTGCTCAAAGGGAATGTCCACTAAATGCAAGTATGACACTAGGTGAAATCTAAGGTTCAAATTGACGACTAAAATGACCACTGTTTTTGGATTTTTGTGAATAAGGTATGCAATGTGGATGCAATGTAGAATGAGGCTATCTAAGCACTTCTAAGCTTGAACTTTGTTTTCGATTTGGACTGCTAAAAGACTTTGTTGTTAATGACAAGTTGACAAGATGACTAGTGAGTCTTCCTAACTAGACTTTTGAGTTGGAAGAAATCGCACAGAAGAGGACAATGACTAAAAGGATGTTTGATAACTTAGTCCAAAAGGGTCTAATTTCAAAAACAATGATTTTTCCAAGGGGTGCCTAAGATTTTCCTACTCCTAGATATGCAAGATATGAGCCTAGGGACAAGTAATGTTGAATGTATGATATTTAAATGGGATGAGGTATGAAACCTAAGATGATCAATGCAAGTTAAGAGATAAAACTTTGAGCAATTTCAAATTGGGTTGCTGGCAGAATCTTTCTGATGATAGAGTTTGACAGATGGTTGACAGTTTGGAGGTCTTTGGTTTCGACTGTGCAGTTTTAAAATTTTGACAGGCAAATGCATCTCAGTTTGGCAATTGCATCACGGTTTAGCAACTGTGGTTCAGTTTTTCACTTGCAGCTTTTTGACTGTCAGATGCGACTCGGTTGATCATATGTGGCTTTCGGGTTAATAGATGCGTCGCGATGCCTACAGATGTGTTGTTCTAAGTTTCAGATGCGGTTTATCAGAGCAATTGTGTTACAGAATGTCAGTTGCGGTTCGACAGATATGACAGTTTTGTTTCAAAGTGATTTTCGTGGTATGTTGATGGAAGTTTTTGATCTGTTTGATGAATGTTTTGTTTGGACTGAGACAAAACCAGAATGCACTTGATGAACACAGCATTTTAAGGGATGACCAAACACACATGAGATAAGCACAATCCTAAAAAGGCCACTAGGTCCTGGGTTTGTATACTTGATATAGCCCACTAGTTATACCCCGGATTGGTGATGAACACCTTTCCTTCTCGAGAGCAGATAGCTTAGAATTTTGGTGGCATTGGCTCCCCTCCATGACTCATTAATGTCATTCGAGCACACCAAATTCAGATTCATTGGGTAGTGACATCCCAAGAATTGCTATCTCTACTCAAGGGGATCAATAGTGAGTAATCTTTGGGCATGATACTGTACCTTGCACTATATCAAGCAACGGCCAATAAAACAGTTGGACACTAAGACAAGAGGTGTTTAATTCGGGCATTCCATTCATGGGGTGTGATCCATGCGGCGAGAGTCCCCTTTCGGATCCATCTCGTCGAAACCACGCTCGTGATTCTTGGGCTTTCCCCAAGAACCCACTTTTCTATACCGGCTGGAAGTCCCTCGGTGTCAGGGTGCTACCGGTCTGAGTCGTCCTGGGGTGAGTACTTTTTCCCACCAGAACAGGCCCAAGTTCTAGAGTCGGTAACCGTTTCTCTTACACCCAGGATCGTACGAATGCGCAAGGGGAGAGGATACTCTGATATACCGAATCGTGAAGGGTAAAATAACAGAAAAGAATGGGTCTGGTTTTGTGATCACAAGGTTTTCACCAAGTGAGAGCATACTCACCTACCACTCCACAAGCACAATCAAGCATGAAAGACATGATTCTTTTTATAAGCACCAAATTCAAAGTTTACTAATCTAGAAATAAACAAGCACACTGTTTGTTTTCTCCTTCTTTGACATGCGAATCTGCAAACAATGAGTTAGTAGTCTTGTATGTAATGGTCTTGGACACACGAAAAAGGATTGCCACATGCTACAAGAAATTATTAGTAACACAAAAGATCTAATCTGGTTAACATGCAGGAATAAGAAACACAGAAAAAGACAGAAAACCAGAAAACTAGAAAACAAAAAACCCAAAATTTGGCAATTAATATCTCAAAATTGACAGAAAAAATTTACCAGGCAAATGCGGCGCGGTATTACCAGACAGATGTGGCTCGGTTTGTCAGATGCGTCATTTGGTTCTGCGAATGCAGCTCAGAATATTAGTTGTGTCTCTGTAATTGGCAGTTGCGGCTTGTGAGAACAGTTGCGTCGTTTCTGTCAGCAGATGCGTTGCGACGTTTACGGCAATCCGTACTAGTATCTTGCAAAACAATAGAAAACACCAAAAAACTCTACCAAAACAGAAAGCTGCTACCATAAGGGATTAGTGACAGAAAATCTAATCTTATTCAACATGCAGGAATAAAGACAGAATGCAGAAAAACATAAGATTAGACAACCCGAAATCCAAAAATAAAACCCTCAAACTAGAAAAAAAGTATTATACCAGACAGATGCGGTGCGGATTGCAAATGCGGCTTTCGGGGTTTCAGATGTGGCTCAGGAGAAACAGATGCATCGTTCTGTGCGTCAGTTGCGTTTCGACAGAGCGATTGCGGCTCTATGATTCTCGGGTGCATCGCGACACATATGATGCATCACACTGTTTTTAAAAAAAGTTGCGGCGATCCGTACCTGTACCTGCAAAACAACAGAACACAACAAAAAACGTACAAAAAGCTGAGAAACGACGTCGGGTTCACCAATGTGATCAAGGGAAAATTCTAAATTAATGTTAGAGGGGTTAGCACAATAACAATAAAATTCCTATGAAATAACAAAGCACAAAGGAAATGATGTGAAGACAAAAGGGACCATGTTACCTTAAGTCTCCACCTTCCATGGCTGACCTTTGTTACACCTCCTAGCTTGCAGTAAATTAATATGTGCCCTCAGATTTGTGTGAGCAACTATGACAAATGACTAAGCCCTATGCAAGTGTTGAAGGATTTGTAGAAAATAAAATAACCCTACAATGGATTAGAATGACTATGACTGTAAAAATTATAACCCTAAGTTGACAGAAAATAGACATAGACTAGAGGTCAAGAAATCAAAAGACCAAGAGAGACCAGCAAATGAGATCAAAATTGCCCTTTTATGAAAACTGCAATTTTGAACGTGTGGCTAGGATGAAAAGATGACAAGAACCCTAGGATCAATGATCAAGATTAAATGCTGCAGTGCATTAGGGTTAGGTCAAAATTAGGGCAACAGGTAGGAATGAAGGGTTGAGATTGAATTATAAAATAATTCAATCTAGGGCTGAAATTAAATGAGAAGTCAAAAGTCAAGAATTAATTTGGAAGATAAGACTGGCACGGACAAAGAGGCTGTTGGAGAAATTAAATAATAAAATTTATTTACTCCAGGTGACTAGTAAATAATTAAATAATAAAGATATTATTTAATTATGGAGGAATGTGACAAAAGAATTGTTTTGAATTAAATAATGATTTAATTCAAAACTCAAGAGAATTGGCTAAATTAAATAAATCAAATTTATTTAATTTTAATGAGAGAAAAAGCTAAATGAATAATTAAATAATTAAATTAAAATTATTTAATTATAGTGGAAAGTGGACAAAAATTAAATAAATAAGAATTTATTTAATTTTAGAAAGAAGAGGACTTAATTAGTGGCGTAATTAAATAAATAAAATTTATTTAATTAATCAAGGAGGAATAAAGATAAAAAATGAATTAATTAAATAATTAAAAATTATTTAATTAAAAGAAGACAGATAATTAATGGCGTATTAGATAAATAAATGCTATTTATTTATTTAATAATCAAGGAAGAATAAATGGCATGAATTAATTAAATAATTATGAATTATTTAATCAATAGTCGAATGTGGACCAAGGACATAATTAAATAACTTAATTATGCTAGGACGAAAGTGGTAAAAAAATGAAGCAGGCCTAGGTCATTTTAGGTGTCTCTGCCATAAATCAGCCATTTGTGCCATTCAATGGAGGTAGTCTATTGAATCTAGCCCAACATGATGATATTCATGTAGCAGCGTTGAAGAGATTTCCTTTTTTCACGGGAGAGGATGAAACAAATCCTATAGAACATATCAGAGATGTGGCATCTCTTTGTGGGGTTCACCATATAGCCCAAGAGAATGTAGCTTTCAGATTGCTTGCAACCTCTTGTAAGGGAAAATCATTGCAATGGTTAAATAGAGGTTCGCAAGTTGGGTCAATTGCAACTTGGGATGAATTAGGGGACAAGCTAAATAAGCAATTTTAGGACAAGTTTGATCACTTGTCACTAGTTGAACAGTTAACAACCATAAAAAGAGCTCCTTAGGAGAAAATGTCAGATTTTAACTTCATATTCTAGAAAACTTGGGATAGGATCCCAGCTACTATGAGGCCTTCTCCTGAACACGCCTTTTTGTATTATTTGAAAGCCATAAATAGTGAGATAGCAGTAATGACATAGTCAATGGGAGGGTTATCTCTACTAGATGCTTATGAAGTAGAAATAAGGGAAAAAAATTATTTGATTAAGGCAGGTAAGATTTCCCCTAGGCCACCAATGCTAATATTTCTTGAGATACAACCTAGTATGCCACGTCAAGTACCACCTTTTACACCCCTTCTAGTTGCTCCAGTGTCATCAGTTGTTCTTCCAACTATTGTTCTAGCTACTGTTACAGCTATCATAAGTCAAGAAAGTGCTACTTCAAGCTCATCTTAGGAGCTTCAGGAGATTGAGAATATATTACAGACTTTTGGCAATAAACAAGTGAATCTAGAAAAGAAACAATCATACAATAGGTCTTACCAACCGCACAATCAAGCTGTAAATCAGCCTTATCCAGGTCAACAACAGCAATATCAGGGTAATAGACAGCCTTATCAAGGAAATTATCAGGGTCCAAGACAAAATATTAACCCAAGGCCTTTTCAAGTTCATAGTCCTACTCCTATTAATGCATCCAAGGATATTGTCCCTATTTAGAATAATTTGGTTGTAGATTATGAATGGTGTTATCCTTGCAACCAACCTCATAATTAGGCCACTTGCTCATATGGAATTATTAATCAAGCATTAATGGTGCAGAGTGTTTCAAATTCACAAAAGAACGCACATAATGATGGAGCCTTGCAACGACCAATCTACCAGTGAAGCCACTCTTTTAAACTGGCAAGGAGAAGATTTTTGTGGAGTTAATGCAAATGATTCTTTAGTTGCTGCGAACACAAGATCAAAGAAAAAAGCCTTTGAACTTGAGTAGACAACTAATAAAGGAAAAACAATAGCTACAGAACCATCTACATCACAAGTGCCTCACATTTTGTAGAGGAATCCACAAATAGCTGCTAGAGAGAAACCTCACTTGCAAACTGAGCCTATTGTTGCAAGAGTACAACATAAGATAAAAAAATTCGTGCCTTTTAATATTGTTGAGAATATGAAAAAAATGAATATCACAATGTCTATGTGGGATTCCTTAGCAATCCTAGGTCAAAAGGACTTGTTGCAGTCTGCCTTAACTGAAAAGGCAGCAACTAATGAACCTTCAATTGATGTAGTTAAGGTTTTTTTCACAAATGAACAGAAGGATAATGATGTGTAGCAAAATAAACAACCAGGAAAGGAGTCTAAAAAGGGTGTTAAGCCTCCTCCTTTCTATGTGACATTAATTGAGGGAGACAAATTAGTTCATAACTACATGGTTGACAGTGGAGCCAGTAGTTCAGTCATGCCAAAGAAGATTGCAGACTAGTTAGGACTGAAATACCAACCCCTTGAGAAAGGAGTGCTTCAGCTAGATGGTACAACAGTTAACACTGTGAGTGTTATAAAATATCTAGGACTCACATTACATGCCTATCCAAACTTTTCTATTCATTAAGATGTTTTCATTATTGACTTACCTCCTTTCTTTGCCTTGTGCCTATCAAGGGACATCACTACAAAGATTAGAGGTTATCTATCATATGATTGGTCCCATATGCTCTTTAGGACCAGATATGGAACAAAAGTAACAATTAATTCTGAGTCATTGGCTAAGGATCACATTGAGCTTTATGTTCCAAGTGCAATTAATGTTAATTGTGTTGTTCTTGAGGCCAGTGAGCTTGTTGTAGCTCAGGAACTACAATCTAAATCTATACCAGAGGTGCTGCTAAATGAGTGGGCAGCAAAACAAATCATAGATAATCCAAATGAACTTATTCAAGAAGTTGGATTAGGAATTTATGTACTTCATGAACCTGAAACAGAGATGCCAAACATTGAAAAGAAAGCAGAAAAATAGTTATCATAGCAAGATGAGTTATGGAAGATGTACTTTGATGGCTCCAGAAGTAGAAATGGAGCTAGTGGAGGTGCAATGTTAATCTCTTCACAAGGTGATAGGTATTGTGCTGCTTTCATATTTTCCTTTTACTGTTCTAACAATTATGCTAAGTACAAAGGGTTGATTAAAGGTTTAGAACGGGCAAGGAGGAGAGGAATCAGCTGTTTGCAGGTATTAGGAGATAGTGAATTGATTGTTAATCAAGTAAGAGGGTTGAATGTAACAAAAAATGACACTTTGAAAGCTTAGAAGCATAGAGTATGGGATATGATCGAGGAATTTAATTCCTTTAATATGATTTTAGTCCCTAGGAGTCAAAATAAACATGCAGATAGATTGGCTACAATTGGTGCACAATTTGACATTCCTAATGACATTAGAAAAGAAAAAGTACAACCACATGTTAAGATAATTGTCAGGCCATCTATTCTAGATAACAACATTAATTGGAAAGTCTTTGAAAGTGACGAGCAAATTCTAACTTTTTTACTTTAGGAAGACTAGTTTTCTATTGTAAATCAGGAAAAGCTGAAACAACAATATGAACATCAAATTATCTAGCTAAAAACAAATAAGTTTCCTAGGGGCCTGGTTACTTTAGAATCCATTTTTAGTACTGATGATCAGCTAGAAAGGAATAAAGCTAGTATTCAGATTAAAGAGGAGCATTACAAAGAGCTAAAGATTTTTAAAGGTAAGCTTCTCAAGATTGGAAAAATTTGTTCTGAATCAGATAAACAGGCTTTTATTGCTTTATGTCAAGAGTTTCAGGATATTTTTGCTTGGGATTATTCTAATTTGAGAGGTTTTGATTCTAGAATTGCTCAACACACGATAGAACTAGAACCCAATTCTAAGCTTGTTAGGAAAAATCATAGACCTTTGAACCCCAAGCTTGAACCTTTAATGATTAAGGAGTTGACTAAGTTAGTTGAGGCTAGAATTATTTTTCCAATTAAGCACACCTCTTGGGTCTCTAACCTGGTTCCAGTTAGAAAGAAAAATAGTGAAATAAGGTTATGTGTAAATTTTAGAGATCTTAATTAAGCCTCTCTAAAAGACCATTATCCTTTACCTTCCATGGAGCAGGTCCTCCAAGTGGTTGTTAGTTCAGAGAGATTCTCTCTGCTTGATGGGTACTATGGTTACAACAAGGTATTGGTCAAAGATGAGCACCAATACAAGATTTCCTTTACAACAAATGGGGCATTATGGCCTACAAGAGAATTCCTTTTGGGTTTTCCAATGATGGAGGAAATTTTCAAAGGGCTATGGACATGGATTTCAAAGGCTTAATCAATAAAATAGTGTTGATATATCTAGATGATATCACCATATTCTCAAAGATTGTTGATGAACATCTACAACATTTAACACAAGTGGTTGAAAGATCCAGGGAATATGGAATCTCCCTTAATCCCAAAAAAAGTATCTTTTTTGTTCATGAGGGTAACCTGTTAGGACACATACTATCAAAGTAAGGAATCCCTATTGACCCTGAGAGAGTCAAAGCTATTTTGGAGTTGCCTTTTCCCAATCACAAGAAAGGGCTGCAGAGTTTCTTAGGAAGAATTAATTTTTTGAGGAGATTTATTCCTAATGTTGCAAACCTTTTACAACCTTTGACTACTATGTTGAGAAAAAATGTAGTTTTCAGCTGGACTAGAGAGGAAAAACACAGTTTTGAAGCCATTAAAGAGGTTTTAGCATCAACCACTACACTGGTGAATCCATATTTTCCAAAATATTTTATCTTGTATTCTTTTGGAAACATTGACTTTATTTCAACAATGTTGGTTTAACAAAATAGTGAAGGCTAAGAATAACCCATTGCATTTTTCAGCTAGGTTTTGGTTGATTATGAGCAAAAATATTAATTCATAGAGAAACATGTTCTAGCTGTCATTAGAAGCCTCAAGAAATTCAAACCATTAGTTTCTAACAATAAAATTCACTTAATGGTAGCACATCCAAGCGTGAAAGAATTCTTGCTCAGTAAGGATCTTAATGAAAAAAGGGCCAGATGTATTACTAAAGTCATGGATTTTGACATAGAGATCAAGATCAAAAAGTTGGTAAGAGGTAAGGGACTTTGTGAGCAATTAGCTTTAGCATCATAAAGTGAACAGAAAATAGAGACAAAAGTTTTTTTAGTTACTGGTGATCAAGATCACAATGTTGCACCTACATTAGCAGCAAGCTGGGTTTAGGATATGACTCATTTTCTGTAAACTGGTCAATGTCCACCACACTTAGATAGAGCCAAGAGATATTTTAGGTTACAATCCATTCCATATGTTATGATTGATAATTTTTTATTCAGAAAAGATCTCAATGGTGTTTTGCTAAGGTGTATAGATAATAACCAGATTGAGAAAGTACTTCATGGGTTCCATGATGGAACTGCAGGGGGTCATTTTTCCCCAAAAACAATAGCATGGAAGATTATGCGGGTTGGTTATTACTGGCCAACCATGTTTAAAGATGCCCATGCATGGGCCAGAAAATGTGTGGAATGTGTAATTTTTGCTGGAAAGGAAAAGCTGCCAGCATTACCCTTACATCATTACCCTTGCAACTAATTCAAGTGGAGCAACCCTTCATGAAATGGGGCATTGACTTCATTGGACCCATAAACCCAGGGAAGCATACCAAGTTTGATAGCTTCTGGAGTGGTCCATTTATCATCACAGAATGCAAGGAGCATAATGCTTTCCAATTGTCCAAGATGGATGGTGAAATTCTACCTATCCCAGTCAATGGGATACACCTCAAGCACTGCTTTGAGGTTTGATCTATATCATTTCAAGTCAATTTAGCATTTCATCCTTTTAATAAGTGTTGTTGCACCTTAGATTAGTTGTTGTTTCAAGTTTCCCTAAGTTATTTTCAGCATAGTTAGTTAGTTTTCTATTGTTGTTTTGATTTTCAACAAACTCCAGGGAGTTCTGAGTTTTCATGATTGAGTTACAACATTGAAGCAAGTTTTTTTCAGATATGATTTGAGTTTCTAAGTCACCCCATGCACAATGGATAGTCTAGGCAATTTGTCCTAGTGTTTAGCAGGCAAACATGCAACAGATGTCGCCAGAAATGTTACTCATTTTTTTTAATTTCTAGTCAAATTGAGTGAGTTCTGAGTGTTTGCAAACTGAAAATGAGATGCATTTCATATTAGTCTTCCCTATATTGCATTCAGGTGTATAAACATAAGAATCAAAAAGCTTTTATTTTCAGTAATAGATTGTTTCATTTATACAAATGTATACAATATTGAAAATATTTACACAAACATTACTGAAAAATAATTTATTATTGATTCAAGAGTTCAAATCTATCTCACACAAGCCTTGAGATATAGCTTATCCAATGGAAGTAAAATGCAATATATACACAAATGGATTAAAAGAATAAAAGATGCATATGTAGGGGAAGAGGCTAGTCATTTCCTAATGAGTGGTCTAAGTCCATTGTCTTGCATGATCCTTAACACCAAGTTGCTTGTTTTGCATCCTTTGCAGCTCCCAGTTTCCATGTCCTACATCTAAAAGAATTGCAATGAGTTAGAGCAGAGCTCTAAACAACAACGGTCTCTAACACTACATAGACATTCATCCACCAATGTATAGAATGTCCTTTACATGCATCAGACAACCTATAAGCTGCTCTTGTTCAAAGAAAAGAGAGAAAAGGAACCCGTAAGCATCCAGACATATGCATATGCTTTCTTTTTCTAACTATTTTTTTTGTGTGCAGACATAGGGAAATCAAGGTTCTTATTTCATCAAGTTTCATCATGTGGGTTGAAACGTGGCTCCCACAAGGGTTGAGCCCTGATCTATATAGGGATCTAGGACTTATTGCTTACAGAATGCTTAAACGTAAAAGATCAATTATTACAATGTTTAACTTAAGTGATTACAAATTAAATGTTCAAATGAATAATGAACATAACATAATTAAATAAATGCCAAGATAAACTGAGAAAGAAAAGAGAGAAGAATAGAGAGACGAAACCAATTGATAACGGAGTTCGTCCCTAAGGACTACGTCTCCGGGTCCCTCTCCAATGGAGGACCGATCCGATTAGCTCCAAATTCAATTACAATGGCTTCAAGACTGTCTCCTTCAAGCATTCAGCAGCATGACAGTACTCTGATATGCAGAAACATCTTCAAGAACTCTCGAGCATTATCTCCACCTGGACTTGGGAAAAACCCTTTCTACCCCTCTTTTTATACAAGAAATTTGCCTAATATGGCTTAACCACCATTAAGTGCATATCTTCCCTGATCAGCCGTATCGAGGTCTATTCCATCCTCTGCAATCTTTGATTATAGGTTGTTTTGGGCGTTTACAGTCATTTTGGCTGTTGGGTGCCATGTGTGTTGGTTATGCAGTTGCATGTGACTATCTGATTAGCTCCATCCAGATGACTCACCTCCCGTGTTGGGTGAAATTCATCCATTTGGATTTAGTACTATCTGGTTGACCGTCAGTGTAGTGAGCATCATCATCAGTACCCACAAGTTGGTGAAGTTTGGTACCTATAGCTTCGAGGCACTCTGGCCGTCGGTTCCATGGCTTGAGGCCCGTCGGAATCATCTTAATGATATACAGCGATGGCCAGGATTCCATCAATTTCTGAGATGATTATTTTTTTCACCTTCGGAGGTAGCCCTAAAGCCCGGTTTGGTGGCTACACAAGCGGAGTCCTTGCGACCCGTTCAGGATTTAGCGTTAAACCGGGGGCGTCGTTCTCTTCGTGCTTAGCGGAAATATGGAGCGGTAGGAACCGCTTCAATTTTCACTAAAAATTGTCCCGGATCGAGCCTCCCCTTTGGAGCTGGGACCTCTGAAAGCGGTGCTTGGAAGTAAGTGAGGTTAAGTTCCCTCACTTTGCAATATCCATCCATCTTGCTTTTCTTGGATGCATCCCCTTCAGGCCCACTCTGAGGTACTCAACATCTCCTCTTCGTGAAGTTCTAACATTCCTGTCGAGAATAACATCTTCTGGCAACTCTGACATGTACTCTGGAGAAAGGTCATCAACTGATGGAACTTGAATGTCTGAGACTTCATCTAGGATCATTGGAGGCTCATACAGTTTCAAATTCTCAACATTGACAACCGAGTAAATATGCATGTATGGAGGAAGATTGAGGCGGAAGGCATTTGTACCAATCTTCTCAAGGATCTCAAAAGGACCATATCTAATTGGCTTAAGCTTTTTACCTTCACCTTGCATCCTTTCCTTGCTGATATGTAACCAAACTCTGTCTCCAACCTGAAAATGATGATCAGTGCGATGCTTGTCATGGCGAACCTTGTATTTTGCTTAGCTCTGTTCCAACCCGTGTGCTTTGATGAATTGCTTGGACTTTTCTGGATGAACTTCAAAGCCTTCTCTGCGCATCATGGCGTCATCTTCAACATCATCTTTCCCAAAAGCAAAATCCGGTGGTGTCTTGGGCGCATAACCAAAAGCATGTCTCAAAGCGAGAGACCTTTTAGTAGAAAGAATTATCTTTTGCATGGTTGTAGGCATCTGCACATAATGAACTCTCATCCCACAACTTAGGATACTTCTTTGCGGTAACCTCACGAGGTAGATGCACAACTGTCATGTTCACTACCTCTATCTGTCCATCGGTCTAAAGATGGAAGGTTGTACTCTTCTTCGGTTTGGTGTCCATGAGTCCCCACAAAGCTGACCAAAATTCCCCTAGGAATCGAGAATCTCGATACGATACAATAGAAGTAGGTAACCCAAAGTGAACCCATACAAATTGAAAGTACAAAGTGGTTTGTCAGTTCAGCAGTGACTTGCTTTTTACATGTCATTAAGATACACATTTTGCTGAACCGATCAACTACTACATACAAGTAATCATGTCCCTTCCTAGACATAGGTAACCCCCCTACAAAGTCCATTGACACACTTTCCCATGGATGAGAAGGTACAGGTAGAGGTGTGTACAAGCCCAATTTCCTGTTACTAGGCTTACTAGTTGCACACATAACACAACCTCTAATATACTTAGTTACAGTTTCTTGCATACGAGGCCAATAACAATATTTCTGCAGCTGAGTCAATGTTTTGTTTACCCCAAAGTGTCCTGCAATCAATGAGGTATGTGCTTCTCTAATAACCTGTGCTTGTTCATCCTTTGGAACACATAATTTACCCAAGTGATATAACAGTTTATCCTGCACATAATAATCTTTCTCTTCTACATGTTTACCTTTCATTAAAGCAGCATAGATATCCTTAAAGTTCTCATCATTAGCATATTGTTCCTAAAAACTTTCATGAACCATAGGGCAATGCGAAGAGTTATCAAAGCATTCCATCATAGGAGGCCTAGAAAGCATATCTGCTACATTGTTATGGGTACCTTTCTTATACTTAATAACCAAATGAAACTGTTGTAGAAAACCCATCCACCGAAAGTGCCTACTTTGTTGCAGTTTAGTTTGTGAGTGCAAATATTGTAGTGGTTGGTGATCAGTGTGGATTACAGTTTCTTTCCCCATTGTGTAATGTTTCCATTTTTTAACACTCTGAACTAAAGCATAAAGTTCTTTATCATATGTGGGATAGTTACTTACTGCTCCTGAAAAAGTTTCAGAGTGGTAGCAAACTGGTTTACCTCCTTGCATGAGTACTGCTCCCATGGCAAACCCACTCGCATCTGTCTCGATCTCAAATGGTTGATGTAGATCTGGTAAGGCCAAAACCGGTGCGGTGCTCAACTTTCCCTTCAAAGTGTCGAAAGCCTTCTGTTGCGGACCTCCCCACTGAAAAGTTGCCTTTGTACTGGTTAATGCATGTAATGGTGATGCTATAAAAGAGAAGTTTGCAATAAACTTTCTCCAGTACTGAACTGCACCTAGAAAACTTCTGACCTCTGTGACTGTACTTGGCTTAGGCCATTTTACAATAGCTTCGACCTTCGCAGGGTCTACTTTCAATTGACCACCCCCTACGACATAGCCTAAGTACACTAAGGATGTCTTAGCAAATTCGCATTTAGACATCTTTACATACAATTTTTCTTTTCTCAATACATCAAAGACTTTCTTTACATGACTTACATGATCTTTCAAAGTTCGACTGAATACCTCAGATTTATCATCTTCTTTGGCTTTTACAAGCATCAATACAAAGTTTTTACTTGAGTTGACCAACCTCTTTATTTGACCAGCATTAACTAGTGTAAGATTAGTCTTCACCTTATGTGCCCGTACAATGTATTCTACCCCATCTTTAAAAAGATGATAATTATTCTCCCCCCTATAAAAGATTGCTTTTCTGTCATAAAGATAAGGACTTCCCAACACAAGCCCACAAATATCCAAAGGGACCACATCTACTTCTACCTCATCTACAAAGTTTGCAGTGATAGCAAATCTCAATTTACACTGTTTAGTTACTTGTAGTTGAGCATCATCGCAAACCCATCCGAGTGGATATGGTTTTGGATGAGGTGTTGTAGCCAAATTAAGTTTCTTTACAACTTCTTCAGATATTAAGTTTACTTGTGAACCCGTATCAAACAGGGTATCAATCTTAGTATGTTTTGTTACAACACGAATGTGAAACAATTCATTTCTTTGCTTATCAACCTTAGGAGAAGATTCTTTACTTGTACTTGCACTGGCATTAGAAAAACTTGCATCAGATGAGAGATATATACCTTTCCCTTTACCTTGGATTCTGGTAGCAACAATCTTTGACTCATCTCCGGAGTCTGAACCAAGATCTTGTTGAATCACTGCAGTAGTCTTCTTGCCTTTATTACCTCCATATCTTTTCGGCCTCAACTCAGGATGAAGCTTCCAGCATCTCGAATCATCATGCCCCTCTTTCTTGCAATGCTGGGAGGCATGGCGGTTTCTCACCTCTTTAGAGAGCATGGTACATCTTCAGCCCTGCTTGCCTTTGCTCTTTGTCTTTTTCTTTCCCTTTAGACTTGCCTGCAGACTTAGATGGCTTCTTGGAAAAGTTATCACTAAAAGTGTTCTTACCCCTTGACTCTATATGAGTAGCTTGAACAGACACCTCGTCTAGATTGTTGGGACTCAACATCAAAATAGTGTGCCTAAGGTAAGAATGTAAACCACCAATATACTTAAGTAATGTGTCTTGGGTATACAAGGGAACATTTAGAGCAATGGCCCGTTTCCTAAACTCATGAGTATATTCCTGGACAGACTACCCCTTACCTTGCCTAAAGGTTTGCCAATTCATGGTTAACTGTTGCATGTAACCTAAAGGGTAGAATTGTTTCCTAAGGGCAGCAACACACTCCATCCAAGACATATTAACTTGACCATGGCGAGCAATTTCTTCACGAGTTTTACTCTCCCACCAGGTGAGAGCTGTACCTCCCAACCGGAGAGTTGCTAATTGAATCCTAGAAGCATCTTCTACTAGGCCTTGAATCCTACAGTATACTTCTACTTGTTGGACCCAATCATCTAACTTCTCAGCATTTAACTCCCCACAGTATTTAGGTAACTCAAATTTTACATCAAGCTTAATTACAGGCTTAGATTTGCTCTTAAATGGATTTACATTAGAAGAAGGAGAAGGAGGAGGAGAAGAAGAAGGGGAAGAAGAAGGGGGAGTAGAAGGAGGAGAAGGAATTTCTGGAGCTTTCCCCTCTATGTCTTTCTGATCTTCCTGCTTCTTGTGCTTTGAAGAACCTCCCTTTTCATGCTTCTTCTTTTCTGCATACAGTTCGTCCACCATTGCCTTCATGTCAAGAAATAGCTTCTGGAAATCCTTGACACTAAGCTCTGAACTTTGACCACCTTCTTTTTCTTCCATCTGTGACGGTTGATTAACTCTTCGTCTTCCGATTTCTGGATTGTATTCTTCAAGTTCTCCTTCGCCTCGTTGCAACCTGGATCTCGTTAGCATTCAAATTGCAATACAAGCCACATACATAGCTCTAATACCAACTTGATCTCTATAAGGATCTAGGACTAATTGCTTTTACATAATGCTTAACGTAAAAGATCGATTATTACAACGTTTAACTTAAGTGATTACAAATTTAAATGCTCAAATGAAATAAATGAACATAAAATAATTAAATAGATGCCAAGAATAAACTGAGAAAGAAAAGAGAGAAGAAATAGAGAGACGAAACCAAAGTTGATAACGGAGTTCGTCCCTAAGGACTACGTCTCCGGGTCCCTCTCCAATGGAGGACCGATCCGATTAGCTCCAAATTCAATTACAATGGCTTCAAGACTATCTCCTTCAAGCATTCAGCAGCATGTCATTACTCTGATATGCAGAAACATCTTCAAGAACTCTCGAGCATTATCTCCACCTGGACTTGGGAAAAACCCATTTCTACCCCTCTTTTTATACAAGAAATTTGCCTAATATGGCTTAACCACTTCATTAAGTGCATATCTTCCCTGATCAGCTCGTATCAGGTCTATTCCATCCTCTGCAATCTTCTGGTTATAGGTTGTTTTGGGCGTTTTGATCGTTTTGGCTTATTTGGCCATTTTGACATAGGCTCGGCTAACAAACATTTAACAAAAACAAATCCACGCCCTCTCAGTTGAAATGTTTAGGTGGCCTTGATGGTAGTATAACCTTTTGTTACCGAGCCCGTGTGGTTCAAACCGCCAGGTGGTTTGTTTTAACAAACAAATCTTTCAATATTCTAAACAAAACCAAACTGTGGCGATATATATTTAGCAAACGATACATGGCCCAATGGTGGCCACGCATTTTGCCACAAGGTTGGTCGACGGTTCAAACCGTCGGCCTCCGTTTGCCACAGAAATCCCCAAAAACCATTAACAAAACAAAACTGTCAGCCCTTAATAATTCAGGCTTACGCGTGGACGTAGCACCCACACGCCCACGGTAACAACCCGGAGATCCCGGGTTCCAATCTCTCCGCCTTTTTGTTGAAACAAATCACTAATCCTGCGGACGCACACATTACCGAAGACCTCCGAGACTTTGCCACGTGTCGCGCCACTATTGGCGGAATCCGTATGCTGTCCGCCGATGAGGACGATATCACTATGGGGCGCTGGCGTGTCGAATACGACTTCGCCCGGAGATGATGGCGTGTCAAGTTGACTAGGCTGGCATTTGGGTGCCGATATTATTTGCGGCTAGTTGTCTGGGGCGCCCGCGTGTCGGCATCTGATTAATGGCTCCGTTACCGATGACTCACCTCCCATGTGTTGGGTGGAAATTCATCCATTTGTCTTCCGTCTTTGTCTGGTTGACGCGTCGGTATGATGGCGTCATCATCGGTACCCACAAGTTGGTTGAGTTTGGCGCCTATAACTTCGAGCATCTGGCGTTGGATTTCCATGAAACAAACACCGTTGGAATCATCTCGGCGATCTCTTCATGATGATGCGATTCTATCGATTTACACGAGATGATTTTTTCACCATACAGGCCCCTAAAGCCCGGTTTGTTGGAAGTTTTGGTAGCGTGAAAACTTCTAAGCGAGGTCCTTTACCCCGACCCATTCAAGTTAGATTGGAACCCGGGGCTTGCGTCGTTCTCTTTCTGATGACACTAAAATTTGGAGCATTAGGAACACTTCAATTTTCTACTAAAATTGTCGAATCAAGCCTGACGTGCTTATTGACATGTTTTTAATATGTATAGTGAGATCATTTATCAATTGAATCATACTTTATGATTCACATAAATCACCATCTATCATTTATGGTAGTGAGCTAATAGTCACTGTCATGGGTGATACATAATTGTTCACATAAAATCATCAAGTATGAGATCAGTTATTAATATTAGAGGTTTGTATTGAGGACAACATTTTCAAAAGACAAAATGGTCACATAAGGCTGAACTTTGTATGGAGGTTTTTAATTACAAGATGTTCTTTCTTGTATGAAAATTACATTTCCACAAAGGGTATATATTTGCTTCTATAATGATAGTAATTCCATGATATGGACATAGTCATGATCTTAATAAATATGACTGTGAGTTTAGTAAGCAGCCAATACTCACTCAGATGTCTGTAAGACTGAAAATATAAATCTGAGTAACAAATCACATGCAAAAATTTTCCTTTTGAAGTTCATATGTTGGACTGCCAGTGTTGAGAACACATATTGCACAATTATAAATGAAAGTAATGATGCATATTGGGGAGGAGAACAAAAAGGTCTAGTGATTTAATCTTTTTGTGGAAAACAGACTTCAATATTATATATTTGTGCTATTCATCAAACAAAGGATAGTATTAATGGAAAGTTGTATTTTCAAAATGTCAAAGGAATCAATGGTAAGTGTATATGGGGCATGATATCAAGAGAAAATGAAATTTTAAGTTCAAAGAAAAATTCTTGATAAAAGAGACAGAGTATTCAAATGTAAGTAAGTTTTCCTTGAAGCACAAAGTGATCATAAGCAAAATAAAAGAAGCAACAGGGCATATATGATAGTATTGTCACCAAAATTTTAAGCAACAAAATGTTCATTTTGTACTCATTAATAATGAAGCTGATTGAAGAAATTTATTAATATAGTGTATAAAGAGAACAGTGTACAAGGAAATGAAGCTATAGGTTGGAGTTTTCTTCCAAAATCTTGAAAGCACAAAAGTTTCATTCATTTTTTTAATTTATATTTTCTTTCTGTAAGCTTCATGATACAAAGATGAAATTGAAAATAGAACAATCAGATCAAATAATGTATCCAATGGCATTCGTGACATAGTGCTACCTAAAATGCAATGCAGTCACTAATTTCTCTTCAAATAATGGTGCTAATAATCAATATGGATAGTGAAACCATTATCCATGTATGATAGGTAAGTAACAGTAAAAAAAAAAATCCATTCAATTATCATCAAATGCAAAGAAGGTTGTCAAATCCATGAATCTTGCACCTCCAGCTTAGTCTTGAAGAATCCATCACTAATAAAGCAGTGAACATGTGCAATCATTATTATAATCATGCCATAGTAAATATGGAATATAAAGTTATGGATTCTATTAATGTTTGATGATGGTAATCCATGTAGCTTTTATCAACGAGCCTAGAAAATAAAATGAAAAGAATTTATAGCATCACTGCTAGGTAACTGGGCTTTGATTTTGGAAGTATGCAAGTCATGATGGGATACTATCATTCTTACTACAAAAAGACATTGGGTAAGTCTACTAAGATTGTCAATGAAAAATGAGTACATGAAAAAGGCCTCAAATAGTTGAAAGAAAAAGATAGTGTGTATCCAAAAGACGGATGGAGTTGAGCACATAAAAAGTAGCAGATCTCATAATAGTAGCAGGAAACAGTCATGTGATGAGAGTCTTACTTGGACTGTAATTTAAATGCACTACCAAGCCACAATGAATTTCTTAAGGGCCATGTATGAGGGGTTTAATCTTCAAAGCCTATCATAGTTTTGTCACATTAAGTTGCAGCCCTAGAATGGGTGATGAGTGGGTGTTTCAATAAATACTCACATGAATTTATACTAATACTCTATCTAAAATATTCAGATTAAGGTTTTCTATATTACATGAATAACAAAAAATTGGCTTGAGTGAAAGAAAATATGAATGCAATGATATAGAAATGAAGGAAATGTGGAGAATACTTTTGCAACAGAGATTTAATCATGGCCGACATCAAATCAAATGGATAATTCATGCTAAAAAGATAAGAGCCTCATTTATAGTGGTTAAAATGATCAACTAAGTCTTACTTGTTTTAGCCTAAGCAAAGAGTCCTCAGTCCTTAACATCATAATTCTTCACTTGTGCATGAATCATGACGATGCTCCAACAAAGAGAATGCAAAATGAAGGAATGAATAAGTTTGCCTCAGTTTTTTGCTTAGGGTTTCCTTGCCCTAATCGTTAACCGACCAAAATTTGGCATTTTATCACTTCATTTTTTAAAAATATGCATCAATTAATATACACCATGGGCTGAGTCCTTGAGTTATATGCCTAATGTATATGTCATATAAATCTTGACTTATATTTTCACCTTATTTGCATTTAAGAATCAACTATGATCCCTTTTATTTTTTGCATTTGAATTAAATGTGAATCACATTGACTATAATGGTGATATTATATATCATTAATTTATGTGGCTATTCAAATGCAAAGAAAAGGTGCATACCTTTTGCACTTTTATGAGCTTTGTTGAAAGTATTCATGTTTTGAGAGCATATAGGGTGGTTAAAAGAGGTTTGCAGACATGAGGATATATAGGAGAGTTTATTTATTCACTTGGGAGCACATGCGAGTTTTTAGGAGCAGTTTGTTGTTCCATAATCTTGGTGATGGTCAGATTGACCTTTTTCAACATCTTGGAGTTATTTTTTAGAGAGTTTGAGGCCTATTTTTTAGGCTTTATTGGGGCATCCGACCCAAGGTGGTTACTTGCTCCTAATTTGGTGCAATCACTTGGATTTGATATATTCATTTTGAAACCCATTTTTTGAGTTCAGTTCTTAATAGACAGATTTCAGGAGATTGTTTTATCATCAGGTTTCAGTTTTATTCAAACATTCATGCAAACTGTAAGTACCTTGAGAAATTAATAGTATCGATTCAGTTTACTTTCTCATCACTTGCTTGTTAGTGTACTTGTCTTTGAAATTGATCAGTATACTTGTGAAATTTTTGCTTTTCCCTATATTTTTGTATCTTCAAAAGTACTTTTCTTTGCAAAAGAATATCCATTTACAGGTTATGAGTTGTGTGAGCAATACAAGTGTTCAAGTTATGAAATTTGTTCTTTTCTTTCTAGAGTCTTGTATAAGCACCTTCTCATAAATCACTTTTTTAATTGATATACAAAGATGAGTTGTGTAGTTTTTCTATCAATCTATTAACTCAAAGTGTAACAGAATCAAGTTTGCATGCCATTAGTTAGTTTGGGTATTTCATCATAGTATCAAAGTTTTAGTTTCATTCTCAGTATTGCATTTTTCTTACCTTTTTCCTCAAAAGACAAGTAGTTTTAGGTAAAATCAATAAGAGCTAGCTTTTCTAGGGGTACTTTTCTATTATAGGGTCACACACAATCCTAGAAAAATTCCCATGTTATGCATGATTGGTTGTACTTAATCTCAACCTGTGAGCAAATCATTAGAGCTAACATAGCTAAATCAATTTTCAATTTTTGAATTTTAGCATAAAGTTGAACCTGTTCAACCTGAGCCTCCATGAGCAATTTGGATGTCTCTCCTTGTTGATTTTGTATTTTCCTTATGTGGTCCATCTCGACATCTCTGGCCCAGATCTCATTCTGCTACATGCTCACTATTTCCTTCGCATTTCGTAGCTCTACCTTATGCTTCTTCAAAAAATTTCCCAGCCTCTCATTGTCCATATATACCACTTTCTAGGTGGCCTTAGCTAGTGTTTGAAGATGGTAAACACTCCCCTCAAGATTTGTGACATGGACTAACTGCCTCCCATGGATTCGTTAACTTTGGAATTTGTATCAGGCATTAAGAGGTTGATCTTTTGGTGCAACAAAAAATTTGTGGCCAACAATTGGTATCAGAGCCAAAGGTGCTTGGTTTGAATCCCCTTAGGTAACGTTGAGTGGGAGTTTGTTGGGACATGGTCAATGCTCCCCTTGGGATTCATGACATGGACTAACTGCCTCCCTTGGATCCATTAACTTTGGCAGTTGTATTGGGAATTAACGAGTCGATCTTTTGGTGCAACGACAACTATGGAGCCAACAACTAGGACCACTTTGTCCTGTGGGAAAGTTTTGTTCAAATCTAGGCCAATGGCTCTAATTTTGTAGTACTCCATCTGCATTTGTCGCTCAAGCTTGGACACGAGCGGCTTCATGGTAGTGATCAACAGAGAGTTATTCTCTTTATTGAAGTAAGCTTCAATCTTTTTGGTAGTTGGAAACGCGATATTTTTTAATAGTAGTTTTTTTTCTTTTTGACTTGTTGAGCCTACTTGGTTGCATCAAAATTCTCTTGGAGACTCTGAGGGGTATCAATGCTCTGTGTTGCAATGGAAGCATGAGGGGGAGACCAAAAAGGGTGATAGAAGGAGAAACTTTGGATGTCTGAGCATGCGAGGAATAAAAAGGGAGCATTATCATGGAAAAAGGAAGGATGCCAAATTGAGACGAGGCAGGGGAGGAACCAATTAGGGTAAAAAGAGAAACATGCAAAAGGAAAGGTGCCTTCCCAGAAGTGGATGGAATAGGAGTGATAGCAATCATGGGAGGTCCTACAACCACACAACACAATCTCAACAAAAACCACAACCTATCAGATCACCAAACCTTCAAATTCTCACAATTTCTTGTAGCATTGCAAACTCACTCAATTGGGTATATCTTTTAGAGAAGGCCTACTTAGACCAATACCAACACCATTTCAAATACCCATCAGGCCACTTAACAACATATCACAACCTCTCAACTGGTTCCCTTGGAACGATTTCCTCAAATCAAGATTTCCACACCTTCTAGACCTCAAATTGGGTTTGTTTTACAAAGTACCTTGCCTCAAAAATTTTCCAAAACCACCAAACTCATTTGGGAAGAAATCTACAGGTGTTATAACTTGATATTTCACCACTTTTCTTTGGAATTTCACCCTCCAAGGTGCCTAAACCCAAAACCCTCCTTTCTAACAAAAAACCTAGGGTTTTATTGAAAGTTACACTTGCAACCCTGACACAACTCTACAACCACTTCAATCAGTTCCTTTTAGGCATGTAAATACTCAATCTATAAAAAACAATTTCTGTCCCAACCTTTTACAAACTTTTCCATACCAAAAACTCATTATTTCACTTGGAAAATTCAATTTTCCACCCTAGGGCTTCATTCCCAATGCAACACTCGACCTCCCCTACACACAAACAACATGTTCACACCTAAAACTAATGGAATCCACCCATTCCATCAAGGTATAGTCTTCACAGTAGGTGGAATGGGTCCATTTTGAATTTGAACTCAACAAAACCCTTAAAATTGTTCTACACAGGAAGTTTTAGAAAATCAACTCAATCTATCTCCAATTTCAATGATAGACCCTCAAACCTATTGCAAGAAAAATTTGATTGAAACCACAAATGAATTCAAATAATTTTTCGAACAATTAGCTATTTTACGGGGTTGTACAGGTCTGAGAAAGCATGCATTTATAGAAAATCTACAATAAAACAGGGGTTTGTTTATGTATATTGCTTGAAAACTTCAAGATAAAACTTACATCGTGCTTCACAACATATATAATATTTTTCCCTCAAAAAGAACTGTCCCAATGCCAAAAAGTGAATTTTTAAATTCCTGATAGTTAGGATTCCATAAAATTTTCTTTTTTGCATCTTTTTAGCAATTTTACATCTTTTTGCTCAACTTGACAATTTTGCATTATTTTTACAATATTTGTAATCTGGACCAAATAAACACCTAAAACCATCAAATATGACTCTTTACAACAATAAATTGTTTCAATGACCCTATTCAATACAAAAATGACTCCACACCTAGAGCCTACTCTTCAACAACCTTAATTGACAAAAAAAATTCAATGGTGCCCCTGCACCAGGGAGTGACAGGTAATGCAAAAGCTTCTTCTCTTTCAATGGGTCCCTTAATAGGGTGATCAAAGAATCAATAGTGGCTGAAGTGGATGATGCTCACTTGGTGCATGGGGTAGCTTATGAAAGTCCATTAAAAATGGAAGGGGGTGCATTCAAGACTACAAGCTCAGGGTCCATGGACAAAGTATTCCTTTCCATGGGAGGGGGAAGAGGAGTAACCAAAGATGCAGAGGTAGGAAGAAGAGAGGGAGTAAAAATTACCTAGGCCACGGTGGTTGGAAAATTTTGCACAACAAACTCTACTTCTTCTTCTCCTCGGACCAACGCATCTGGTGCACCTAGATCCAAGATTTTTCTTCTTTTTGCACAACCGGAATGAGTACATTTTGATCCTCTAGCAGCCAATCCCTCTGAAACTTGTCCTTCGACAACCATAGTGGACCCTCTTTGGGTTTTTCAGGTCATTTTTTCTTTTGCTTCGGGCACTGGAGGATGTGACTTGTGAGTTCCTTTTCCTCGAGCCTCTTTGACTGTCGGGTTCCTGAGGATGAGAAGTGCGGTGTGGGAATTTCTCTTCTTCAATCTCATGACTCATCTTTGGATTGCTATTGTCGAAGTCAGCCTCTTGATCATAAATATCCTTATAAATTTTGTTGTCTGGAGGTGATCCCACAAAGTTGGTTTACAATTTCTGGGAGATTCTATTTTTTTGCTGAAATCACATATTTTTAGATAATATAATGATTTAAGCCTTAAAAATATCCATTTAAAGCATTCCAATTGAAGAGGGTTTGATCAAACTACCTTAGATCAAACCCCGTTGGATAGAACCCCACTAGTTTTAAACCATACCTATAATGGAGTCTCATTTACACCTATCAAAATGCTTATAAAAAACCACTTTTGATTTACATTTTGGGGGATCAAATGAATTCATTTAAAATTTATTGTATGTAAGTATGTAGTCCTTAAATTATAAGCTTCCCAAAAAGTATAATTTTAAATAAATTTAATTTAATTATTATATTTATTTTTATTTCTTGTGAATGTAGATTTTTCATCAAAAATTAAGCTCTTTGTTCTACACATGTGGAAAAATAGAATATTATCAAATGTTTTTTTGAAAAATATGAGTGCACTAGATATTTAAGTCCTTGATCCAACAAAATAAATAAAATTGATACATGTAAAGAAAGTTATGTGTTATATGGTCCGCCTATGTCTGAATTGTAATTGGTTTGACTTTGAAACTTGACTAAAGAAAAAATATTCAATAAAACACTATGAAACCAATTGTATGCACTAGATATCATAGCTACAAATCTAAATTCAAAAAAATTATAATTTTATCCTTCATAGAAAAAAGGTTATGTGTTATATGGTGAGTGTCACTCCTTGAAAATGGTGTTTATGGAAAAAACTAGTTTTTGAAGGAGATGGAAAAAGAAGTGCAATTTGATTCCAAAATTTTTGAAAAAAAGTTATTTAGAATCTACAGACAAAATGCCATAAATCACTAGTTTGCATCATCTTCAAATTCCTCATAGTTTAGCCGCTATAGGTGCCCGAAAGTGAAGATTTAGTTAGAAAAAATTAGTTTAGTGTCCATTTTGGCTAGAAATTATAAACCAGTATTGTGGGATCACCTATGGCTGAAAGTCTCTGAATAGGGTATTGGGGCATCTCATCTCTTGTCAGGATCTCCAGAAGTCTACCTTCTTTCTTTCCAACCATCCCTTGCATGTCAAAAGTGCATTCAAGGATTTTCCCATTGTGATGTTCTTCTGATATGCCACTAGCGACACATAGAAATTCAACCATTTTGGTCGCTTGGGTGGAATGCGAACCAAGTCAATATATACCTCTAACCTTTCCTGTGTTGAATTTTTCCTCCTCTCAAAATACTCGTTGTAGCGTAGAAAAAAGTACACCTATTCCCTTGCTTGATTTGGGAATAATTAAAGATAAATTAGACTTAATAATGCCTTCATCTAGTGTTGTGAGGTGTTTTATACATCCAACTTAGGTCTTGGGCCCTTTTAAATTGAATAAAATTCACTTATCAATGTCTTGTAAAGGTGTTGTAAAGTGTTGTAAATCACTTTCACACTTTTCTAGACTTTTATTAAGTATTTAAGTATAATGGAACTATTTTTCCCTAATACAATATTGTAAAGTATATTTACTTGCATTATCACATTAATCTAGAAGGCTTGTAAATTAAACTTAATTTTAATCTAGTGTTAAAATGTGTTTTGCATATTCACATTGGATGTTGTGCCTTTCTAGGCTATGTGGACCTCATTTTAATGTTGTAGGGTGTATTTAATCACTTTCACATTGAAATTTGTGTCCTTACCCCTAATTACCCTTTATGTCATCATTAATAGGCCCCTATGAACCCATATTATTCTTCCTAAGGCTTATTTTGATTAAAAACCCCGACTATATCAACATATAAATGTAATTTATTCACTCCCCGACATCCCAACTGGAAAAAGAGCCCCTATAGGACCCATTCATCACTTTGTGCAAATGAGTCCCATCAAGGTGGGACCCATTCACCCAAGATGTCAAATGAGTCCCATTTGGGCCATTTTTGAGGTTTGAGCGGGAAAAATTAGGGTTTAAGTTTAATTTTCTTCAATGTTGGCCTGAGCAGTCAAATCAATGGACATTTGAGTAGGATTTCCTATATAAACATGCTTTTAAACCCTAATTCATTATCCATCTCAAGTCAAGAAAGCTAAGGTTTTAACATTTGAAGTCATCAAGATTAATTCTAAGACATTCAAGGGAAGATTCTTCATCCATTGCTGCAGAAATTCAAGATCTATCATCATGGCAAGTTTCTAATTGCATTGTTTCATATTTCATGCTTCATTATCTTATTCTATAATTTTTTTTTAATTACCTAAAAGGGGTTTGACCAAGGAAAACCTCCATGCCCTAACAATCAACAAGTTTTTCCCTCTTTAATGTGTGATTGTAGGTCTGTAGATTGAAGAAAAATTCCAAAAATGATAAAGTTGCAAATGTTGTAAAAGTTTTCATGAAAAGTTTTGCAAGACTCATGGAAAATCAGATCTAGGAAAACATATCCATCCAATCTGCATTAAATCAATGGGAAAGTGCTTATTTCATCCATCTTCAGAGGCTTGCAAAGTTTCAGTTTGAGATTCTGCCACTAGGATGCTTTTCAACAAAATTGGACTCATCCTAATGGAACCCTCAAAATATTTTTTGGTTCCATCTAAAACCCTTATTCCATTTGGAATGTAAGGTTGTTTTCTTGAGGGTTTAAGGTTTAATTCATTATACATATTCATAGGGTTTTGTTTGATCATTGACACCTTATTACCCATTACCAGTCATTCTTTTTAAGATCTCATAGCATTCATTTGGTGATTGGTCACTTGAAGCCTAGATCTGAGTCTGTTATTTTATAAAGATTGGGTAAGGGATCTTTTGATCTTTGCATTATACTTATTTCATCATTTAGAACATCTCGAGCCTATCATTCTCATTTTTTCCTAGGGAATTTCCCCTTTTAAAACAACTTAAGTGCATGTGCTCAAAGTTTCCACTTAAGTCCCAATGGTCCTCATAGCTCATTGCTCATCACTGATTTATTCATCAGTTCACACCTTGGATTAGCGACGAGCGACAAAATGATGTTTTCTTAGACATCGCTCATCACTAATGGCTTTTGAGCCTTCAAATTTGTAATAGAGATGAGTGATTCTTATGGCTTTATGTTCTTATCACTCATCGCGGATGGTCATAAAAATGATAAACTCGAAGTAGTGATGAGCAATCCAATGTAATTTCCTTTGTATCGCGTGATCAAAGATATGTTTCAAATGTAAAGTACCACATCAATGATACACGATGGACCTTATAAATGTTGTAAATCCTCTCATCGCTAATTTCTTGCAAAAGATATGAGGAGAATTAGCGATAAATGAAGGCCTTATGTTATATTGCTCATTGCAAATTCATTTTAGAACTTAAGTTCTGAATTAGCAATAAGTGATTGGTGTCCCCTGAAAGGTTTTTCTTTCGCTAATTTCATATGATCATATGAGTGATGTCTTTTGTGCCATTTATTTTATGTAGGTGCACATGTCTAAAATTGGTGCCTCCACAATATCTCTTGTCGCTGATAGGATCTTATGTGTAAAGTTTGAATTAGCGATGCACAATGGAAGGATGAATGTCACCAAGGGTCAAGCCATAGAACTAGGGGCTAATGATCATCACAGGGATGTTTACATCACTGATGGATCCAAGCGAGGATGAATTCAATCAGCAACAAGCAATTATTATTACATGGAAATAACAATGTGGCAAGATCCTGGGGATTTAGCATAAAGAAAAAAGGGAAAGCAGTGAGAGGACTGAGGAACCATTGATAAAGTTTTAAAACAGGATGATCTAATGAATTAAGATCATCACATGAACACTTTCATCACTAAATTGTATCCTAGAAGTTGGGGAATTTTAGCGATGAGTGACAAAGTGGATAAAGAAATTTTCCCTCTAAGAAAAATTGGTATTTTGTACTTTGCCAATATTAATGAAAGCACAGATTAGGTTGGCGATACATGATGATTGAAAAATAACAACACTTGAGATGACATCACTATTTTCTATGAGAAAGTTTCTAAGGACATAAAAAAAACAAGGCTCACATCACCATGGATGAGGTTTAAAATGCTTTAAAATCAATGGCTTAGATTCACTACCGAGTTGTAAGTTATCAACTCACTTGTGTGAGGATTTTTTGAGTCATTAATCCTTTATACTTCAAAATTCCTATCTAATAGAGATTTCTTGTTGATCTGCTTTATCATTATTCATTTTGAAATGAATGAGGGTCGAGGGCTAATAATGAAGTGTGTGGGAATTGAATCCTCCCAAGGAACATGTGTCAAAATTCTTGTCCTAGTCAAGTAGGTCTATCATGATGATTTGAGAGTCTAAGGACTTGAGTTTGTTTTAGCATGAGGAAGATGATTTCGAGGATGAAACTGGTACATAAGGAGATCCTGATATTCTAAAAGAAAGAATAGGACTTGGGAAATTCAAGGATTATAGTAACAAGGAAAATTACTGTCCATGGGAGTAGATAGTTTCAGAAGAATCAGTCAAACATAGAGAGAAGAGGATGGTGAAATATGAGGAGGCAAGGGAAGAAAGTGAGTACTGTAAAATTTATCTGAAAGGATGTAATTCTCCATATGAGGTTTCTAATAAACCTTCAAACAGTGAGGATGACATTGATCTAGAGGGTGATTATTATCCCCTCTCCCTGGTACTATTAGGGAATTCTAACGAGGAGGTGGTGACATTTTCTCTAGTCCCATCATGAGAAAAATTTGGGTGAGTATCCTTTGAGGTTGATCACTTAGAGTGGTAACTATGCCATATTTTTGTTTTTGATGAAACAATGCCCTTTTAGTTAGAATTGTCCTATTCAACACTCATGTGATTTCTTGTTTGTAGTGCTAAGGTAAAATGTTTTCAAGTTGGTATGTAGGAGAAGTGCCAAACTAGCTACCCTTGGCGGTGCATGTGTTTTTTCTAGACAATATAAAAATTTGTGTTGGAGTTGCTATTGGAGAATCTTCTTTGGTCAACAAGGATGAGGATTCAACACGGTTACAAAAAATTATCTCATATGGCATGTGGTCTTTTGCTCTTCCATTTTCCCTAGATGATTGCATGTAACAAACTAAGAATATCTCGAATTATGGTGCAAATGAAATGACATGTAAGTGTAATTAAGCCTGATGCTTGCTGCTCCCTTATTCTATAAAAGGGATTTCACGGCTTATTATAGAGGTCAGATTATGAAGTCTATATAGGGTTCTAGGTGAAAGCTAAGCTCAGGAAAGGCATTTAAAATAGAATACTAAAATACACCAATAGTTTTTCTTGGATGCGATATAATGCATGTATTGATCTTAAAAAATGTTTTATATAAATTACTTATATCAGAACAAATATTATTCCAAAAGAAAATACTCTCCTATGTATGTTCCTTATGAGTTATGAATGAGAAATAGTAATGGTGTTATCATTTTCTTCAAATATTTCATTTGAATGTATAACTCTATTTTCAGATTTAATTCAAGGAGTTAATTAAAATGCTTGAATAGGGTTATAAAATTTGTAGGGAACATCTTAGGATTTCTAAGAAGTAAATGTTTCTTGCACAGTGAGTTTTCATAAATGAAAGAAATATGAAGGTATTCTACTTCTTTCTTAAGTAAGTAATTTGTAAATTATTGATTCTTATATACTTGACTCTGTTACTCCAATTGATGAGACACTATCATTTTGTCAAAAAATCTTGCATAGAATGAACAAATAGTGTTCCTAGCCCTATACTTTTGATAAGAAAATACTCAATTAAAAATCTTTCCAAGGATAGTAGATGTGGAATTATCCCCAATTCCTAGCAAATAGCTAGTCATTCACTTGAAAATCCGCCAAGTCTTCAGTGAAATTGATTTTATTTGCCATAAGTAGGAATCAATTTGTTTATAAATGTGTTACTAATTTATTATATTGCACAAAGACACAATTAGGATTACCCTCCTAGGTTTCACAGAGCCTGAAGTGAAGGAGTACATACCATAAAATCCTATGTTCATTGTGTTGGCCACTAACCTAGTAGTTTTTCATCATAGGAGTTGGCTACTTCTTAGAGAATTGTTTGGTTATGTTGGAAAAATCACCAATAGAAATGGTGACTCTGCTAGGGACATTATGAATATCTAGTTATAGACTATCAAATTCAAGAAATTGGTGAATCTTAACATCTGGTTTAGAGACCGAGGAATTTTTCAGACTTGGAAATGTTTCTATTGAACAAGCTTCAAAAGATATATGTGTGACTCTACTGTGGGAGAAAACTCAGACAAACATTCATCTTTGAAGGAGATTCATATTGTTTGAATCTTCCTGTGTAAAAGGAGGTGGTGACTCTATCAATGAACCTGATGAAGATGTGGATAATGTTTTAGATTTGCACATGTTTCCAGTTAGGAGGAAGAACTTGTTTCAACTGCACATATCCAGGTATTCTTTAGTCTTTAGTTTTCAAAGTAAGAAAAATCTATATATGGAATCCATAATTGAAAGACTTAAAATTTGATTCCCTATTGAGTGAGAATAAGTACTAAGGAAGGAAATAGTAGTGATAGGCTTGCATACTTCTATATTACCAGATTGTAGTATCTATTATGAAGTGATGTATGCAATGTTTTTGAGGAAACACATTTAGAATATCTTAAGCAAGTTGAGGTAGAGATTTATATTATGAATGCTTAAGATTATGCTATAAACGAGGTTTGAAGAGCTTTAAGAAAAGGTGCATTGATATATATATCCTTGTATGGTTCCTGGTGCAACCATGGTTTGTAATCAACCCCTATCATGTAATAAAAAAAGTTTTAGCATTAAAAGGTACATGGCCATAAATTTTGATGGAACTTGTGGTTACCCAAATTTTATTCCATTTGAAATCTGAAGTGAGCTACCAAAGTTCAGTGGTACAAAGAGTGAATCAACAAGTAAGCACCTACAAGAGTTCAACAATGTAGTTGATGACTATGAAATAGATCATGAGGATGTGATCATGAGGTTGTTTGTTCAGTCTCTAAAGGGAGATTCAAGAGATTGGTTCTTTGATTTACCAGTATGTTCTATCTATTCCTAGAATGAGTTCAAAACAATGTTCATGGAACAGTTTGGTGAAAGGATCAGTGCTAGTTATTTGCTCAATAAATTTATGAACATTGAGAAAGAGGAGGATGAGATAATCCCAACATCTAATAGGAGATTTTCTAAAACATTGAGGGAGGGTATGTGTAGGATCATGATGGGCCAAAAAGTGGCAATATGATGGGTATGTGGCTGACGACTTTTTTTTTACCCAAAATTGATTAAACAAAAAGGGTTTTTAGAGGAGACTCTCAACTTTCCACCAATATAAAGTATGCTTTAGTTCAAATTTAATAAGTAATTATTATTAATTTTCTATTTGAATTGCGACTAAAGTCCTGATTGATAGGCTGATTGAAAAACATCTATAGCTTTCAAACGATATCACATTTTTTTAATCCAAAACATGCATCACATACTATATGATTAAAAAAATAAAAATTGAATTTCATGAAGTTTTGACCAAGTTAAGGTAGTTAGACATACGTGTTTTTATATTTTTTAAAAGTTGTAATAAAAAATTCATAATTAATTATTTACTTGGAAAAACATTACAAAAAAATATGCATCACATCACGACATGAGTCCTCTACTTATATCTAAAATCTTATAAAAAATTATTATCATTTTATTGTGTTTAGTGTGGTCAGAAAAACACCTACTTCTAATTTTTTCCCTAAAATTTAAGTACTACTTCATTGAAATTTCAAATTTTCACCAAATAGATTTTTTTTTTGAAAACAATCCTAGTAGTTTAGAAACAACATTCAATTTGCTACATATTCCACTCTTACATATTTTTGAAATAATATAGATAATATATTCAATTTTTTATGTCAAGTTGCCTAACTCTAATTTTTCTGAATTTTTTGCGACTTAAGGGCCCTTTTTTTCCACATGATGATCCTGCACATACCCGGGACATTCCTAATGTTTTGGAACTAAGTGATGTATTATATTTGGTTGTTTATTTTGGAGCTTTTAATAATAATATGAGTTATCTACTAAGAGATAAGGATCCAAAAACCTTGCATCAAGCATATGGGATGGCCATGAGTATTGAAAATAACCTAAATTATGGAATGTAGAAGGGTCGTTTGAATATATGTGTTTAATACAATAGAACACCAAATATTCATAAAGGGTGTATACCAAAAGTTAAAAAATGAATTCCAAAACACACACCACTATTGTTTCAACTTACACAACATTTTGTAATGTTGATCTCATAAAACCCCAAAAACATCATAAAGAAACCATCATGTTTTCAACTTATAATGATAATGACTTGGCTGCTTTATATGAGTCAAGTAGTGAGATGTCACATAAAGATGAAGAGAACAAAGCAAAGGATGAAAATGTATATGAAGAAAATTAAAGGCGTGGTTTAAATTCTAGTGAAGAATCAAGATTGAGCATTCAGTATGATAATCCTAAACATAATTGCAATATTTATGAGTCCTCTTGTTGTAATAATAATGATGGCTTAGGGTATGGAATTTTTTTTGTTGATTGTGCTTATTCTCATGAAGTAAAGATGGAATCATTTTTTGCAGATGAGAAATGTGCTGATAATGTTGTAAGTGCATTTGAAAATGCGTCTATTTGTTCTTCTAGTAATTACTTTGACTTTGGATGTTGTAATGACTTGAAGGAATTAGACCTCCATGTTGAGAAAGTTGAGGCTCTTATGTCAGGAATGAATGTAATAGAAAACTCATTGTTTTATGAACCTCCATTTTCACTAGAGATAAAAAATAATAATCTCTATTGGTGCAAAGATAATCCACTCTTTGTTGAAGACTATGATGATGCATCTGACACAAGGTCAGAATGTGGTCTTGAGAAAATAAAGCAACACATTGATGAGTTCCTTGAGGGAATTGCTTATGAATGTTTTACATTTGATACAAATGTTGTAGATAAGGTTGAGTATCAAGATGACAACTACATGGAAGAGTATGAATGCTTCAGTTTCCAAATCAGCTGCAAGATACCTTGATGAAACATGACAAGATAAATAATAAGGAATGTTATTTTCAATATGAATATGTTTTATGTTACAAAAATAACAAATATGTATCATGTGATAATAAAATTCTTCAGTTTATGCCTAATTATATGACACATAATGATAGGGATTACATTGGAAATGTTATAATCAAAAGGCTTGTGAGAGATGCTGATAGAAATAATTGTGAACAGGTAAAATCTCACCGGTTCAAAAGAGGCTTAACGTTTGTTTTGGAAGGATTGAGATTGCTTTTATTTCAGTGGTACAACAAGGGAAAATGTGGGTGGAAAGACATCAGTTCTTTTAAGAGATTGGTCTTTGATAGAGGCAGAACTTTACCCATGGTTTTTGTAGCCTAGTGCCACCAATCAAGATAATAAATCCTAGTTGAACTAAAGAATGCATACTACAATTTGCATCTCTAAGGAAATTTTCATGATGGTTGGGTGGAGATTGGATCTCCCTTTTAAGGTCTTCTTTTCCTGTGTAAATATTGTACATATGTTGTATCTTTTGTTTTGTTCTTGTGCCTAGTCTACTTCACCTAAAATTATGAGATCTCACCTTGCCTACAAGAGGCATATGTCCCCAGTCAGAGCTATTGATGGAACCATTAAAATATTCTCTTGTTCCATCTTAAACCCTTATTCCATTTGGAATGTAGGGTTGTTATCTTGAGGGTTTAAGGTTTTATTCATTATAGATACTCATAGGGTTATGTTTGGTCATTGACTCCTTGTTACCCGTTACTGGTCATTCTTTTTAAGATCTCATATCATTCATCTAGTAATTGGTCCCTCAAAGCCTAGGTGTGAGTCTGTTATTTTATAAAGATTGGATAAGGGATATTTTGATCTTTGTGTTATACGTATTTCATAATTTAGAACATCTCGAGCCTATCATTCTCATGTTGTCCTAGAGAAGTTACCCTTTTAAAAAAACTTAAGTGCATGTGGTCAAAGTTTCCACTTAAGTCCCGATGGCCCTTATAGCTCATCGCTCATTGCTGATTTATTCATAGGTTCACACCTTGGATTAGCAACGAGAAATAAAATGATGTTTTCTTAGACATCGCTCAACACTAATGGCTTTTGAACCTTCAAATTTGTAATAGCGATGAGTGATGCTTATGGCTTTATGTTCTTATCACTCATCATGGATGGGCATAAAAAAGATAAACTCGAAGTAGCAATGAGTGATATGATGTAATTTCCTTTGTATCGCATGACCACGAATATGTTTCAAATGTAAAGTACCACATCAACGATACGCGATGCACCTTATAAACGTTGTAAATATTCTCATTGCTAATTGCTTGCAAAATATATGAGGATAATTAGCGATGAACGAAGGCCTTATGTTATATTTCTCATTGTGAATTCATTTTAGAACTTAAGTTCTGAATTAGCCATAAGAAATTGGGTATGTGCAAGATCATGATGGGCCAAAAGTGGCAATATGATGGGTATGTGGCTAATGACTTTTTTTACCCAAAATTGATGAAACAAAAAGGTTTTTAAAGGAGATTCTCAGCTTTCCACCAATATAAATTATGCTTTACTTTGAATTTAATAAGTAATTATTATTCATTTTCTATTCAAATTAGACTAAAGTCTGGTTGATAAGATGATTGAAAAACATCTATAGCTTTCAAATGGTATCACATTTTTGAATCCAAAACATGCATCACATTCTATGCTTTGTATACTATAGGATTAAAAAAATTGAATTTCATGAAGTTTTGAGCAAGTTAGGTGGTCGACATACAAGTTTTTATATTTTTTTAAAATTGTAATAAAAAATTCATAATTAATTATTTAGTTGGAAAAATTACAAAAAATATGCATCACATTGGGGCATGATTCCTCTTCTTATATCTAAAATATTATAAAAAAAAATTATCATTTTATTTGGTTAGGTGGTCGACAGACACCTACTTCTTATTTTTCCTTGAAATTTAAGTACCGCATTGAAATTTCAAATTTTCACCAAATAGAATTTTTGTTTTTAAACATGCCTAGAAGTTTAGAAACTACATTCAATTTGATATAGATTATATTCTTACACATTTTTGAAATAATATATATAACTTATTCAATTTCTTATGTCAAGTTGCCTAACTCTAATTTTTTTGAATTTTTTGCCACTTAAGGGCCTATTTTTTCAATGATGATCCTGCACATACCCATTGGTGTCCCCTAAAAGGTTTTTCTTTCGCTAATTTGATATGATCCTATGAGCAATTTCTTTTGTGCTATTTATTTTATGTAGGTTCACATGTCTAAAATTGGTGCCTCCATAACATCTCTTGTCGTTGAGAGGATCTTAGGCCCAAAGTTTGAATTAGTGATACGTGATGGAAGGATGAATGTGACCAGGGTTCAAGCCATAGAACTGGGGGCTAATGATCATCACAGGGATGTTTACATTGCTGATGGAGCTAGGTGAGGATGAAGTCAATTAGCAACAAGCGATGATTATTACATGGAATGAGCAATGTGGCAAGATACTGGGGATTTAACATAAAACAAAAAGGGAAAGGAGCGAGAGGACTGAGGAACTATTAATAAATTTTTAAAGTAGGATGATCCATTGGATTAAGATCATCCCATGAATACTTTCATTTCTAAATTGTATCCTAGAAGTTGGGGAAGATCAACAATGAGCAATGAAGTGTATAAAGAAAGTTTCCCTCTAAGAAAAATTGGTCTTGTGTACTCTGCTGATATTAATGAAAGAACGGATTAGGTTGGCAATACATGCTGATTAATAGATTGCAACACTTGAGCTATCATCGCTATTTTCTTTGAGAAAGTTGCTAAGGACATACAAAAACAAGGCTCATATCACCATGGATGAAGTTTTAAATGCTTTAAAATCAACAACTCATATTCAATACCGACCTATAAGTTATCAACTCACTCACATGAGGAGTTTTCAAGTCATTAATCTTGCATGATTCAAACTACCTATTTAATACAAATTGCTTGTTGATCTTCTTTGTCATTATTCACTTTGCAATGAATGAGGGTCAAGGGCTAATAATGAAATACGTGGGAATTGAATCCTCCTAAGGAATGTGTAGACATTCTTGTCTTAGGCAAGTAGGTCTATCATGATGATTCAAGAGTCTGGAGTTGAGTTTTTTTGAGCATGGGGAAGATTCTTTTAAGGATGAAATTGGTATGCAAGGAGCTCTGAATACGCCAAAAGAAAGAATATGAATTGGGAAATTCAAGGATTATAGTAACAAGAAAAAATACCATTTGTGGGAGTAGATAGTTTCAAAAGAATTAGTCAAACATGGAGAGAAGAGGAGGAGGAAGGGAAAGAAAGTGAGAACTGTAAAGTTTATTCAAAAGGATGTAATTATCCATATGAGGTTTCTAATAAACCTTCAAATAATGAGGATGAAACTAATCCAGAGGGTGATTATTATCCCCTCTCCTTGGTACTATGATGGAATTTTTATGAGGAGGTGGTGACAGTTTCTCCAGTCCCACCACAAGAAAAATGTGGTCAAGTATCCTCTAAGGTTGATCACTCAGAGTGGTAAGCACGTCATATTTTTATTTTTGACGAAACCATGCCCTTTCAGTTAAGATTTTCCTATTCAACACTCATGTGATTTCTTGTTTCTAGTGTTGAGGTGGATTTTTTTTGGTTTGGTATGTAGGAGAAGCACCAAACTAGTTAACCTTGGTGACATGTGTGTTGTTTCCAGACTATATAAAAATTTGTGCTAGAGCTACTATTGGAGAATATTCTTTGGTCAACAAGGATGAGGATTCAAAACGGTTACAACAAATTCTTCCTTTTGAGGAGCTAGCATGTTTTCATTCAAGGAATATGGTATGTGGTATTTTACTCTTCCATTTTCCTTAGATGATTGCATGTAACAAACGGAGAATATCTCAATTTTTGGTGCAAATGAAATGAAATGTAAGTGTAATTAAGCCTGATGCTTGTTGCTCCCTTATTGTATAAAAGGGATTTTAGGGCTTATTACATAGGTCAGATTCTAAAGTCTATATAGGGTTCTAGGTGAAAGCTAATTTCTGGAAAGGAACTTAGAATAGAATATTGAAATACGTAGTTTGTCTTGGATGCAAGATCATGCATGTATTGATCTTAAAAAGGTTTTATAGAAATTACTTATATCAAAAAAAATATTAGTCCATAAGAAAATACTTTCCTATGCATGTTCCTTATGAGTTATGGATTAGAAATACTAATGGTCTTATCATTTGTCTTCAAATATTTCATTTGAATGTATTACTCTGTTTTCAGGTTTAATTCAAGGAGTTAATTAAAAGGCTTGAATAGGGTTATAAAATTTGTAGGGAATGACTTAGGATTTCTAAGAAGTAAACATTTCTTGCAGAGTGAGTTTTCATAAATGCAAAGCAATATGAAGATAGTCCACTTCTTTCTTAAGTAAGTAATTTGTAAATTATTGATTCTTATATACTTGACTCTATTACTCCAATTGATGAGACACTGGTCATTTTGTCAAAAAATCTTGAAGAGAATGAAAAATAGTGTCCATGTCCCTAGACTTATGATAAGACAATACTCAATTAAAATATTTCCAAGGATAGTAGATGTGGAATTATCCCTAATTCCTAGCAAATAGTTAGTCATTCACTTGAAAATCCTGCAAGTCTTCAGTGAAATTGATTTTATTTTCCATAAATAGGAATCAATCTGTGTATAAATGTGTTACTAATTGATTATATTACATGAAGACACAATTAGGATTACCCTCTTAGGTTTCACAGAGCCTGAAGTGAAGGAATACAAACCATAAAATCCTATTCTCATTGCGTTGGTCATTAACCTAGCAAATTTTCATCATAGAAGTTGGCTACTTCTTAGAGAATTGTCTGGTTCTACTAGAAAAATCACCAATACATCCCCCAACATTGGTGAATGGGTCCCTCTATAGGTTTGTTTTGAGATCTTTGCAGATTTAGATATCCTTTTGGCTGAAACTTTTTTTGGGATGGTTTTCCAAAACTTGGACTGATTCACCTAGAATGGCGAATGAGTCCCACCAGGCCTAAAAAGTAGCAATTTCAAAATTTTAGAGATTTTTCCAGTCTTCAACACATTTCAAGGTGCACACTTTCTATTTCATAGTTTTTTATTTTGGTTTATTTGCATTTCTATCATTTTTTAGGTCTTTTTGTATACTACACTATGTTTTCAAACATCTTGCATTTCATCAACTTTTACATTTGGTAGTGAATCTCTTTTATCAGTTTTCAGCCGTTAAGAAAATCCCCTTTGAAAATTTTTAGTCTCCTCTACATTGAAATATCAATGGTTTGTTCTTGAATGAAGTGTTGATCTTTGTCCTTATCCATTTAGGTGCAAAACCCTAGAGGTGTAATACGTGGCAAAAATATTCATTTCATTTTGGTGAGCCTGCTTTTCAAATACCTTCTTTTCTGATTTGGAGTCCACCATAATCATTAACTTTGCATTAGGATTTACATTGGTTAATTTGTATCTAGGGTTTCTAAATTTTTTCATTAGTAAAAGAGCATATATAGGATACATTTTTGCATTTAAAATCATTGAAAATCATCTACAAATTGCATTTACACTTAGGATACATCTCATACAGTATTAAAAGAATAAAAAACAATTGAAAAATTTAGAACAATTTGAAAAAAATTCCCTCTAGAACTCATTTGCCACCTTGGGTGAATTAGTCCCTATGCACCACTAAAACTGCCATTTACAACACTGCTAACCCTATTTTTAAGGCTTTTTTTGCTACCATTAATTATTTGTATTAGTTGGCTGAGTTTCTATTACATGTACTTCATTAGATCTAGCTCAAATTATCTCATTTCATGCATGGCTTAATTTCCAATTTTCATTCTCACATTGTTACATAGCATAATTAGTCAATTGCCATCCTTAAAATCTAAAAATTTAAACTCCTTTTTGCATGTTGGCTTTAGCATGGTTACATTTCAAGTGTGTACAATAATCATTACATAATGTTTTCATTACAAAAATATATAGTTATCATACTTCATATTCTATTTTTAGATCTTACTGCATGTTGTAAGACAGTTTTATTAATTGCATATGAATATGAGGTCCTTTTCTCTCTCTTTATGTTTGTCATCAATCCCTCCCCTAATATTCCTTCTATGAGAGAGGTTAGTCTAGTGAAAGAAACCTTGGATAATCATAACAATCACATTTTCTCTTCTTCTAAATTGTGTCTCCTGCTTGTGAAGAAGATATTATATTGTTAGAAGAACCAATTGATGAGAGTTTTGAAAACCTAAATTGTTTCTCTCCTCTTACATCTCCTATTAGAAAAAACATTACTAAAAAAGAGGACATAACAATAATTAATCATGAAGATCATACAACACAACAAGAGACCATTGAAACCTACCTATGTTCATCTATTAACATCTCCTCTAGTGTAAGATAAGCAAGCCTTCAAGATCTATGATAACCCTCTTTATGATCATTTACCTACCTATCCTATTTTGCAAGACATTATGGACCAAAGTAATGAACTCATAAATGATCATGATAATCATACTTGTTCTTCTCCTAGTATCTCTTATAGCTATGAATATGATGCTTTGATGCTGGAAAACACAAAGGGTGAGATTCATGAAAATATTGTCCCTTCCTTCCCTCATGTTCCTATCTTATGGGAAGATCTATTTGGTAAGCATGAAAATCATAGTGGCCCTTCTCTTAATGCATCCCCTACTTGTTATGAAGCTCCTTTACAAAATTTAAACATGGATACAAGATCTCCTACTAGGGTAGACAATATGGAACAAGAGAATGAGACCCTAGAGACAAAGGAAAATCAAATAGATCCTTCCCCTTATCAAGAAAAACCAACCATTGATCATTCACCTACTTGTGATGAAGTAATTTTATAAGAACCAATACTTGGATGTCTAGAACATTTGGTTTTTATCTCTCTTAAAAACCTTGCTCCTAGGGAGGATATCATTGTGCAAGAAAAGGATAGCATTGACAATAACATAGTTTCCTTAGAAGAAGATGAAGAGGAAACATTATATTCTCACTCGCTAAGGGATAATATTATTCAACCTCAACTCATTCTTTACCCAATTAAGAATAATGTATCATAGCATTCAATTCATAATACATTGCTCATACATATAACACTAGAAATAATCTTCGACCACAACAACCAACCCAAACACCCCTACCTTTGGCTATACTAGGCCCTCATCATTTATCTCCAAAAAGGGGTAAGGAGTAGAATCTTGTTGAACAACTAAAGAATACTCTTGCTAAGATATCATTATGGGACCTTATTCAAGCCTCCTCTGACTACCACAACATGATTCAAGAAGCCTTGCAATAAGTTCATGTCCCTTCTAATGTGCAACCAAATTACATAGCAATGATGATTCAAGGCATAAATGCTGACATTGTTTTCTACCAAAGTGAACTCCCATCTTTGAAAGTGCAAAAAAAAATGATGCTTTCATGATCATAGCTCAATATAAATGAAAAGGGATAAAGATAATTCTTTTAGATACCAACTCTTCCCTTAATGTGTGTAGTGTGAGACTTTTGGATAGGCTTGGTGTTGATAAATCAAACATTCAACCTGATTCTTTATCTCTTAATGAATTTTACAATGTTGAAAAGAAACTCTTTAGGGTGATCACTTTACCTACTATAGTGGGGAAGACCACATTGGAAACATAGATTCATGTTATGCTTCATGAACTTTCATATAATCTTCTTTTAGGTAGACCATGGATTCATGCACTGAATGGGGTGCCTTCTAATCTTCATCGTAAAATGAAATACATCTACAACAACAAAGTGTACACACTTGATGTTGATCCTGATCCGTATAGTGTCTTACAACTTGAGAAAAACAAAGAGAATACATTGAACACATTAACAACAACCACACAAGTAGATCCCATCCCATAACAAGACAAAGAAAAACACATTGAAGAATTCGCTAAGCTATTAGAAGATGATTGGGGTTCTTTAGATTTCAAACATACATTCATGGGCAAGTACAAGATCATAAAAAAAGATTCAAATAAGGGACACAAAAATGCAGTAATGTCAAAAAAAACTTGGAAGACCCTTCCAAAGCATCTACCTCAACCACTTTAGAACAAAAGATAATAGATTACACAACAAACTTTGACAAACTCAGCAATGAACAACCACCTGATCCAAAAGTAATGAAAAATATTCATGGAAAAGGTTATGAACTTATGAAATGACTTGGATATAGTGGAAAATTATGTGGTGGTAGAGAACAAGGTATCCATGTTCCCATTGATCCTAACATGAAAGAAAAAAATAATGGTCTTGGTTATTATCCTTTGATAGAAATAAAAAATCCTTCACTCAACATCAACTCTATCACACAAGATTACTCTAAACCAAATTTAGCAGTAGTACATCCTGAACTCATAGACACTAGTGGTATTTATCCTTTGCAAGAAATGAAACAAACAAAGACATCCTCACTTAATTTAAATGTCATCTCACAAAACACTTATGATTCAAATTCATTATATTTTACACCCTCCTGTAAAGGAGTGAACAAAATCTTGCAATCTAGGAAGTCTTGCGTATGTATGACATCTTGTACTAAGCAAGAGGTATCTTTTCTACAAACCACAGACAAACCTTCTACCATTGATCAAGAGAGAATCTTGTCAAGACTCCTCCAAGATCACTTGATATCTCTCCCTTCGAGAAATCAAAAGAAATTTTATTCCAAAAATTCATTTTTCACATATCATAAAGTTCAAGGTCATTCTACTAATGAATGTCAGGATTTGAGTAGTAAAGTCCAAAATATTAAGGAGTTTGGTACTCTCCCTTATGTGGGGACAAATAATTCCTCCTAACTAATACCTATTTTCACTCTACCATGCATTTCATCAATCATTTTGGCTCACCTTTGTCTTGCACTAAGTGGGGAAAGGGGTTTAGTTAGCCTTGTTCTCATATGTCACTTGTTGTTGTCTCTTTTGGCTAGTTGATTACCTTTCATGAACATATAAGAGCAAGCTTGGGATGTGGATGACATGCCTTAAGTTGGCTTGCATGTGACATACTACCTTTTTCATGATGTAACTTATCAAAAACATATGACCTGCCATAGGTATTTTTGAATAAGATCTCATGTCTACTTCTACTCGAAAGAAATTTCTCACAACAATGGTGTTAGAAACTGCTTTAAAGTGGGGCATACATCAACATTCAGATTTCATTGTGGTATTTTCTTTTTCTTGTAATTTCCTCTCTTGGAAACATTAGGTACAATGTTTCCCAGGATGAGATCTTGCACTTGTCCTCTCTTGGAAACAAGATGAGACCATTGGCACTTGTCCTCTCTTGGAAGCATTAGGTAAAATGCTCCCTAAGATGAGACCTTGCATGAACTAATCAAAATACCTTTGAACATTCCTCATACTATCTTGCATTTACAATGTCTATGAGTTTCAAGCATACAAAGATTTGCTTTCCTCATAGAGCCCAAAAATCATCTTTGTGTTGTGCCTTATCAAAGTTATCAGGAGGTTTAACTTTGGTATGGCTGAGTGGGAAGCCCAATCTGAGGCATGACTTTCCCCATAGCCACTTGCATGTATGTGAGTGCATACCAACCATGAGTGTATGTTTCTCACCTTTTAGGACTTCTCACCTAGTGGACAACCAAGATTTTCATCACCTAAGAGTGAGTATGTATTTTTGGACAAACAACTTAGATCTAATCCATATCATGTTGGAAAAATGGTCAAAGCTTGATCCATCTTTTTCATTTCTCCTCATGTGTACTTCTCTTCCTTCTAGTTATCACCATTGCATGATCACATATCTTGTTTTGCAGCAAATAATTCACCCTGTACATGTCCTCTTGTGCTCATGTTGGTTTTAATTAGGATCTTGGATCTTGGGGGTGTAAGATGGGGTTAAAAATCAAATAGCATAGATAAAGTGACAACCAACACTTCTAATCTATTAACCTCATCCAAACAAGACAAAACAATGAAAGCATAAGGAAAACTAAAAGTATCAAACCAAAATACTTCCCATGCTTGAACTTGAATCACTTATCTTGCTCTCTTATTTCTCTTTTTGCAAATATTCCTTCATATTTGTAGTCTAACTTGTGCAAATACCTGCAAATTGTAAGTAGAAAGTTGGAGAATAATAGCTATTATGTTGAAAGTGAGAGAGGATGGTTGCTTTTATAGACAACCATTCGAATGGACGGTCTAGATTGAACTTCAAGAAATATTCCAAGATCAATTATGGAGGATGCATGAGAGGAATTTTACATAATGGATGGTCAAGATTAAGCTTCTAGAAAGATGCCAAGATCAATGGTCCAAAATTGATGCACCAAGAATATACTATTCTTGGAGGAATCATGATACGCAGACATGCAGGCTATGACAGACATGCAACCTATGACAGACATGTAGGCTATGACATGAAATAATGATAGGGTATCTTTGACCAAAATGGAGGGATAAATTATTTATTCAAAAAATGAAGGAAAATGGAGAAAGAGGACAAGCGGAGAATACATAATTTATTCAAATTATTTATTTGGAGGAAATAAAAGATCGAGCATTTAATTAAATTTATTCAATTTAATTTAATGTGAGGATGAAAATTGTAGAGGGACTAAATAATTTCAACAATTATTTAATCATGGAAGAATAAAGTGTCAAACAATCATTATTATCTGACTATAGAAAAATAATTAAATAAATGATGATTTATTTAATTATAGATGAAATCCAAGGTACATTAGTGACGCAAATAAATTATTTACTTGGTCAGGATAGAATAGAGATTAGGAAGTGAATTAATTAAATAATTAAAAATTATTTAATTAATAGAGGAATATGATCAAACCTAATTAAATAATTAAAATTATTTAATTATTAGAGGATGATGATTAAGGAAGAATGTTGCTCATAAACTTAGGACATTTTTCAGTGTCTACATTTTTCCCCTCTTTGACATAATGCATTTCATCATGTTTGGTTAGGATATAATAGAGATTAGGAAGTGAGTTAATGAAATAATTAAGAATTATTTAATTAATAGAGGAATATGATCAAACCTAATTAAATAATTAAAATTATTTAATTATTAGAGGATGATGATTAAGGAAAAATGTTTCTCATAGACTTAGGAAATTTTTCAGTGTCTACATTTTGGCCCTGTTTGACGTAATGCATTTCATCATGTTGTGTCAAAGAAATTTAATTCTGAAATATGCCCCAGTGAAAGCAGGGTACAAATATGCCCCTCGAGAGGATGGATAGGTTCAAAGAATACGAATGTGCTCTTGAAATGGATGATAATACTAGAGGATGAAAGATAGAATAAATGTTAAGATGGAAGGGGATGGTTGTTAGCGCAAAAGAGAAAGGATGGTGAAGGTGGAAAGTTAGACAGGAAATGATAAGGAAACCAACTTTCATGCTTACATTTTTATATTTATCATCATTGGGCAGATATTGTAATGACCAACAAACACCATGATATGACATAGACCAAGGTGTGCAAGGTCGTACCATCACATGAGACAAGTAGTCGCAGAAAAGGATGATCATGACTCATACTAAAAGCATTGTTTTCCTAGTCTTTTTGTCACAACCAACCACAAACAAGAAAGACAATAAAGACAAGTCATGAAACATTGTTGCTCCTATAAATCTTGTTGCTAGGACATCCTTGAGGAACTAGCAAGATAACCATTTGAAAAACACAAGACAAGTTAATCATCATGATATGTTGCTACTTCTCTAAATCTTGTTGTTAGGCTGCTTGCCACAATAATGGGTTACACTTTTGGGACATCCTAATTTTTGCTTGAAATCACATATTTTTAGAAAATACAATGATTTATGACTTTAAAGGTTCCATTTAAATTATTTTAATTAAAGAGGGATTGATCAAACCCCCTTATATCAAACCCCCTTGGATAGAACCTTGTTAGATTTAAACCATACCTATAATCGAGTCTCCTCTACACCTATCAAAATGCTGATAAAAAACCACTTTTGATTTACCTTTTGGGTGATCAAATGAATTCATTTAAAATTTATGTTTTGTAAGCCTGTAGCCCTTATTATAAGCTTCCAAAAAGTATAATTTTAAATATGTTTAATTTGATTATTATATTTATTTTTTATTTCTTGTGAATGTAGGATTTTCAATGAACATCAAGTTCTTTATTTCACACATACAAAAAAATAGAAAAATAGAGAAAAAAAATTCTAAAAAATACATGTCCACTAGGTATTGATGTCCTTATTCCAACAAAAAAGAATAAGTTAATTCAAATGAATACAAAAAAGTTATGCGTGTGAAGTACACCTCATCCAAATTATAATTATGCTGACTTGAAAAATTAATTAAAAAAAAATATGAAACAAAAAATTATGAAAAAATATCCATCCCCTAGATATTGGTGTGAAAAAATTGTATTTTAAAAATTAGAATTGTATCCTATCTATAAAAAAAGTTACGTTGGGCCGAAGTAAACATCACTTTTTAAAAATGTTGATTAGTAGAAAATATAAGTTATTAAAAATTACATAAAATGATTCACAATTTATTTTTTAATTTTTTTTTAAAATATAATTAGAATCTACACAAAATATCTAACAAATAAATAGTTTGATTCACCTTCAAAACCTTAATGGTTTAGCTGCTATAGGTGTAAGAACATGAATGTCTAGTGAAAAATCTTGATTTTAATGTCAAGTTTGGCCAAAAATTGTAACCAATTATTGTGGGATCACCCTAGACATCCTTGAGAAACTAGTAGAATGATGAAAAATCAAATGACAAAATGCCAAGATAGTGTTTTCCAAGTGTTTTCCAAGCGTGTCTGAAGGTTAAGTGCCTTGATGTCGAGATGCCAAGTGTTTTGATGTCAAGATCTTGGGTGTTTCCGATGTCTAGATGTCAGGTTTTGATGATTCCATGATGACGAATTCCAGGTAATGCCAAATTTAGGAATGACATAGCCTGAATGATGTCAATGTCCAAAGGATCGATCCTCAAATTCCAAGAGAATCCCTCAAAATTTCATATGATGGTGACTGTTCCTAGGAAGGAAACATCCTAAGGCATAAATAAATGAAAGCGGCTGCTCTTCAAAAGGACATATCTGAAGAATAACCAAGATTTTATAGTTTTACTTGCTTTGACAGAGATTGACTAAGTTTGACTTGATTTGACTTGTTTTGATTGAGTTTGACTACATGTCGACATTTACATGTTGATGTAATTGTCAAAGTTTGTTTTAGGAGTTTTGTCTATTTTGAAATGACTTGTTTGTCTTGAAGACATTTGACATGTGTGCCAGTGCAGTGCTATGAACCCTAATGGATTGACCTAGTGCGGCCTCAGGGGCTCATCGACAGATGGCCTTTCCAACGTCATACACTCAGAGATCTTGTAGTTCAACACAACCAATGAATTTTCCATAATGACAAAATATTGAGCCATGATTTTATTTTTACAAACCTAAAAGGATTGGCCTAATGTCTCGGGGGCTTGAAGACGAGCCTTGCCTATGTAGCAAATGCAGAGAGACAACATAGTTCGACAAATGACAAAGACTTGACTAGCATGACTCACATGACGAAATGAGACTCAGTTTTTGGGATTTTGAAGTGTTATTTGGATGTTTTTTGTTTTTGCCTTTTTTTTTTTGGATTTCTTCATGATGTTTTTCGATTTTTAGGTATTTTTTCAAGACATTTTGTGATGTTTTTGGTCTTTTTTTAGGACATTTTATGATCTTATTTTTGGATTTTTGACATACTTTGATTTTTTTGGATTTTTGACATATTTTGATTTTTTTTGGATTTTTGACATATTTGAAGATTGAGACAAATGCATGTGAATGATGCCAATGCAAAAGACATGATTGTTCCCATAGTCAAGCTAAATACCAATTTATAGGTGATAGTTACAATGACAATGTTGTTTGACGTGGGAAGGACACATCTCGAAACAATGTGAGGATAATGATAATGTGACAGAAGGATCAAGGTTTGCAGCATGACAAGAAACAAAGCCAAGGAGTGTGTTGGATGACATGTTAGGTTGCATATGATGAGTGTGTGGATTAGGCTTATTGCATGTTTGGAATGACTTGGTCAAGACTAGACGGATGATGGAGGATCCTTAGCCCATTGACAAGGGAAATCAAGATAGGTGACAAGTATGACAAGATGATATGTGGCTTGGGTAAAACATAGGAGATATGAGACTGGAAGAATTATCATATGGTCTCCAAGGACTATGTCACATAAGAATAAAATTTTTTTCAAGGTATGGGTTTGGATAATGCTATCAAGGAAATGACATGATGTTTCATGACTAGTGTATGACCAAAGGATAGACATGTCAAGGTTTTTGTCCAAAGCTTGATTTATTTTTGCATGTTTTATGTCAAGACCAAGGTAGTTGGGAAAATGGATGGGAATAATATGGATAAAAATGGATAGAGGGAAATGTTGTAGGAAATGTCATGTGATGGGTAGGGGAGATGAGACAACTTGCCCCCAAGTGTAGTGGTCCACATGGATGATCTATTCTACACATGACGCCTTTTTTCTAGGTTTTCATCATGGTACTTATCCAAAGTTCCATAAGAATGGTTTTCACTATTGGAAAAAAATTCTCTTTTAATATTTTTTTCATTTTCTTGACTTTTTATTTATTTTTGTGTCTCCAAGACGCCTATTTGTCAAGTTTTCATCAAGGTGATTTTTTTTTATTTTACATTTTTTTTGTATTTTTGATATTTCTGGATAGCCTTGATGCCTTAGGTGACCACTAAATGTTCTAAATCCATTGACAGTGCCGATGTAGAGACTGGTGCCATGATATGCCAATAATGACCTTTCTGAAGTAATTGCCTTGTTAGGATCATAGCGCTTTCATACAACTGATTAATGTCATTGTGATCCTTGTTGATACTAGAGTTGGCCTTATCAAAATATGTACATTGCAATAGAGTTCCATGAGAGTCCTTGTGACAAAGAGTTGCTGCCAAGATGCAATGGATGTGTGAGGTATGTATCTTAGACTTTAGGCGTGATGTAGGATTATGATGGATGATGGTAGATGTGGAAGGATTGTTTAGATGTTTGGATGAATCACTTTTTATTTTCCAAACATGAGATGGTGGATGACAAGGTTTGGAATTTTGATTGGGATAGCATTTGGAACCAACACTTTTATATGCCTTGTGTGTTGACCATTCGAAGGAGGTGGACATTTATTATATGTAGGAGTCCTATTTTCTTGTGGCTCCAAATTTTGATGGACTTTTTCCTTTGGAATATTTTCTTTGGTTGATCCATTTTTCTTTGGGATCCATTTTAACTTCATTTGTCTACTTCTCTTTTTGTGTGATTCAATGACCTTTGATTTTTGATTTTGGCTTTGGCTTTGTAATAACTATTTTTTGTTGGCTCCAAATGGAAGGTTTATTGGAATGATGGTGTATGGTGTAGGTGGAAGGACTAGTGTTGGAAGAAATCTTGTGATAAGGACTAATCATGGACCCAATTTTGATGTTTGTATCTAATAAAGTTTCCCCCAATATCGAGGAGGTACCACTAACATCATTAGATTTTCTGATTGAAGAATAGCCAAGGCCTTGATGTCTATAATTTGCTAGAAGTTGTATTGGTTCTAGAATTCCTTGCTCATGTAGGCCTAGTCCTTTTCCTTGATATTGCATGCTCTAACAGATTCTATTTGCAATGGGGTATTTGTTACTTTGAAAGCAAGATGCCAAACCATCATTTTGTATGTGGAAATTGTTACTTGGTATTTTCTCATCTACAAGAAAACTTGCACTCTGACAAAGATAGATGATCCTAGTTGATAAGATGTTGTAACATTCTGACTGATATCTTTGGTATGATTTTGTGAAACATCAGATTCTAATGATTCTTCAAAATATATTGGTGATTCCAAGTCAATGTAGAAACCTTCCTTATGGTCATTGTCATAGATTCCTATGAATTCAGCTATAGCTTGATCATTTGTAAATATGTCTAGGATAAGAGACTCTTGTTCTAGAAGAAGATCATCTATGTGTCCAAAGGAGGCAAGTGTCTCATTTTGGGAAATGGATGTGCTTGGAGTTTGGATAGGGTCATATTCAAATGTGCGGTCATGGGAGGTATAAAGTTCAATGGAAAGATCATTTTGGACTTCATGTTCAAGGGTAGGATCTTGGTCAAAGATGGGATTGTCTTACATGACATGATTGGGAATCGAATCTTTGTCAAAGATAGTTGTATTTTGGATGCTATGATTATCTAGAAGGACTTCTTGAATAGATTTAAGAATGGGATCCATGCAATGGAATACTTTGATCTTGACATGAAGGTGAAGTTATGATGTCATGCTTTGGGTTTTTGTCTTGACATGTATCCTCATATTTAGGCAATGGAATGTGACTTTGGACAAGGCTAGAATTTGCATGACTAAATGGGGTGACTTGGAAAGGATTAGTGGATATAGGACTAGGATAGGATGTGGAGAGTTGAAATTGGTTAGAGGATGGTTGAATAGGATATGCCATAGAGATTTGGACTGGATTGATGGATGAAGGATAAGGATAAGAGACTTGGACTGGATTGGTGGATGAAGGACTAGAATAGGACATGGAGGTTTGAAATGGGTTAGTGGATGGTTGGTTTCTCATGTCAAAGTTAGGATAAGGACAATAAGTGGATTTTTTTTGTGAGTTAATGGTAGGATTTGTGTTAAGTGACTCTTGATAGGGAGGGTTGATAGATGGAGGACTAGATATTATGGGTTGTTGGTAAGAGGGATAGATGAATAGCTGACTATGGGTTATGGGTGCTTGGTATTTGGATTCAAGGTATTATCTTTTGAAGTCTATAGCTTGTTGGTATTTACCCTAATGGAGTAATTGGTATTCAACTTGACTAGAAAGCATATCAATGTGGATTGAAGACATGATATTGAAGTCTAGATAATGGCAATGCAAAGGTATGCAAAATGAGGACTAAAATGACTTGATTGTTCTAAGATATGCAAATGCAAAGGTCAAAGTGATTTTGATGGAATTTTAGAAAAGGTTTACACAACCACTCAAAGCTTGATCTATGTCTCAATTTGGGTAGTCAAAGGACTTGTTGGTCTGACTGAAGGACAAGATAAGATGACAAAGTGAGGTTTCCTAACTAGACTTTTGAGTTGTAAATGTCTCAAAAAAGGGAAATGACTAAGGAAAATGATGTTGAATAAGTCCGATGACAACCTACTCTTTGAGGGAAATGATTTCACAAAGTATGGTAGGTTCCTCTATTCTAAAATCTATAAATGAGGACCTAAAGACTAACGTATGACAAAAAATAATGATGATGGACTTCAAATGATGCAACTAATTTTTTTTGCAAGTTTGGACCTATGGGTAAATGAAAACTAAATATGTCACTAATGGAAGATTTAGCAAATTTTTTTTTTTGATTTTTGACAGAGCCTGCTAGAAAAAGATGTTTGATATTAGATTGGACAAGTTTGGTCTTGTTTTTTAGACTGCAAAATTTGGAATTGTTCCAAGTTTAATGTTTTTTTCCATGTATGTGAAAGGTGTTTATTTGTCTCAATGTCTTAGAAAAACACTTGGAAAACACAATAACTTGTCTTTGAAAATATGAAAACATGCACATTGAAGACAAGCACAACCTTAGGTTAAGCAAGGACAATATTCACTAGATTCCATGTGGATTTCCCCAACTACACTTATTCTTAGCGGGTGAATTCAGAAGCTTGGCCACACGGGCTCCCCCTTTCATTGTACTCACTTCTCAGGCCAACCAAGCTTCCAACCTCAATGAAACTCCCATGGCAAATTGTTCACCTCTACTAAGAACTACAAGAATGTTGATGCCTTCACAACGACCATTGTTGCACTAGGAAATAGAAAATATTTTGGTTTACTACACAAAAAAATTTAGTAAGGGACTCTCGTTTGAGTGGCCACACATGGGGAAAAAATTAAACTCCGTTAAAGGAGGAATTCTAGCCTTAATAGGTTACGTGCTCAACAAGGTTTTGGGGAAGTTTACTTTGTCCGTTTGACACATCCACACTCATAATCCTAAGTTTTCCATTAGGATTCACATTTATATACTAGTCAGGGGTAGCTCAGCCAAAGAGCTCCATTGTCGGTTTGACTCACCTTAGGTTGAGTACTTTTTTCTACTAAGGAAGGCCCAAGTCCTAGAGTCAATAATTGTTTCTCTTGCACCCAGGATCACACAAGTATGCAAGGGGAGAGGATACTTCGATTATTGAATCGGGGTTACAAAATTTGAAAGCACTTGTTCCTTTTAATTAATCAAAATAAAGTGTGTGGAAAACATCTAAAACACTTTGTTAATTTTAAAAGTTTAACTTGATGTGAAACAAAGAAAGTTCATTTTAATCCAATGACATGAAATGCATGTTCATTTTAACCATATGAGTGTGCATGCAAATTGTGATCATTTTAAGCCCATGACATGAAATGCAGGTTCATTTTAACTAATGAGTGTGCATGCAAATTATGTTCATTTTAAGCCCATGACATGAAATATGCATATTCATTTTAACCAATGAGTGTGCATTAAAATTGTGTTCATTTTATCCTCATAAGTGTAGATACAATTTGTTGTAAATTTTAAAACTAATAGATGAAATGCAATTTCAACTCTTCAAAAAGTGTGTTGAAAAACACACAACATATTTCTTATCGAAGTGAAAAATCCTACAAAACCATAAGTTAGATCTTCTTGATGAAAGCCATGCACTGAAGGCAAAACATCAATAAACCAAAAAAAAAACTTGAATGAAAAAAACAAACTAAGATAGTGATAACTTTCTCAAAACTTAACAAAATTTTAAACCATTTGAATATATGGAAAGCTGAAACTCAAACCTTCAAAACCCAATTTTTTTTTCCAAGATTCTGCATGAAAAAGTGTTAGAGGAAAAAGAAAGCATGGGTTTTAAAAGCTAGATTTAAAAAGCAACAAATACTAAAATGACCATAACTCTCTAAAATCTTAACAAAATTGTAAACCGTTTGAAGTTTCAGAAAGCTAAGAGCGAAGCCTAAAAAAACTAGATAATCTTTTTTAAAGATTTAATGTGCCCATTTTTCTGTTCTCAAAAGAAGATGATGGTATTTTGTATGAATTCTTGGTTGTAACCTGCAAAACAAAAAAAACAAACAAGAAAGAAAATGGATTTCTCTACAAAATTGTAAGATTCACATCAGCTACACTAATGTAAGATGGGGTGAAAAATCAAATAGCATAGATAAAGTGAAATCCAACACTTCTAAGCTATTAACCTCATCCAAACAAGAGAAAACAATGAAAGGATAAGGAAAAATAAAAGTATCAAACCAAAATACTTCCTATTTCTCTTTTTGCAAATATGTCCTCATATGTGTAGTCTAACTTGTGCAAATACCTACAAATTGTAAGTAGAAAGTTGGAGAAGAATAGTTGTTAAGTTGAAAGTGAGAGAGGATGGTTGATTTTATAGACATCCATTTGAATGGATGGTCCAGATTGATCTTCTAGAAAGATTCCAAGATCAATGGTGGATGATGCATGAGAGGGAGGTTATACAATGGATGGTCAAGATTAAGTTTCTAGAAAGATGCCAAGATCAATGGTCCATAATTGATACACCAAGAATATGCTATTCTTGGAGGAATCATGACAGATAGACATGAAGGCTATGAAAGACATGCAAGCTATGACACACATGCAGGCTATGACATGAAATAATGACAGGGTATCTTTGACCAAAATGGAGGGATAACTAATTTATTTTAAATAATTTATTTGAAAATGGAGGAAAATGGAGAAAGAGGACAAGTGGAAAATAAATAATTTATTGAAATTATTTATTTGGAGGAAATAAAAGATGGAGCATTTAATTAAATTTATTCAATTTAATTTAATGTGTGGATGAAAATTGGAGAGGGATTAAATAATTTCAACAATTATTTAATCATGGAAGAATAAAGGGTCAAACAATAATTATTATTTGACTATAGAAAAATAATTAAATAAGTGACGATTTATTTAATTATAAAAGAAATGGGGATACATTAGTGACACAATTAAATTATTTAATCAATCAAGATAGAATAGATATTAGGAAGTGAATTAATTAAATAATTAAAAACAATTTAATTAATAGAGGAGTATGATCAAGCCTAGTTAAATAACTAAAATTATTTAATTATTAGAGGATGATGATTAAGGAAAATTGTTGCTCACAAACTTAAGACATTTTTCAGTGTCTACAGGGGGCATGGTTACCTCCTTCACCTTTGTTATCCTAGACCATCTACATTGGTACAATTGGATCCCTCTTAAATTTCTACTTCGGTGTGACTTTGAAGCAAATTCATCCTCTCACTAAAGTGGAGGCTAAATGTAGCGTAGAAAAAAATACAACTTTTCCCTTGGTTGATTTGGGAATAATTAATAATAAATTGGACTTAATATCACCTTGGTCTAGTATTGTGAGGTGTTTTATACATCCACATTAGGTCTTGGGCCCTTGCAAACTGAATAAAATGCATTTATCGATGTCTTGTAAAGATGTTGTAAAGTGTTGTAAAACACTTTCACACTTTTCTATAATTTTATTAAGTATTTAATTATAATGGACCTATTTTTCCCTAATGTAATATTGTAAAATATATTTAATTGCATTATCACAATAATATAGAAGTCTTGTCTATTAAACTTAATTTTAATCTAGTGTTGTAATGTGTTTTACACATTCACATTGGATGTTGTGCGTTTCTAGGCTGTGGACCTCATTTTAATGTTGTAGAGTATATTTAATCACGCTTTCATATTGAACTTTGTTTCCTTAGCACTAATTACCCTTTATATCATCATCAATAGGCCCCTATGACCCCATATTATGCATCCCGAGACTTATTTTGATAAAAAAACTCATCTATATCAACATATAAACCTAATTTCTTCACTCCCCAACATCCCAGTGGGCAAAAGAGTGCCTGTGGGACCCATTCACCACTTTGGGAAAATGATTCTCATTTCTATGGGACCCATTCACCTAGGATGGCGAATGAGTCCCATTTGGGCAATTTTTTGAGGTTTAAGAGGGAAAAATTAGGGTTTAAGTTTAATTTTCTTCAATGTCAGCCTTGGGGATCAAATTAATAGGAATTTGAGTAGAATTTTATATATAAATAATCTTTTAAACCCTATTTCATATTCATTCATCATTCATTATCCATCTCAAGTCAAGCAAGCTAGGGTTTTAACATTTGAAGTCATCAAGATCAATTCTAAGACATTCAAGGGTAGATTCTTCATCCATTGTCACAAAAATTCAAGATCTATCATCATGAAAAGTTTCTAATTTCATTGTTTCATATTTCATGCTTCATTGTCTTATTTCATCATTTTGGTTTAATTACCTAAAAGGGGTTTAACCAAGGAAAAACCCCATGCCCTAACAATCAACAAGTTTTCCCCTCTTTAATGCGTGATTGCAGGTCTGTAAATTGAAGAAAAATGCCAAAAATGATAAAGTTGCAAATGTTGTAAAAGTTATCATGAAAAGTTTTCAAGACTCACAGAAAATAAAATCTAGGAAAACATATCCATCCAATCTACATTAAATTAGTGGGAAAGTGCTTATTTCATACATCCTCAGAGGCTTGTAAAGTTTTAGTTTGAGATTCTGCCACTAGGATGCTTTTCAACAAAATTGGACTCATGCCCTAGTAGTGGTGAATAAGTCCCACTATAGTTTTTTTTCAGAGATCTTTGCAGATTTGGATGCCCTTTTGGTTGAAACTTGTTTTGGGAAAATTTTCCAAAACTGGGACTGATTTTCTGAGAATGGCAAATGAGTCCCACTAGGCCTAAAAAGTAGTAACTTCATAATTTCAGAGATATTTCCAGTCTTCAACACATTTCTAGGGGCACGCTTTCTGTTTCATAGCTTTCTATTTTCCTTATTTGCATTTCTAAATAATTTTCTAGGTCTTTTTGCATACTACACCATGTTTTAAAACATCTTGCATTTCATTAGTTTACATTTGGTAGTGAATCTCTTTTATCAGTTTTGATTATTTAGGAAAATCCTCTTTCACAAATTTCAATCTCCTTGGCATTGAAATATCAAGGGTTTGTTCTTGAGTGAAGTGTCGATCTTTGTCTCTCTCCTTTTAGGTGTAAAACCCTAGAGGTGTAAGAGGTGTGAAAGATATTCATTTTATTTTGGAGAACTGGGTTTTTGAATACCTTCTTTTCTGATTTGGAGTCCACCATGATCATTAAATTTTCATTAGGATATGCATTGGTTAATTTGCATCTAGGGTTTCTAAATTTTTTCATTAGTAACAGTGCATATAGGATGAATTTTTGCATCTCAAATAATTGAAATTCATGTACAAATTGCATATACACTAAGGATACATCTCATATAGTATTAAAAGCATTCAAAAAAATCAAAAATTCAAAAAAGTTCCCACTAGGACTCTTTCGCCACCTTGGGCGAATTAGTCCCTGTGCACCCCTAAAACTGCCATTTACAACACTGCTAACCTTGTTTTTAAGCCTTTGTTTTCTGCCATTAACTATTTGTATCAATTTTTTGAGTTTTTGTTACATGCATTTCATTAGATCTAGCTCAAATTAGCTCATTTCATCCACACGATTTAATTTAAAATTTGCATTCTCACATTGTTACATAGCATAATCAGTTAATTGTCATCCTTAAAATATTAAAATTTGCATTCCTCTTTTGCATGTTTTCTTTAGCATGGTTACATTTCAAGTCTGTAGAATAATCATTAGATCATTTTTTCATTATAAAAATATATAGTTATCATGTTCTATTTTTAGATCTTATTGTGTGTTCTAAGACAGTTTTGTTAAGTACATGTGAATATGAGGTCCTTTCCCCTCTCTTTTTGTCTGTCATCGATCCCTCTCCTAGTATCCCTTATATGAGAGAGGTAAGTCTAGTGAAAGAAACCTTGTATAACCATAACAATCACATTTTTTCTTTTATTATCTCTTCTACTTGTGAAGAAGATATTATAGTGTTAGAAGAACCAATTGATGAGAGTTTTGAAAATTTGAGTTGTCTCTCCTCTTACCTCTCCTATTAAACAAAACATTACTAAAAAAGAGGACATAACAATAAGTAATCATGATGATCATACAACACAACAGGAGAATTACCTATGTTCATCTCCTAATATCTTCTCTTGTGATAGTGATGAGGATATGTTAGTGTTAGATAAGAAAACCTTCAAAATCTATGATAACCCTCTTTATGATCATTTCCCTACCCATCCTATTTTTCAAGACATTATGGTTCAAAGGAATGAAATCATAAATGATCATGATTATCATACTTTGTTCTTCTCTTAGTATCTCTTATAGCTATGAAGATGATGCTTTGATGCTATAAAACACAAAGAATGAGATTCATGAGAATATTTTCCCTCCCTTCCATCATGTTCCTATCTTATGGGAAGATCTATTTGGTAGGCATGAAAATCATAGTTGTCCTTCTCTTGATGCCTCCCCTACTTGTGATGAATCTCCTTTAAAAAAATTTAACCATAGTAGGGTAGATAATATGGAACAAGAGAATGAGACCTTAGAGACAAAGGAAAATCAAATAGATCCTTCCCCTAATCAAGAAAAACCAACCATTTATCATTCCCCTACTTGTGATGAAGTCATTTTAGAAGAACCAATCCATTTATTTCAAGAATATTTGTTTTGTAGCTCTCCTAAAAACTCTCCTCCTAGGGAGGATATCATGGTGCAAGAAAATGATAACATAGATAATAACATAGTGTCCTTAGAAGAAGATGAAGAGGAAACACTAGACTATCACTAGCTAAGGGATGTTAAAATTATTCAACCTCAACTATAGGTGTTTTTCGAAGATCTTTGCTAATTTGAATAATCTTTTGGTTGAAACTTGTTTCGGGACAATTTTCTAGAACTTCAGAGATATTTTAGAGATATTTCTAGTCTTCAAAAAAACAACTATTTAAGAATTTCAGAGATATTTCTAGTCTTCAACACGTTTCTAGGTGCACACTTTCTATTTCATAGCTTTTTGTTTTTCTTTATTTGCATTTCTAAGTCATTTTCTAGGTCTTTTTGCTTACTACATTGTGTTTTCAAACATCTTTCATTTTATGAGTTTACATTTGGTAGTGAATCTCTTTTATCATTTTTTAGCCTTTAGGACAATCCCCTTTGATAGATTTGAGTCTCCTTTGCATTGAAATCTCAAGGGTTTGTTCTTGAGTGAAGTGTTGATCTTTGTCTCTCTCCTTTTAGGTACAAAACCCTAGAGGTGTAAGAGGTGGAAAAAATATTCTTTTCATTTTGGTGAACCTACTTTCCACATACCTTCTTTTCTAATTTGGACTCCACCATCATCATTAATTTTGCATTAGGATTTGAATTGGTTAATTTGCATCTAGGGTTTCTAAATTTTTACATTAGTAAAAGTTCATATAGGATGCATTTTTGCATATCAAATCATTGAAAATCATGTAAAAATTGTATTCTCACTTAGAATACATCTCATACATTATTAAAAGCATAAAAACAATTGAAAAATTTGGAGATTTTTTAAAAAATTAGCACTGGGAATCATCTGCCACCTTGGGAGAATTAGTCCTTGTGCATCCCTAAAACAACCATTTACAACACAATTAACCCTATTTTTAAGCCTTTGTTTTATGCCATTAACTATTTGTATTATTTTTTTGAGTTTCTATTACATACATTTCATTAGATCTAGCTTAAATGAGCTCATTTCATGCATGGCTTAATTTCAAATTTGCATTGTCACATTGTTACATAGCATAATTAGTCCATTGTCATCCTTAGAATTTGAAAAATTGCATTCCCCTTTTGCATGTTTTCTTTAGCATGGTTACATTTCAAGTCTATAGAATAATCATTACATCATTTTTTAAGTACAAAAATCTATAGTTATCATACTTCATGTTCTATTTTTAGATCTTATTGTGTGTTGTAAGATAGTTTTGTTAAGTGCATATGAATATGAGTTTTTTCCCCTCTTTTTGTTTTCTATTGATCCCTCTCCTAGTATCCCTTATGTGAGAGAGGTTTGTATTCCCTTAGCACACACGCCCCATTCAGAACGAGGACCCTCTCTTCCTTTTTCCTTGTCAAGTCATTTCATTTCTACCTCATTTTGTGTGCCCCCTATTTTGGTGTCCCAAGTGGTCATTGAGCTTTAAAGAGTCATCTTAAGCTGGCCACATTTCACCCCCTCAAAATTTTCTAAGTCTTGAGCCCTCATGGGGGCCTTCTGGCACTTTGTGTTTGCCTCTCAAAATGACGTACCTAATGCCCTATAGGTCCACCCATGCAGGCTGCCCCTTGTAGGTTTCCATGGCATTTTCACCATTCCAAACAGCCATCCTCTGGCGGAGTCCCGCCTATCGGACCTCGGGGTTTTCTTTGATAGTGGTTTTCCACTAAGAGTTTTAAACAACCATCTTTCAATGGCGTTCTGCCCCTCGAGTTCAGGCCCTACCATAGTTGCTTTTGAATTTCAAAAATCACCAACCTTAGGGCCCATTGTATAGGTGTTAATTACTAAAATTTAATGCCCTTAGGGTTATAAATATGCAAATTTGAACTGTCATTTTTACATGACAGCTAGTCAGACAAAGGTAAGAATGATTTAGATCTACCAAAAAGCTATATCTGTGGGCTGCCCTTGAGCTTGAGGCCTCCCATCATAGATCCCTTGCAACTATCAGCTGATTCAACCACCTCCTTCATTAGAATCTTGAGGTGAGTTCACCATCTGTGCCTTCCTTTGTGTTTTTCTTCATTTGTTGCAAAGAAACAGATAAAATGATGAATAACACATGCATCAAATCGAGAAAATCAGCATGCTTAAAACCCATGTGGAGAAGTTCTAAAAACCCTCATGAATCATCCATACATGGTCCATGGAACTTAAACCTTCTAGCAACGTTCTTCAATCAGGAAATTCATTCCCCATGAGCCCAGACCTTCCCCTATCCATTCCAAATACTTGAAACAAACATAACTATCAAATGGTGATCTCCTCTATGGGGTCCAATGTCTAAGGAGGAGTTTACCTTATCATCATCAAACTCTACAAAACCTTTGCATCAAATTGAATCCATCTGAATTACCCAGACCCGTGCCTATAGGACTTTGTCCCTAGGGCACTGTTCATGAGCTATTGTTCAATACGGCGATTTGGCTCTAACCTTCCAATGCCTTGTGCCCTACTCCTTCATTTTCCACAACTTTGAACTCAAAATGGCCAAACACTCAACACCCTTCAGGTCCTAATTGGTAGACCTTCATTTCTTGCAGCATTTGAATAATTGCCCTCTACCCTCTAGCTCCCAGCTTGCTTATGGTTGTCAAGTGAAAACATCAAAATGCCAAGTGACCAATGCTTAGTAGGTTGTTCCCTGCAGACATTCGTTATCGGGACTTCGTCCTGTCCCATTTGTTTCCAAAGGGAAGAATTCCTTCATCCTCCCAACCTCTGGGGCCCGATCCCTAGTTCTCCACTGAGCTTTAAGTAAATAAAAAATAATAGCTAAGTCACTCATCGAACCTAGAGCATCGGAAGGCCCTTGCCAGAACTCTGCATGCATTCCGCCATTAAAACACACAAACATCCTCATGACTTTCCACCTCCTCCATCCTGAACTCCTAAGGGACCAATGACTATTTCCAACCATCATCACAGCTCATGGATCCTGCTTGGTAGAACTCCTCCCTTAGAATTATGTCTCGCCAAAGCCATTCCAAATAGCTAACCTTACACAGCGAAGCTCCATCTTGACTTTGATCACCCAAATGATGACACAATTGCCCTCCAATTTCCAAATGAGCTTTGACCCATGTGCAAAAATAGGGCACCCTCCTCATTGAACTTCACAATTTGACCAAGTGCTAGGGTGAGTGGAACCTTGTGGGCTACCCTACCCTTTTTTCTCTCCAAAACAACTTTCTAGCTAGGGAATTCTGAGCCCTAGGACCCGAATCATCCAAACTCCCACTTGTGAATTATGAATGTCATATGTTAGATTTCTCAAATGATAACTTATCAAATATAACACTATCTTGCATGGATTTGACTAACATTCCATGAATTTTATGCTTGAATATGTTTGTTTCCCCTTTGGTTACAGGATATATGGAACCAGGTGTAGGAACTTCGAGAGGGGAAATAGAAAAGGACAAAGGAAAGAAAATAGGAAAGGCCCCTTGTGGAAAAGAATATAAGGACCAAATGAAATACCATTTCTAAGGGGAAACCCTAAAATCTAAAGTCGCGATAGAATGGAAGGTCTCTAACATGAAAATAGGGTAGGTGGACATCGATGAATTCACAAAAAGGTTCAGGATCAGCCCTAAAATAAAAAATGCAAGATTAATTAGAGACAACGGGATAGCCAAAGTTGCAGGCTTCCCTCCTGCTCTTGTTGCCCCTGAGCTCGTGATGTCCTATCGAGAGCCATACCAACTAGGAACCAGAACAATAGTGGATCATGATGGAAATGTGTTAGCTGACATGGCTACCAGGGCCATAACAAAGACCTTTCATATCTAGACCTTTAGAGAGATGGAATTTCCAACCATCAGGGAATGCAAAGTAACGTGGGATGAAAACCCCCTCAAATGTAAAAAGCTTATCAATCAATATTGGCTCAAGGAGAAGAGGGGAAGTGCTGCAAAAGTTCCCTAGGAGCTCTTTTGGAATGAATTTTATGAAGATTACCATGACCTAGTAACATTGATGCATAGGGTAATGGGCCTTCCTACTATAACCTATTTTCAGAAATGGATGATGTACTTTGTCAAAGACATCCTCCATGGAGAAGACACCACATTTTACTGGGGTGGGATAATTAGTGATTTCTTCCATGAGAAGTTTATGAATGTAAAGAAAACCTTTAGGTTCTACATGACATCCTACTTGATCTATTCATTGGCTGAGCGGAGGAAATATAGTGGCTTATTCAGAGCTCCAAACAAAGAACCTGGCAAGGAAATGAAAGTCTATGACAAGTACCCTCAACTGTAATTTAGAAATTTTAAGAAGGATTACTATAGGGATAATGATGCTTTCATAGGTCATATCATCATATTAATTGAGGGTTACTTCAAGAGGAAAGTCTCCCACAACCCCAACACATTTTTAAAGCAGTATTCCTTTCTGTTCATCTAGGTCCCAAAGTTCACATATATTTGCACATAAGGCTTCTCAAAAAGACCAAAGAAGCTGCCCGAATATCCTAATGACTGAATGATACTATTGGAGCTCTCTTGGAAGCTGCAACATGTGCACACCCTTTCGAGTGACAAGCATAAGGTAGGGATTCCTTATCCCCTCTCCTTCAGCCAAAGGTTGTACAAAATTCATACCTCTTAGTTTGTTGACTATTCAAAAAAGGAATTGGTCAAGTACCATTTGAGATTCCACATTGTCCGACCATAGATGGATACCTATGGCCATATCAAGAAGAATATGGGACCCAAATATTCCCATCTGCATAGCATTGAATACTTTTGGGCTAATTGTATAGATGATAAGGAGGTGTGGATGGGGCACTATATGCAGATGGCCACATACTTTGTAAAGAGGTTCAATATATTCCCGGTACCAGACCAAGTGGAAGAAGATGAAAGAATGGTCATAGATCCTCAATATAACATAGTTGCTAATCTACAATTACCATTGATTGATTGGTATGAGAAAGAGGTCGAAGACCTCAACATTCTAACCAAGTCCATAGAGGATTGAACAAAGGAATGGAATGATGGGAAAGTTGTCTAATTGAGGTAGCAAGGGGTCACTTTGACATATGAGGGACTCGGGACTGAGCCAAGTGAAATAGATGGTGGGATAGTTGTTGCCCCATCAGATGGAGCTTCTCAATCTCCTCCACCCACTAGATCAAGAAAGAGAAAAGAGAACGATGATCAACATCCCAATCCTAAGGTATATGCAAGAAAGGCCCCAAAAGGGGAAACTTCCAAGAAACACAAGATATTAAGCATTACCGTAGAGATGCCTATTATTCAAGAAGATCCACTCCATGAGGGAGAAGAAATGGAGATTGAGAAATCAAAATCTCCACTAGCTACCTCCACTACTATTGCCCCTCCATTTGCCTCCCAGGAAATGGTTGCAACCTCTCCTCCTACAATGGACATCTCTGTCCACCTTGCCTCTTCTCCACCTATTGGGTAGGTTGTAATGATTGACTCTTCTTCTATCACCACCTCTCCACTCTATTCCACTTCCATGTCTCTGACCACATCTCCTTCACTAGAAGTAGTGATAGTACCCATGCCTACACTCTCACTTCTGGAGGCATTTTCATGGCACATGTGGAATATTCCTTCAAAGATTTTTGATTTTTTGATGCATTGATAAATCTAGCTGTCTAAGCTACATTGGCATAGGTTCTTGCCAGCGTTCCTACCTCTACTCCTCTGATTGATCCACTAGCGATGAATTCCATGATGGAAATACTTGAGGAGTTAGAGAGGCAAGAAAAGGAAGCAACAAAGTAATTGGAGGAAGTAGCGGAAAACTACCACAAACAACTAGAGCACCAGCACATTCAAATTGATGAGGTAGTCTGCGAAGGAGAGGAAATAAAGTCCTTTGAGGGTGATGAAGATGGAGATTCCATTGCCAAGTACCTTGTGGAAGCCTTTTATGCATACCTAGAGGAGGAGTTCGCTCGATAGTTGGAGAATGTCAAGGAGGAAGTAGAGAAGCCACCTTCCGAAGAAGAAAAAGAGTCTAGTGATAAAATGGAAGGAGATACTAAACTTTCAGCTCGGGAGAAAGAAGAAAGCACAAAACATGGTGAAGAGGTGCCTCTCTCAGGAGGGTAGGAAGAGCAAGAAAAGAAAGAATAGGAATATGTGCCACCTCAGAATGAGGAAAGGGAAAATAAAGAAGAATAAAAGCTTGAAGAAGAGGCTAAAACTCACAATAGCCCCAAAACGGAGCAGCCTAAGGAATATGGGTATGAAGAAGACACAAGGATGAAGAAAGAAGCTCCTGAGGATAAACAAATTGAAATCAAGAGAGATGAGGGAGATGGATATTGTGGATCCCCAAACAAAGAGTCTCAGATGCCTAAGTGGCTGGAAAAACAACTAGAAAAGAAGAGTCTGGCTCCTAGAGATCCAAGGATAAGATTGGAGGACATCTTGGCTCAATCTCAGATTAGCACCAAGAAAGAGAAGAAGCCCAAAGTTAGATCCAAGCTAACGATGGATGCCTATGGTTCTAGAACTATACAATTAGCTACGCCATTGACGGGAGAAGAAGGAATAAGCTACAACATCTCCACAATCAACCTAGGAACTACTTCAAGGGAGTAGAAGGTAGATCACCTTCAGGAATCTATCACCATGATGGTGCATTTGACACAATAGGATAAGATCTCCAAGGAGGGAACTTAAGGCACAGGTGGCTAAGTTGTTAGATTATATTTAGTAATGGTCATCAGTAGAGGAGGTCCCCACCATATCCTTGGTGCCACTATAGATATTTTCCTAGGACCACATCAATAAACTCAAGAAAAGAAAGAAGTGGACTAAAGTTACAAAAGATTGGTTCCAATAGGTCCTATATGTTGGAAACATGGGAATCAATCATGCTATCAGGACCACAAATAAGTTCCTCAAAGTACAAAGGTACCTTGAGGGTACAAAGAAGTTTTGTACTAACTTCCCAAGGATATATGAGTCCACACATCCTAAAATTGAGGCCATCATCAAGATGTCTCACAAAATATGGAGTAAGGACCTCACATTCGGGGAGGATGATCATTGGCTAATAGACATGTGGAGGCTAGATTTTGAGCATAGAAAGGAAATATTGGAGCAAGTGCTCCTTAAGATGGAGCCTGAAATAGAATGGGCCAAGGAGGTGAAATATGAATGTATTTAGTATTTGAGACTAATGGCCAATTATGATATGCCCTCCATTGAGATTGATCCTAAAAAGATAAAACCTTATTTCCATAGGAATATGGGAGATGGGACGTCAAGCGAGTTCACCACCGAATTTATCATTTTTTATGCTCGAGCTTTCACCCAATCTGAACAAGTCAAAGAAAATACAACCAAGTATGATGGGGATTGGGATACACTCACAAGCTAATCCAAGCATTGGAATTACCAAGTGCTTTAGTCTGACATAATGTAAATCGAGAAGCTTTGGGAATTGATCAAAAAATTCATGGAATATGCCACTTTGAAGAAGCAGGAAGGGAACCTAATCATAGATGAAAAACTCCTTACAAAAGAGTTACAGTAAAATAAAATTAGCTAAAGGACAAAAGCTATAGTGTTGTCACAAGAAGACAAAAGAGGGATGGGAAAAGGAATTTATTTTAAAGTGTAATATATTTTGGGGTAGGTTAGACCCTAGTTTGTAGTGAATCTTGGCCACTCATTCTACTTTTTTAACACTATAAATAGGGGGTCTCTCATTTTCAAGAGAGAGTTGAATTGTTGTAATGACATGCTGCAGAAATTTTAATAGAAATGCATTGACTTTGGTGGATTCTTGAGTTTCTTTGCATGTTTCATGATTCATCTCCCATAGTTAGTTGATTTAGTTAGATTTAATTTTTTGTTTCAGATGGTTTTAGATTACTTTGGTAGATTTAGTAATGTTGTTCAATGGTTGTGTAGATTTATGTTGTATTGATGCATTTCTTGTCCATACTTTTTGTTGTTTACTGCTGGTAGATGGCTATGTAAAGTTAGTCTAGACTTAAATGAAAAGCTACTCCAAAATTTTATCTTTGTTCATGCATGTTTATGGTGAATGAATGGTAGAACATTTATAGTCCTTAGAAGCTAGCACAAGTTTCATGATACTGTGAATTTTTTGGTTAAGTGAAATTCTATTTGAAAGAAGTCATCCACAGTAGAACACTCCATGATCACTGTTCATTGTTGTTTCAGATCTAGGAACATCTTCTCTTCCCTGCTATTTTCTTTTTTTTTAAAGAAGTAGCCTATGCTAAGGTTCATTGCACATTATAAAGTCAAATCTTAAGATAATATTGAAGTTTTGGATTACTGATCGAACCTCCAACAAATTGCACATTAACTTCCCATCTCAAGAGCTTCATTTTCAAGATCCACTATGTATCTAGCCAAATACGTAAGTATGCCTTGTGATTGCCAAAAAAATCACATCAAGCATCAACTGGGAAATTCCACGCATGTCATGACCTGACACCTGAGAGGACTTGGGGTAGAGATTGGTAACTTGCTTGTGAATTTATACCTTTCAAGAGAGGTAGTGCACCTATGCACTACTTGTGTTGAGAAAGTGATAAAGCATCCATCAACAGAACTGGTGCTAGGAGGGAAAATTTAAGCTGGATTAGATTTGATCATTCTCCCCTAAAATATTTCAAAGAGTCTTATGGTCAAAACCAAACAAATGGGAATTTTAGGAGTTGTAGCCCCCCATAAGGGCCAATCAAACCAAGGGAGGAGACATTGCCTCTTCCTCTTCCTCCATCCCTTCCACTTCCCTTCCCCTTCACCATCCTCCACTCAACCACTTCAGTTGGAATTTAGACCTCATCCTTCCCATGGCAAGGGAGTAGTCTCCACCCTGGCCTTCCAAGCTCAATGCATAGTCTCAACTATAGCTGCCCCTGTGCAACCCCAATTCATTGTGCAACAAAAATACCACCTCCAGCTCCCCTCATGGCTTGGTGGGAACAAAATCCTTCTCCATCACACTTCAATGATTATCATGATATTCCCAAAAATCTGGAGATATTTTGCACCAAGTTCAATCCTCGTGACCCATAAAGGATGACATAAAAACACATCAGGATATTTGAAACATCGATCAAAGATATGCAAATTGATCATGAGGATGTTGTGTGTCACCTCTTTCCATACTCATTGGGAGAGGAAGATTTTTATTGGTATATCAATTTTTTGAGGGGGTCCATTACTTCATGGGACCTCATGATGAATTCTTTCCTACAAAAATACAAAATTTTGATCAGCCCTTGAGAGCTATACCGATAGTTTATGTCCATTCGCAGGGAAATCAATGATCCAATCAGCTCCTTCAATGATCGCTTCCATCACGCCTTTATGAGACTTCAAGATCCATACATGCACAATGATGTTTCTACTCTACTCATCTACTATGCAACATTAGGTAATCTCACATCAACATTAGTAAAAAGGATGCACCCACCACTCATGATGTTGGTGAGTTCCTATGTAGAAGTTGTCATTGCCAATGTGGATTTGGGGCAGAACATTTTTGGTCTGTTGCCTTCTTTGGGTCTAGTGGCTCATTCGATGCAGGTTCAAGGGCTTAACCAATCATTCACTTATCAAACACCTTTTATGAACTAGGTGCCTCAGCTACCCATTGTCCCACATCTTGGACAGTAGATCAATCATGCACCTCCCATGCCTTCTTAATTGTAGCCTCAATAAGAAAATACCTACCCTCAGGCTCCCCAATAGTAGTAGGAATACTCTTAGCAACCTCAAGCACCATTATACCTACCCAAACCAAAATTTCCCACAAAAAATCAAAATTAGCTGACATCCCTACCTGTTTTTCTTCAAAATCAAGTGTCGTAGCCAAGCAATGTCGAGAAGGACCAAATTGAGGAGCTTACTAAGATGATTAAGAAAATTTCCATAGAGATGACGCACCTAATAAATCAGAATAATTAGTTGAAGGCCATCGAATGTAGCCTCCAAGATAATCTTAATAGAGATAAAAAAGATAATAGAGATAACAGAGATAACTGTGAAGCGAGCACCTCTTCTAGACAAAATTATGATAGAGGACAAAATTCAAATCATAACTTCAAGAGGAGACCTTCCTAGAGGTAGAACCAAACATGGAACACGAGGCCCAACAATGGAGGTGTTCCTTCTCCTCTTGACCAGCCTACCAATAATGAGAAGATGACTAGTGGAATATACCTTGCCAAAGTAGCCTTGTCCGGATGGTGCTAGATTCACAGGACCAACATATAGACTGAGTTGGATTGTCTTGAATTCTAGACAACCATGAAAATATTTCAAGTGGAGGTCCAAAATGTGGTTGTCAACTTAAATTGCAGAGATCTCATCCCATTTGATCCTTACAACTCCTCTTGCCTCGTAGTCAACCAAGCACCATTCCCTTGAAGTGACAACAACAAGCCTGAGATCAAAGCTTCCCCCACCAAGAATGAAGTAGTGCAAGAGGTAAGTAATGAAGAAACCTTGTCTCAACTTTTTGATTTAGTAGACAATGGTCCAGTAGATGATGAAGAATCATATGTAGATGAGGTTCACATGTTCCAGCAAAGAACAACTCTCTACTACCTTAGGAATAGGTAGGTGGGTGGACTTTTTAAAACTTCCACTCTACTAAATAATTTTAGTACCTTTCCTGAACCTAATGCCAACAATAACCCTGGGCTTCCCCATGTTCCTGCTCAGTATCTCAATAAGAATAGGCCACAAAATTAGCCACAAAATCAATCACAAAGTCAACCCTAGAATTAGTCAAGGTAGACACAGTCTCAGCCTGCTAGCTCCACCATAGGCCAAGCTTCCAAAATTGAAATTAAAAAAAATGGGTGAATATTTACCAGAAGAGTTCAAGAAAGTTAAGCTCAACTTATCTTCCTTTGAATTACTTAAGGTTCCTGCAATTAGGCATGCCTTCTTTAGAGTTATTATTGGAACCCCGTCCTATAAGGCAACACTGAAGATATTAGCCAAGAAAGTTTCTTTCGAAGACCCTCTGAGAGAACCCGTTATCCAAGAAGTTCATGGCAAGAAGGCTGACCCATCTCAAAATCAATTGATGGGTAAGCAACCATTCAAGGAATCAGATCGGAGTAATAGGCAAAGCCCTAGGGATCAAATCTCTGGGAAAACTAAGGACAGGACTGGTGATAGGAACAAAGTTCAATTAGCTCAGGTGGACATGCCTATGGGCCTCTTCTAAGGAAATTTGGAAACACCACCCTTCCTCACCACCATCTGGATATTCAAAAAGAATTTACTCAATTTTATGATCAACTCTAGAGCATCAGCCAATGTCATGCCACTAGCAGTGTGCAAGGCCCTTGGGATTACTCCCACACATTTAAGGAAAAAGGTTACTTAGTTGGACAAGATAGGGGTTAACATTGTAGGAGAAATGAATCAGATCCCAATGCAGATTTCTATAGACCCAAGGGTGCAATAGGTTATTGACATCCAAGTTGTGGATATCCCTGATGCATATGGAATCATCTTAGGATGAGACTTCACCCATGCATTGAATGGATATGTTTCCACAAATTTTTCTCACATGTGGCTGCCATGGAAGGGACTACTAAATAAAATCCACGTAGATCAGGAGCCACACATGAAATTCATGATCATGGAATACAACAACCTAAATGAGGTGATGTTTGCTAAAACGGAATTGGGAAACTATTTTCCCTTTGCTTATCAAGAAGAAGTAGAGTTTCAAGAAGAACAGATGGTTTCCAATGTCTTACTAGTATAGTGTAGAACTTTGATTGATTTGGACCATATACCCTATAGCACAACAATGATAGTAGAAGCAGATGATGAGGGATCCACTAAAGATGACACTTTGGGATTGTTGGATGGATTTCAGGACTTTATGGAGAAGTGTATACAAAATTAGCTTAGCTTGGGTGCAAGAATGAATTTCCAAGAGCTCTTGCTCCCAAATTGGTGCAAGGTGTATGATTCTACCCATTATGAGTTTGAGTGTTGTTTATGCCAAACAATAGTGGAGCATGTTAAGAGATTAGCTACTTAGAAGAAAACAGCAGGGCAGCTTGCCCTCAATCATACCGAACCAACACCCACTTTAGAGGTTGTAGATGTCAACTCGTAGTATAAAGGTAACGATCACCTCATTGGCCCTAGTGTCAAAGAACCTTCCAAATTCTAGACATTATGCTTCGATGAATCCAAGTCAAAGCAGGGAGTCGGCGGTGGATTTGAACTCATTAGCCCCATGAGTAAGACCTATTTTATTGCTCACATAATTCAATTTTACTATACCATTAATGTAGTAGAATATGAAGCTTTAGTGCATGGTCTTTTGATGGCCTTAAAGAAAAATGTTAAAATACTGCAAGTTTTTCGGTGATTCTGAATTGGTAGCCAAACAAGTCAGGAAATTGTACTTTTATCACAATAGAAGGCTAGCAAACTATAGGCACAAATTTTGGGTTCTTTTAGAAGGTCTAGATGAATTTAATATATAGTTGATCCCTCATGCTCAAAATCATACAATAGATGCTTTGTCTCAAGCATCCATTACTTTGCAACCCTTGTCCTTGTCAAGCAACAAGAAGTTTACTGTTGAGTTGACATCCACAACATCTATCCGAGACAATGTCACCCATTTCCAGGTGTTCAATAGTGACAAGCATATCTTAGATATCATCACAAGTTTGGACATGTTTTCAACACAAATTATTGATGAGGCTGATCTAGAAGAAGCTAAATTAGACATAGAAAGAGTTATTAACCTCAAAACAAACACTATCCCTAGAGGTATGGTTCAGCTTGAATGCATTTTTGACTTGGATCATATCATAGATCAGGATCAGCAAACAAAGAGGGATGCCATAAGCAACCATTGTGACACCCACAACCTCAGATCAGCTGTGGAGGTAAAAAGAAAATTTATTGGAAAAGTGTGTACTACTAAAGAAAAGAAAGGGATTGTGGATGTTGTACAGAAGTATCATGATGTGGTGGCATGGAGCTATGAAGTACTATAGACTTATGATACCTCCATCATCACAAATACCATCCCTCTCAGGCCTGATGTGCGACCATTCTACCAACAAAAAATGTCCTATCAATGCCTTGTTGGAACCCATCATCTACAAGGAAGTACAAAAGTTACTTTCAGCCAGAATTATCTTCCTAGTCAGGCATTCCATGTGGGTGGCCAACTTGGTCCCAGTCAGGAAAAAGAATGCAAAAATCAGATTGTGTGTGGATTTTTGCAATCTGAACATGGCTTCATAGAATGACAATTATCCAATTCCTTCATTGGATGAGGTGTTGCAAATTGTTAATGGCTCAAAAATGATGTCCTTCCTCGATGGGTACTCTGGGTACAACCAATTTATGGTGCAATATGAATACTACCACAAGACAACGTTCACCACTAAGTGGGGAACCTTTGCTTATAGAAGAATTCCCTTTGGGCTCATCAATGTTGGTGGCAGCTTTCAATGTGCTATGGAAATTTCCTTCAAAGATCTGATTAGAAAGTGCATAATCATCTACATGGATGATTTGACCATATTTTCAAAAAAGCAGAGCGATCACATCTTTGATCTATGTAAATTATTTCAAAGGTGTCAGGAATTTGGAGTCTCCCTTAACCCAAAGAAGTGCATATTTAGAGTCACTAAAGGGATATTTATTAGGCATATCATTTTAGAGTAGGGAATATCCATAGACCTTGAATACATTCAATCATTTCTGAAAATCCTACTGCCAGGAAGTAAGAAAGAACTCAAATCTTTCTTTGGAAAGATCAACTTCATGAGAAATTTCATCACAGGTTTTGCTGAGATCGCCAAGCCACTCAATGCTATGCTGAAGCAGGATGCTAAGATCGATTGGAATCCCAAGGAAAAACAAGCCTTCAAATAAATTAAGAAATCAATTGTTGAAGCACCACTGCTCATTAGCCTGGACTATTTGAAGTCATTCTACATCTATTCATTTGCTTGAGATCACTCATGTTCCAACATCCTAATCCAAAAGGACAATGAAGGAAATGAGCACCTGATTGCCTTTATGAGTGCCCCTATGAAAGATGTTGAGTTATGGTATCATAATGTGGAGAAATAGGCATATGCCCTTCTCAGAGGGGTAAAGAAGTTCAGGCATTACATCTTACACAATAGGGTGTTTTCCATAGTGCCTAACAAAGTAGTAATGACATTGCTTATGCAAAATGAGCTAGGAGAATGAAGAGAAAAGTTGGTTACCCTATTGCAAGAGTATGACATGGAGATTCAACCCATGAAGCTAGTAAGAGGACAAGTGCTTACATGAACAATAGCTAAAAAGACAGCTGAAGTAGGGCCTAAACTTATGGTGCAGCAATACCAACTTGAGGATGTTTCCCCTGGGGAATGGTATGAAGACATAGTTCACTATTTACTAAACCACAAGTTCCTTCTTCACTTGCAAGGAGTCCAAAAATATTTTCTCAAGATGAAGAGCAACAGTTTCATGCTGCAGGGATCCATACTCACCAAAATAACTCATGAAGGTGTCTATCTGAGATGCCTTGGAAAAGAAGTAGATCGAGTCTTGAAGGATTTACATGATAAATATGGCACCAACCATAGATTGATCCCTTCGACTGCTCATCAGATCCTATGAGCAGGTTACTATTGGGTGACTATCTTCAAGGAAGCTCATAATCATGTTCGTACATGCCACATATGCTAGACTGCCACAACCAGAGAGAAGAACATTGTTGTCACATTGCAACCAGTTTTGGAGGTAAGGCCATTTTTGCTATGGGGTCTTGACTTCATTGGTCTAGTAAGCCCACCATCATCTATAGGACATAGGTAGATTCTAACTGCTTCTGATTACTGTACTAGATGGATAGAGGCCATTGCATGTGGGCAATGAACAAATGAGGTAGTTGTGAATTTTCTTCAAAGTTTTATTTTAAATCACTTTGGTTGTCCTTATGCATTAGTATGTGACAATGGCCCCATATTTTCTTCGCTTAATTTCCAATTGGGCCTTTGATTATGGAATAGCCCTCAAATTATTGTCAAACTACTACCTCTAGGGAAATGGCCCAGTAGAATTCACAAACAAGAATCTGATCACCATGATAAAAATAATCCTTGATAGGAATCCCAAGGACTGGCATACCCATCTCTATTTCATCCTTTGGGTAGATCACACATGCCAAAAGGTTTCCCTTGGTGATTCTCCATTCCACCTTGTCTATAGCTTAGAGCCCATATTTCTCATTCATCTGAAAATCCGTACCCTCCATTTTATAAATGACTTTTATGCATGAGGGGATCATAGAGAAGCTCACTTAGTTGAGCTACTACATTTAGAAGTATGTGACTGTGCAATAGAAAATTTCACCAAACATAAGGGCATAGTGAAGAGATGGTTCAACCGCCTAGCCAAAATAAAGGCTTTCTAAATTGCTGACCTAGTCCTATGTTAGGACAAGGCTCATGAAAAGAAAGGGGGACATAACAAATTTGACAAGCTTTGGCTTGGCCCCTTTCAAATAGCTAAAATCCTAGAAGACAATGCTTTCCACCTAAAGACACTAATTGGTGAGGACATTCCATAGTCTATCAACAGGAAGCACCTAAAGCATTACTTCCAACCCTGAGCCCTTTCAGGATCTTCTTTTGTAAATACTTGTACATAGGTTAGAGTAGTTTTCTTTTGGTTTCCTTTCATTTCATTTCTTTGCATCTCTTCATTTTTTCTCATTCCCGACTGTGTTGCTTTTCGAGAGCATCTCTTTGCTTCTATTGCAGTGGCCATGCTCATTCAAAAAATGGTTCACTTTGCTACCCACTTTTAGTTCTCTTTGGCTAAATATTCACTCTCAACCATTAGTCTTCAATCACTAATTTGGAATGACTTCCTTATTTGAATCTTGTCCTAGAACTTCACCCTTGGTTGAATCTTCCTTTTACGTTCATCTCAGACCCTGCACAAAACACATATTAATTATATCCAAAGTGTTGTACAATGGCTGTTATGATAACTTGGTAAGTGAAAAATATTAAGTCTGCAACAGTGACCATTGTGGTTCCCAAAGCCATAGTAAGCTTCATTGCTTGTATGGTTGAGCAAAAGCCTAAAATGTGAAAACAATTATCAAAAGAAAGAAAAGAAATGAAAATTCTAAAGTAAAGCAATCATATGGGTGTGCAGGTAACTCTACTGGGTCTATGGATGTCTAACTAGAAGTAGAGCAATATATGTGGGGTCACAATGACAACTCTACTAGGGCTATGGATGACTAACTGGCAATGTGGCAATGTTCGGGTTACTTTTGGTGTTGAATGATTCATGTAGCTTGCCCAGTTTGATTAGCTACCACTTGTCATAGTTTCTTTAGGAAAGGAATAAATTCACTCAACACACACTTCTAAGATGTTTCATAGGTCAACTCAACTAAGGATCCTAGTGTCCTAATTTACTTTTGGAAGTCAGCCCCTGGATGGTGAAACTAGATATTCTAGGTCCTAAGTGAATACTTATTCTTAGAATGCTCAAGAGTGTTCACCAGCAAAGTCACCATTTGATGTGCCCTCAGCACACATGCCCCATTTAGAATGGGAACCCTCTCTTCCTTTTCCCTTGTCAGGTCATTTCATTTTAGCCTCATTTTATGTGCCACCTATTTTGGTATCCCAAGTGGTCATTGAGCTTTGAAGAGTAATGTTAAGCCAACCATGTTTTACCCCCTTGAAATTTTCTAAGTCATGAGCCCTCATGGGGGCCTTTTGACACTTTTCCTTTGCCTCTCAAAATGACGTCCCTGACACCCTGTAGGTTTTCCCATGTGGGCTTCCCCTCATGGGTTTTTCTAGCATCTTCACTATTTCAAACAGTCGTCCTCTAGCGGAGTCTCACCTATTGGATCCTAGGGTCTTCTTCGATGGTGGTTTTCTTCTATGAGTTTTAAATGGCCATCTACTGACGACATTCCACACCTTGGGTTCTGGCTCTGCCACGACCACTTTTGAATTTCAAAACTTACCAACCTTAGGGCCTAGCATTAATTGCTAGAATTGAATTCCCTTAGAGGTATAAATATTCAAATTTGAACTATCATTTTAACATGACAGTTAGTCATACAAAGGTTAGAATGATTTAGAGTTACCAGAAAGCTATCTCCACATGTCGCCCTCAAGCTCGAGGCCTCCCATCATAGATCCCTTGCAACTATCAATTGATTCAACCAACTCCTTCATCAAGATCTTGAGGTGAGTTCACCATCTACGCCCTCATTTGTGTTTTTCTTCATTTGTTGCAAAGAAACAAATAAAATGATGAAGAACAAAAGCATCAGATCGAGAAAATTAGGGTGCTTAAAACCCATGTGGGAAAGTTCTAAAAACCCTCTTGAATCATCCATACATGTTCTGCAGAACTTAAACCTTCTAGCAACATTCTTCAATTAGGGAATCCATTCCCCGTAGGCAGATACCTTCCCCTATCCATTCCAAACACTTGAAACAAACATAACTATCGGACGATGATCTCCACTGTGGGGTTTGGTGTCTCGGGAGGACTTTACCTTTGGGCCAAATTGAATTCATCTAAGTTACCCAAACCCGTTTCTGTGGGAGTCTCTCCCCCAGGGCATCATTCATGAGTTGTTCAATACAATGGTTTGGCTCTAATCTTCTGATGCCTCGAGCCCTGCTCCTCCATTCGTGACTTTGAACTCAAAATGGCCAAACACTCAGTACCCTATGGGTCCCGATAGGCAGACCTCCATCTATGGGTCCCCATGGGGACATTGTTGTTTCTTGAAGCATTTGAATAACTTCCCTTTGCCCTCCAATTCCCAGCTTCCTCGTAGCCATCAAGTGCAACCATCAAAATGCCGAGTGACTAATGCTTAGTAGGTCATTCCCCACGAGCCTGTCATGAGGGCTTCATCTCATCCCAGTTGTTGCCAAAGGGAAGAATGCCTTCATCCTCTTGACCTCTAGGACCTAATCCCTAGTTTTTTGTTGAGCTTTAAGTAAATAAAACATAACAGCTATGTCACTCATTGAACCTGGAGCGTCAAAAGGCCCCTGTCGGAACTCCGCATGCGTTCCACCATTAAGAAATAAAAAAATCCTCATGACTTTCCACCTCCTCCATTCCAAACTCCTAAGGGACCAATGATTGTTGTCGACCACCATCTCAGCTCACGGGTCCCACTTGGCAAAACTCCTCCCTCAGAATGTTGTCTCACTAGAGCCATTTCAAATGGCTAACCTTAGATGGCTAAGCTCCATCTTCACTTTGACTACCTAAATGATGACACCAATTCCCTTGAATCGCCAAATGAGCTTTGACCCATATTCCAAAATAGGGCACTCTCCTCATTGAGCTTCAAAATTTGACCAAGTCCTAGGGTGGGTGGAATCTTGCACGTCGTCCTGCCCTATTTGCTCTTCAAAATTTTCTTATGGCTAGGGGATTCTGAACCCTGGGACCCAAATCATCCAAACTTCCTCATGTGAATTACTAATGTCATATGTTAGATTTGGGTATGTGCAGGATCATCATGGAAAAAACAAGCCCTTAAGTGGCAAAAAAATCAGAAAAATTAGAGTTAGGCAACTTGACATAAAAATTTGAATAAGTTATCTATATTATTTCAAAAATATGTAAGAATAGAATCTATAGAAAATTGAATGCAGTTTCTAAAATACTAGGTTTGCTTAAAAAAAAAAATCTATTTGGTGAAAATTTGAAATTTCAATGTAGTGGTACTTAAATTTCAGGGAAAAATAGGTAGGTGTCTGTCTGACCACCCTAACCACAATAAAATGATAATATTTTTTTGTAATATTTTAGATATAAGTAGAGGACTCATGCCCAAATGTGATGCATATTTTTTTGTATTTTTTTCCAAGTAAATAATTAATTATGAATTTTTTATTACAACTTTTTGAAAAATATAAACACTTGTATGTCTGAGTACCTTAACCTGGTCAAATATTCATGAAATTCAATTTTTATTTTTTTAATCCTATAGTATGCAAAGCATAAAATGTGACACATGTTTTTGGATTCAAAAAATGTGATACCGTTTGAAAGCTATAGATGTTTTTCAGTCAGCCTATCAATCAGGACTTTAGTCATGATTTGAATAGAAAATGAATAATAATTACTTATCAAATTCAAAGTAAAGCATATTTTATATCGGTGGAAATCATAGAATATCCTTTAAAAACCCTTTTTGTTTCATTAATTTTGGTTAAAAAAATAGTCGTTAGCCACATACCCATCATATTGCCACTTTTTGGCCCATCATGATCCTGTACATACCCATTTCTCAAATTTTGACTTATCCAACCTAACGTTGTCTTGGAGGGATTTGACTAATGTTCCATGTATTTTATGCTTGAATATGTTTGTTTCCCCTTTTGTTATAGGATATATGTAACCAGGTGCAGGACCTTCAGGAGCGGGAGCAAAAAAGGAAAAAGGAAAGAAAATAGGAAAGGCCCCTCGTGGAAAAGAAGATAAAGACCACATGAAATACCAGTTCCAAGGGGAACCCATGAAATCTAAAGTCACCATAGAATGGAAGCTCTCTGACATGAACATAGGGTAGGTGGACATCGATAAATTCACACAAGGGTCAAGGTCATCACTAAAACAAAAAATGAAATATTAATCAAAGGTAGTGGGATAGCCAAAGCTACAGGCTTCCCTCCCACTCTTGTCACTCCCGAGCTCGTGATGACCTTTCAAGAGGCATACCAACCAAGAACCAAAATAATAGTGGATTAGGATTGAAATGTGTTAGCTGACATATTTTCTAGGTCCATAACAAAGACCTTTCATATCCCTACCTTTGGAGAGATGGAATTTCTAACCATCAACGAGTGCAAAGCAACATGGGATGAAAACCCCCTCAAATGTAAAAAGCTTATCAATCAATATTGGCTCAAGGAGAAGAGGGGAAGTGCTGCAAAATTTCCCCAAGAGCTCTTTCGTAGTGACTTTTATGAAAATTACCATGACCTAGTAACATTGCTAAGTAGGGTAATGGGCCTTCCTACTACGACCTATTTTTAGGAATGGATGATGTACTTTGTCAAAGATATCCTTCACGGAGAAGACACCACATTTTACTAGGGTGTGATAATTAGCAATTGCTTCCATGAGAAATTTATGAAAATAAAGAAAACCTCTAGGTTCTACATGACATCCTACTTGGTGTATTCATTGGTGGAGTAGAGGCAATACAGTGGCTTTTTTAGAGCTCCAAATGAAGAACTTGGCAGGGTGCTAAAAGTCTATGACAAGTAACCTTAGTTGCAATTATGAAATTTTAAGAAGGATTACTAGAGGGTTAATGATGCTTTCATAGGTCATATCATTAGATTAATTGAGGGTGACTTCAAGAGGTGAGTCTCCCATAGTGCCAACACATTTTTAAAGTAGTATGCATTTTTTTTCATCTACTACCCAAAGTTCACATATATTCATGTAGATTAAGGTTTCTTAGAAAGACCAAAGAAGCTACCCCAATATCCTAATCACCAAATGATACTATTGGAGCTCTCTAGACAGCTGCAACATGTGCACACCATTTTGAGCGGCAACCATAAGGCAAGGATTTATTATCCCCTCTCCTTCAGCCAAGGGTTGTATGAACTCCATACCTGTCATTGTGCCTTTAGAAAAGGAATTGATCGAGTACCATTTGATATTCCATAGTTCTCGGCCATGGATTTATCCCTATGGCCATATCAAGAAGAACCTAGGACCCGAATATGCCCATATACATAGCATTGAATACTTTTGGGCTATTTGCACATATGATGACGTGTAGATGAGGCACTATATGCGGATGATTGCATACTTTCTAAAGATGGTGAATCGATTCCCAGTACAAGACCAAGCAGAAGAAGATGAAAGGATGGTCATAGATCCTCAATATAACAAAGTTGCTAATCTGCCACTACCAATGATTGATTGGGATGAGCAAGAGGTTGATGACCTCAACATTCTAACCAAGCATATAGAGGCTCAAACAAAGGAATGCATTGATGGGAAAGTTGCTTGATTGAGGTAGTAAGGGGTCACTTTGACCTATGAGGGACTCGGGACTAAGCCAAGTGAAACAGGTGGTGGGATATGCTCTGCCCCATCAGGTGGAGCCTCTTAATCTCCTCCATGCACGAGATCAAGAAAGAGAAAATAGATCGATGATCAACAGCCCAATCCCAAGGTATAAGAAAGAAAGGCCTCGAAAAGGGAACCTTCCAAGACACACAATAGATCAGGCAGTACCACAGAGATGCTTATTATTCAAGAAGATTCAATCCATGAGGGAGAAGAAATGGAGGCAGAGTAGTCAAAATCTCCACCAGCTACCTCCACCACTATTTCCCCTCCATCTTCCTCCTAGGTAATGTTTGCAACCTATCCTCCTATAGTGGGCATCTTGATCCACCTTTCCTCTTCTCCACCTACTGGGAAAGTTGTAATGATCGACTCTTCTTCTATCACCACTTTTCCACTCTCTTCCGCTTCCATGTCTCTAACCACATCTCCTTCACTAATAACAACAATAGTATGCATGCCTACACTCTCACTTCCAGAGGAATTTTCATGACACATGCAGAATGTTCCTTAAGAGATTTCTAATGCATTGATGAATCCAACTATCCAAGCTTCCTTGGCATAGGTTCTTGCCAGCCTTCCTACTTCTACTCCTTCGACTAAACCACCAGTGATGAATGCCATAATGGAAATATTTGAGGAGTTAGAGAGGAAAGTAAAGGAATCAACAAAGGAATCGGAGGAAGAAGCAAACAACTAACATGAACACTTGGAGCACTAGTGCTTGCAAATTAATGAGGTAGTCCATGAAGGAGAGGAAATAGACTCCTCTAGGGGTGATGAGGACATAGATGCTAGTGCCAAGTACATTATTGAAGACTTTGGTGTAGACCTAGAGGATAAGTTCACCTGACAGTTGGAGAATGTCGGGGAGGAAGAAGAGAAGCCACCTTTCGAAGAAGAAAAAGATTCTAGTGATAAAATGGAAGGATATACTGAACTTCCAACTGGGGAGCAAGAATAAATCCCTAAATATGGTGAAGAAGTGCCTCTCTTAAGAGGGTAGGAAGAGGAAGAAAAGAAAGAATAGGAAGATGTGCCACCTCAACACAAGGAAAGGGAAAGTAAAGAAAAAGACAAGCCCAAAGAAGAGGTTGAAACCCACAAGAGCCCTAAAATGTAGCAGCTCGACGAACATGGGTATGAAGAAGACACAAGGATGAAGGAAGAAGCTCCCAAGGATAAAAAGATTGATATTAGGAGGGATGAGGGAGATGATGACTGTGGATCACCCAAGAAAGAGTCTCAGATTCCCAAGTGGCTCGACAAGCAACTGGAAAAGAAGACTTCGGCTCCCAGAGATACAATGAGAAGATTGGAGGCCATCTTGTCCTGAGCTTAGATTAGCACCAAGAAAGAGAAGAAATCCAAAGTTAGATCCAGGCTAAGGATGGATGCCTCTAGATCTAGAATCGTAAGATTAGTTACGTCGGTGGTGGGATAAGAAGGAATAAGCTACAACGTCTCCACCATCGACCTAGGAATTGTTTGAAGGGAGCATAAGGTAAGTCACCTTGAGGAATATGTCACCACAGTGGTGCATTTGATACAATAGGATAAGATCTCCAAGGAGGAACCTAAGGCACATGTGGCTGAGTTGAAAGATTATATTTAGCAATGGTCATTAGAAGAGGAGCTTCCCACCACATCTTCAATGTCGCCATGGATATTTTCCCTAGACCACTTCAATAAACTTGAGAAAAGAAAGAAGTGACTAAAGTTATAGAAGATTGGTTCCAATGAGTCCTATATGTTGGAAACACAGGCATCAATCATTTTATCAGGACAACAAATAAGTTCCATGACGTACAAAGGTACCTTGAGGGTACAAGTAATTTTTTGTACTGACTTCCCAAGGATATATGAGTCCACACATCATAAAATTGAGGCCATCCTCAAGCTACCTAAAAAAATATGGAGGAAAGACCTCGCATTTGTGAAGGATGATCATTGGCTAATAGACATGTGGAGGTTGGATTTTGAGCACATAAAGGAAATACTAGAGCAAGTGCTCCTTAAGGTGGAGCTTGACATAAAATGGCCAAGGAGGTGAGATCTAAATGTATTCAGTATTTGAGACGGATGGCCAGTTATGATATGCTTTCCATTGAGATTGATCCCGAAAAGATAAAGCCTTATTTCCATAAGAAGATGGGAGATGGGATGTTAGGCGAGTTCACCACCAACTTTATGAGTTTTGTTGCTCGGGTTTTCACCCAATCCAAACCAGTCAGAGAAAATACAACCAATTATGATGGAGATTGGGATACACTCAAGGGCCAATCCAAACAATAGAATTACTAAGTGCTTCAGTCGGACATAATGGAAATTGAGAAGCTTCAGGCATTGATCAAAAAATTCATTGAATATTCCACTTTGAAGAAGCATGAAGGGAACCCATTCATAGATGAAAAAATATTACAAAAGAGTTACAAGAAAAAGGAAATCAGCTAAAGGAGAAAATATACAATATTTTCACAAGAAGACAAAAGAGGGAAAGGACAAGGAATGTATTTTAAATTGTAATATATTTGGGGGTAGGTGAAATCCTAGTTTGTAGTGAATCTTGGCCACACAATGCAAATCAATCTTGGCCACTCACTATACTTTTTGAACACTATAAATAGGGGGTATCCTCTTATTTTCAAGAGAGAGTTGAATTTTTGTAATGACATGTTGCATAAATTTTAATCGAAATTTATTGAATTTGGTGGATACTTAGGTTTCTTTGCATGTTTCATGATTCATCTCCCATTGTTAGCTGATTTAGTTAGATTTACCTGGTTTTCTTAGTTGGTTATAGATTACTTTGGTAGATTTATTAATGTTGTTCAATGGTTGTGTAGATTTATGTTGTGTTGATGCCTTTCTTGTCCATACATTTTGTTGTTTACTATTGGTAGATGGTTGTGTAAAGTTAGTCTATACTTAAATTAAAAGCTACTCCAAACTTTTTTCTTTGTTCATGCATGTTTATGGTGAATGAATGGTAGAACATTGGTAGTCCTTATAGGCTAGCACAAGTTTCATGATACTATGAATTTTTTAGTTAAGTGAAATTATGTTTGAAGGAAGTCATCTACAGTAGAACCCTCTATGATCACTATTCATTTTTTTTTCAAATCCAAGAACATCTTCTCTTCCTTGCCTTTTTCCTTCTTTTTTAAGAAGTAACCTATGCTAAGGTTCAATGCACATTGTAAAGTCAAATCTTAAGATAATATTGGAGTTTCATATTATTGTTCGAACCTACAACAAATTACATGTTAACTTCCCTTCTCAAGAGCTTCATTTTCAAGATCCACTTTGTATCCAGCCAAATACATAAGTTTTCCCTGTGATTACTAGCAAAATCACATCAAACATCAACTAAAAAATTCCACACATGTCATGACCTAACACTCGGGAGACCTTTGGGTAGCGATTGGTAACCTTCTTGCAAATTTTTACCTTTCAAGAGAGGTAGTGCACCTATGCACTTCCTATGTTGAGAAAGTGCTAAAAAACCCATCAACAGAGGTTAGTCTAGTGAAAGAAACCTTGGATAATCATAACAATCACATTTTTTCTTCTTCTATTATCTCTCCTACATGTGAAGAAGATATGATAGTGTTAGAAGAACCGATTGATGATAGTTTTAAAATTTTGTGTTGTTTCTCTCCTCTTACCTCTCCTATTAGAGACAACATTACTAAAAAAGAGGACATAACACTAAGTAATCATGACAATCATACAACACAACAAGAGACCATTGAAACCTACCTACATGTTCATCTCCTAACATCTTCTCCTCTTGTGATAGTGATGAGGATATGTTAGTGTTACATAAGAAAACCTTCAAGATCTATGATAACCCACTTTATGATCATTTCACTATTTATCCTTTTTTGCAAGACATTAAGGGCCAAAGAAATGAACTGATAAATGATAATGATCATCATAATTTTTCTTCTCATAGTATCTTTTATAGCTATGAAGATGATGCTTTGATGCTGGAAAACACAAAGGATGAGAGTCAATGAGAATATTATCCCTCCCTTCCCTCATGTTCCTATCTTATAGGAAGATCTATTTTGTAAGCATGAAAATCATAGTTTTCCTTCTCTTGATGCCTCCCCAACTTGTGATGAAGCTCCTTTACAAAATTTAACCATGGATACAATCTCTCCTACTAGGTTAGATAATATGGAATAAGAGAATGAGACCTTAGGGACAAATGAAAATCAAATTGATCCTTCCCCTAATCAAGAAAAACCAACCATTGATCATTACCCTACTTTTGATGAAGTCATTTTAGAAGAACCAATTCTTGAATGTGAAGAACATTTTGCTTGTAGCTCTCCTAACAATTCTCCTCCTAGGGAGGATATCATTGTGCAAGAAAAGGATAGCATAGACAATAACATAGTTTCCTTAGAAGAAGTTGAAAAGGAAACATTAGACTCTCACTCACTAAGGGATGTTAATATTATTCAACCTCAACTATAGGTTCTTTTTGGAGATCTTTGTGGATTTGAGTACCCTTTTGGCTAAAACTTGTTTCGGGACAGTTTTCTAGAACAAGGGTTGATTTTCCCAAAATGGCGACTGAGTCCCACCAGGGCTAAAAATCAGCACGTTTATAATTTTAGAGAAATTTCTAGTCTTCAACACATTTGAAGGTGCACACTTTATATTTCATAGAATTTTGTTTTTCCTTATTTGCATTTCTATGTCATTTTCTAGGTCTTTTTGCATACTACACTGTGTTTTTAGACATCTTGCATTTCATTAGTTTACATTCGGTAGTGAATCACTTTTATCAATTTTCAGCCTTTAGGATAATCCCCTTTGACATATTTGAGTCTCCTTTGCATTGAAATCTCAAGGGTTTGTTCTTGAGTGAAGTGTTGACCTTTGTATCCCTCCTTTTAGGTGCAAGACCCTAGAGGTGTAAGAGTTGACAAAAATATTCATTTCACTCTTGACTCTCATGTTTTAGAGATAATGCTTTATTAGGTTGTATTCCCAGTTATCATAGATGAGAATTTAGGCTAAGGCCATGAGTAGATTTTTGAGCTCTGTTGATGGTGTTTTTATGCACTTCTCAACACAGGCAGTGCGTAGGTGCACTACCTCTCTTGAAAGACAATCTCCCACAATCAAGTTGCAAAACACTATCCCAAGGTATCTTAGATGTTAGGTCATGATAGTGCTTAGATACCTCAAAAGTTTAATGTGATTTGCTAGAATCACAAGGTGGTCTTACAGAAAACACAAAGTGTGGACACAAAGCATGGAAGTTGGATCTTGAAATGGAGTTCTTTGAATGGGAAGTTGTTATGCACAGGCTGTAGGTTCAAACAAAAATCTTGAACTCCATCTAGTTATTGGATTTGGCTTTACAATGTGCAGTGAACCTTAGCATAGGTTAGTTACTAAAAAAAAAAAAAGGGTGAAGGAGAGGAAAAGTTCCTAAGTCTGAAGCTTGCTATGAATAGTGACAATGGAGTTTCTGCAATGGACAATTTCTTAAAACAATATCCCACTTAACCAGGGATTTCATAGCATCATGGAAATTGTGCTATCTTCTAAGGGCTGCTGATATTTCATCCTTCATCCACCACATACATGCATGAATCAAGGATATATGTTTGGGGCAGCTTTAAAATCGAGTCTAGGCTAACTTTCCATAGCTATCTACCATCAGCAAACAACAAAAAGTATGGACTAAGGAATCATCAACAAGGAAAGAATTTTCACAATCACCCAAAAACATTCCTAAGATTTATCCAAAGAAAGGAAAAAACTAACTAAACAGCAATAAGATCTAAGTCAAACATCTAACATTGGAGAATGAATCAAGCAACATGGGAGAAACCAAGAAAATACACCAAATCAATGCTATTTCTTATAAATTTCTGTAGCATGTCTTTACAACAAATCAACTCTCTCTTTGCAAATGAGAGGGGTGCCCTATTTATAGTTTTCAAAAAGTTAAATGAATGGCCAAGATTAATTCTCATTGTGTGGCCAAGATTCATTACAAAATAGGGTTTCACCTACCCTCAAATAGATCACAATTTAAAATACATTTTTGTCCTTTCCCTATTTCGTCTTCTTGTGGATGGCACTGTAGCTCTTTCATCATTTAGAAAATTGTTGTTTCCTTTGTTGTAGCTACTTTTCAGGAAGGTCTTCTTCTTTGGCTGGGCTGTCTTTCTACTCCTTGAAAGCTGCGTGTTCTATATATTTGAGGATGACCACTTGGAGCTTGTCTATCTCAAGGATTTCACATCACAACGCCTGATAGCTCCATTCCCTAGCATTTTCTTCCAGCCTTTTCCAATCTTCATCATACTTTGAGCCTTGGTCCCTAAACATCTCTGATTGGTCGAAGGCATGGACAACAAAACTCAAGAACTCCGTTGTAATTTCTTCATTTATCTCATCCTTCATCTTCTCCTGGAAGTATGGTTTGGTCTTCTCGGGATCCATTTGTACTGTGGGCATATCATAGCCCGTCATCAGCTTAAGATATCGAGTGAATCCCGCCCGGATCTCCTTGATCCACTCAATGTCTGGATCCACTCTGCTTAGGATTTGCTCCAACCTCTCCTTCCAGTTGTTGAGGTCTCTACGCCACACATCCACTAGCTAGTGATCTTTCTTCAGCTCTAGCTTCTCTTCCCACATGGCCTCAGGCATTCGAAGGATAGCTTCGATCCTTGTGAAGGTGGAGTCGTAGGTAGAGGGGAAATTAGTGCAAAGCCTCTTTGTGCTTTCCAGGGACTGGATCAGGTCCAAGAACTTGTTGGCTATCTGCATAGCCCTGCTGATTCCCATGTTTCCGACGTATGCAACCTGTCGGAACCAATCCTCCGTGGTTTTCTCCAATTTCTTCCTCCTTTCCATTTTATCTATTTGCTCCTTGGAGAGAAACTATGGTGTGGTCATGGAGGTGGTGGGCAGGTCATCCACTGAGGACCATTGCTGTATATAATATGTCAACGCTACAACCTGCACCTTGAGCTCATCCTTGGAGACCTTGTCCTACTTTATTATGGTGGAGATATTATAACTCACCCCTACCTGGCCAATTGTAGGCGTTGCAATTTGCGCAACTCGGGAGCCAAAAGAATCCATTGTTACCCTAGATCGGACCTTGGGCTTTTTTTCCTTCTTCATCATGATCTGAGATTGAGCCAAGATGGCCTCTAACCTCACCCTTGGGTCCTTCAGCACTGGGGTTATTTTCTCAAGTTTCATTTCCAACCATTCAGGCATAGCAGACTTACCCTTGGGTGAATCACTGCCACCCTCGCCCTTCTCAGTCAGAGGAAAGACCTCTGCCCCCTTCTCCTTTTTGGGTTCTTTCTCTTTGGTGGCATCCTTCTCTTCTTCATCGAAGTCATGAACGAATATGAGGCGTTTGACGGGCAGCCTGGTGGATGGTTGCCATATGGGGCTTTCTTCTTTTGCCACTTCTTCTTTCTTCTCCTCAGTAGCCTCGGCCTCAGGGCTCTTGGAAACATGGGTCTCAGCCTTGGTCAAATCCTTTATCTGTTGCTCTTCCGGTGGCTACCCCTCTTTACCATGTGGTGACTCATCTGCCTCTGCCCCAACGTCCTTCAATTGCTGCGCCACCTCCTCCTCAAGGTCCTCATCAAATGTCTGGATGATTTCCTTAGCACCCGAGCCACCCTCTTTATCCCCACTCTCGGAAGAGCCTGTCTCTTCCTCCTCATAGACCACCCTGTCAATGGTTCGGTACTCGTACTCGAGGTGCTCGTGATATTCATCAGCCTCCTCCTTGATAGACTTCAAGGCTTCCTATTCTCGTTCCTCCAACTCTTTTGAGATTTGCATTGTAGCTTCCATAGGTGGCGGCCCTGTCGGCGGTTGTGAAGGTAGAGCAGTTGCGAGGACTTGAGGTTTTGCATGTGTCTTGTAAGAGCCTCTAGCATAGTGGCAACGGGAATAGGCAATGTTATGGTCACTAGGGGGAGCGATATAATTGGTGACATGGCAGCAGAAGAAGAAGGGGGAGTGGTCATGCCGGAAGAGGAGTCAACATTAATTATTGATGCGGCCAGGGGTGAAGGAGCAAGATGGACAGAAATGTCCACTGTCGGCAAAGATGAGACGACCATAGGAGGGGCAGGGAGAGCCAATGGAGGCATCAATTTTGTCGTGCCCACTACCTGTTTAAGCTTTTTGGGGGATGGGCCTCCCACTTCCTTCTTTGCTTGGGCCTTGGGATCTGGTGACTACGCAGTCTCTATTTCTTTCCTTTTCTGGGACCTAGTGATTGGAGGAGACTTGGAGGTTTCACCAGTCGACATGGTGGCAGCAACATCCTCCATGGCACTTGGCTCACTTTTGAGCCCTTCATAGGTCAGGACCACCCCTTGTCACTTCAGATGTACCACCTTCCCATCGATCCATTCCCTTTTATGAGTTATGACTGGATGGGTGATGGTGTCTAGGTCATTGACCTCTTGTTCATCCTAGTCGACTGATGGTATTGTCAGGTTGGCAACCGTAGGGTACCTCAGATGCATGATGGTGGACTTGTCCTCCTTGACCTGGTCCGGCACTAGAAATGGTTGCACTCTTCATAGGAATAGTATCGTCATGCGCATGTAATGCCTTGCGTGCACCTCCTTGTCATCCTGGCAGTCGGCCCTGAAATCTTCAATGTGGTACTGGTGGGCATATGCCGGCCCCAACACTTTCCTGACGTGGCCATGTGGATCCATCCTTGGGTGAGTGGTGTACCAGTCCAAATGGTAGTCCTTTAGTTCCCTCTTAGAGGTGTTGGCACATTGGGATGTCTGCAGCCTATACATGCCCTGGCCGAGGGTCATGGGGTAGGAGATCCCCACTACGTGTTTGTTGTTGAAGATTGCCTGGAGGTGTTGGAGCTGTCGAGAAAGCTCTAGGAGAATGATCCTGTCATTGGGGTAGCGAGGCAATCTATTCGGCCTTTCAGTGAAACCCTGGGCCCAGATGTATGTAAACTTTGGGAACTAGATGAACAGAAAAGCATATTGCTTTAGGAGCACCCTGGCACTATCGGAGACCCTCCTCTCAAAGTCTCCAGCGATCAACGTGATGATGTGGCTAGTGAAGGCGTCATTGACCCGATAGTACTCCTTCTTCAAATTCTAGTATTATAGTTGTGGATATTTGTCATAGGCTTTAAGCCCTCACTTCTGCCCCTGATCGGGTGCCACAAATAACCCGCTATATTGTCTTTGATTTGCTAGGGAGTAAACAAGGTAGGAGGTCATATAGAACTTAGAGCTCTTCTTTATGTTGACAAACTGCTCATGGAAGCAGTTGCTGATGATGCCTCCCTAGTAGAATGAGACCTTAGTTGTAACATCCTCATTTCCCCACATGATCTACTCAATATAATACACCATCCATTCCTCGAAGTAAGTGGCCGTTGGAAGACCCATGACTCTGCTCAACAAGGTCACCAAGTCATGGTAGTCCTCGTGGAAGTCACTACGAAAGTGTTCGTGGGGAACCTTCGCAGCGCTGGCTCGTTTTTCCTTAAGCCAATGCAGATTTATTGACCTTTTGCAACCTGTTGGATTAGCATCCCACGCCACCTAGCATTCTTCTAACGTGGGGACCTCCATCTGTTGGAATATGGGAATGTGCAATGTCTTGGGGATCCCTTCAGGTGACATATCTGCAAAGATGTTTCCCTCCATATCCACAATTGCTCTGGTCTTGGTCTGGTAGGCTTCTCGATAAGCCATGACTAACTCGGGCACCACGAGAGAGGGAGGGAAACCGACGGCCTTGGCTATGCCACTTTTCCTTATCAACCTAGCATTCTTTGTTGTTGGATTTACCCTGACCCTCTGCATGAATTCATCAATGTCCACCTGGCCAATATTAGTGTCTAAAATTTCCTTCCAGTCGGTCGTGACCTTTGAATGGAGCGGCTCACCTTGGAACTGATACATCACTTGGTGTTTGTCCTCTTTCCCTCGAGGGGTCCTTCCTGACTTCTTTCCCTTATCCCCTTTGGCAGATGCCCCTAAAGTTCCTGCACCTAATTCCATATATTCTGCAGGCAAGGACAAAGTTAGCGCAATGGATCACAAAAGCATTCATGTTAGTCCATGTCTCGAAAACAACATCTACTTCAAATAATCAAACAAGCATGTCATAAATTTCATCTTGAGATGCTATTGATCTTTGTTTTAGATCATTTGGGGAATCCAAGCTTGAAGGGCCAGACTTCCTTGGCAGGAATGCTATTTGGAAGGGAAAACACAACGGAAAACTCCCGGAGACCCTCCTTGGTCAAATTTTAATGTTCCGGGAAGCTCATGACGAAGAGGGCCAAAAATTAGCAGGTGGATCGAGGTCAGATTCCAAATTTGGGCTTGTTATGACCAATCTAGGAGGACTCAGAGGTTTCAAGCTAGGAAGCTGTTGAGAGATGGCCCTTGGTGACAGCGGACAGCAGACAGAAACCCGGCGATGGAAGTCCGAGGCACGGGTCCCGGAGGGCCTATAGGTAGCCGACGTAAAGTCAATTTGTTTTTGAAGGCTTGGGCCGGTGACACTGGGAAGGCGGGTGGACTTCACCATTTGGAACGACAGGTGAGGACCATAATCCTGAGGCACAGGGCCCAGTGTGCTGGAGGCGGCGAAGAGTTTCAGCAGGAACATACGGCAGATTGAAGCTCAGGGTCCGGCGATTGGACAGATTGGGTGAAGATTCTGCCGACAGGAGATCCACGAACTTCCGCAGATGAAAGTCTGGGAGTCGGGGCCCAAGGATGCGAAAGTAACCCTTGCAAAAGAACACGCCCACGGCAGAGAGGGAGGCAGGGTCTGGGGGTCGGCCAGCATCGGGGACTTCACCGAAAGGCTTCATCATTTCGAATAGCAGAAAATAAGGCACAGAGGCCCGACATCGGGGGCCCGAAGGCGAAAACGATGGACCGATTTTGAAATTGCTAGATGTTTAGTAAGCTGAAGCATTGGCGGAGCCTAAAAGATGGGATGCTGAGCGACGTTTGCCGAACGAAGGAGGCGAACCTCGTGCAGAACTTCAGAGATGGAACTTCGGGGTTTCGGGCTCGGGGATGACGAAAGGACGCAAGTTACATTTCAATTTTACGGCAGAGCCGAGATCAGGATCTGGTAGTCGGGGAGGCAGGGTGGTTTGGCATCTCAGGCGCATCATAAGACAAACAAAAGTTTGAGGAAGGAAACCTGACGAACCGGGCCCGAAGAGGGGAATTGCCGTCAGCGAATGTTTGAAGTTTTGAATTTTGACGGTGAAGATGGGTTTTGGGCTTGGGGTAGATGTTTTCCCTGCATGAAGAATAGCCACGCTAGGGAAGACCCCCGAATTAGCGGCGAGGTCATTTCTAATGGTTTTTGCCAATTTTCCAAGACGTGGGTTTGGTGCATCACTTAGTGTTCTATCAATCTATGCTCTCCTAGGGATTGTTCATTCATTTAAATGTTTCAAAATCACAAAAAAGATGGTCGGGAGGGTGAGTGGATGGCCTACCTCAAAACACGCTAGGCGGGGGATGTGGGATCCACACACGGTCGACAGATTGATGCCGAGGGCGATGATTGTGACGTAGTCAAAGGCAGTGGGCTCCAGATGATAGCTTGGCCAATTCGCTCTAATTCTACAGAATGATAATGACTGCCCAGATTGGGCTTTTTATACCCAAACCACCATGAATGATTGCAATAAATGCCTGTATGGCTGCAAGAAAAGTTGGTAAATTTGAAGTCAGCGGAGGTAGCGAGAAAACGGGGGCCCAATGGCCGGGAAGACGTGTCATGATGGCTGTTGTTTTGAAGATTTCTCATTGTTTGAATGATGGTGGCAGGGAGTGGATCAGGGCTTAGAGGGTGGGAAGACGTGTCATGACAGCGTAACTCTCATAGAATTCTGGATGGACAGGCCTAGAAGAGTCCACGACAGATAGGACACAGCGAAGACCTCCGACGGAGATAAAGCAAGCAGGGCCCGAGGAGTGGGAGGCCGTGGGAGGTTCACCGTCACAGACGGTGAGACCGAGATGGAACCCCAGAAGTAGACTTCCAGGGTTCGGGGCTCGGAGGGGCGGGCAACGCGGAAGATTTTAACAAGCTTTTTGCAACGGCTAGAGCTTGATCGGACCCCGGGGTCTAGAAGGATGGCCCACGGACGCCGTAGGAGATGGCAATCCCAGTAGGGAAACCTGGTTAGGGAACTCCAGACGCCCGGACCTGGCAGGGCTCAAGGTTGGTTAGGGCCAAATTGCCAAAGAGACCACGCGAGGGCCCAGAATACAACAAAAAACCAAAAAGCGGAGGCATGGTCGATTTATGATGAAACTTTGGAGCAACATCGACCATCCAAAACCTCAAAAAGAGGGGCATGCAAAATGAGGTGGCCCGAAAAATGGCCAAACAAGGCGAAAGAAAAGAGGGCCCTGTTCTGAATGAGGTGTGTGTGCTAGGGGCACAACAAATGGCGACTCTACTAGAGAACGCTCCTGAGCATTCTAGGGAGAAATATTCATTCAAGACCCAGAATCTCTGGTTTTGCAGACCAGGAGTGGCTTCCAGAGATGAATCTGGGATGATGAGATCCTCAATTGGATCAGCTTACCGGACATCTCAGAAGTGTGTGTGTAGTGAGTTCATTCCTTTCTTTGGTATAGTGACCAAAGTTACCAATTCAACCAAGTGAGCTACATAAATCGCCTAACACCAAAAGTAACCTGGACATTGCCCCGCTACTAGTCAGGCATCCATAGCCCTGACAGAGTTGTCGCTACAGTCTCATGGATATTACTCTACTGCCAGGTGGGCATCCATAGCCCTGGTAGAGTTATCCAAACACCCATACAGTCATTTATTTCCCTTTCTTAGAGTTCCCCCTTTTTTATCTTTTTTGCTTTGATATTCCAATTCTCTTTTACCACTTAGTTTGACCGAGTAAGCATTGAAGCGTACAATGGGTTTGAGATTACAGTGGTCACTAGAGCAGACTTGAGATTTTTCACTCACTAGGGTGTCATAACAAGCATAGTATAGTCCTTTAGAAATTATTATTATGTGCTTTGTGCGAGACTCGAGATGTGGGTAAGAAGATCCAGCTAAGGGTCAAATTCTGAGCAGAGTTCAAACAATGAAATCATTCACGAACAGCTTTCAAAGACCAATAATCGAGAGTGAATGTTTAGTCAAAGAACACAAAGAACGGACAGCAAAGTGAACCGCTTGTCGGGCAAGCACGGTCACCGCAGAGGAGCAGGAAAACCCTTTCGAACAAAACTGCCGGGAGGGAGAAAACAAAAGTGACGCAAACAAAATACAAACAAGCAAGAAAGCAGCCACCCAAACCTATGTACAAGTATTTACAACAAAGAGATCGAAGGAGCTCAAGCTTGGAAGTAATGCTTCAGGTGTTGCCCATTGACTGGCAATGGGACGTTCTCACCAGTTAGGGTCTTTAGGCGGAAGGCATTATCTCCCAAAATTTTAGCTATTTAAAAGGGGCCAAGCCAAAGCTTGTCGAATTTGTTGTGTCCCCCTTTCTTTTCATGGGCCTTGTCCCAATACAAGACCAAATCTGCAATCCTAAAGGCCTTGATCTTGGCTTAGCGATCGAACCATCTCTTAACTACGCCCTGATGTTTGGCAAAATTTTCTATTGCACAATTTTGGACTTCCTCTAAATGCAAGAGCTCAGCTAACTGAGCTTCCCTACGATCTCCTCCCTCATAAAAATCGTTGATGAACTGAAAAGTAGGAATCTTCAGATGGATGGGGAATATAGGCTCTAGGCCATAAACAAGGTGGAACGGGGAATCGCCAAGGGCAACCTTGTGGCGAGTGCAATCAGCCCAAAGGACGAAATAGAGCTAAGTATGCCAGTCCTTGGGATTCCTATCTAGCAGCTTCTTGATCACAGTAATCATATTTTTATTCGTGGACTCGGTAAGGCCATTGCCCTAAGAGTAGTAATTGGACGAGAATTTAAGGGCTATTCCATAGTCAAATGCCCAACTAGCAAATTTTAATGAAGCAAATGCAGGTCCATTATCACATACCAAAGCATATGGACAACCAAAGCGATTTAAAATGAAACTTTCTAGGAGATTAGTAACTACTTCAGTTGTGCATTGCTTACATATTATTGCTTCCGTCTATTTAGTACAATAATTAGTAGCAGTAAGAATGTACCTGTGTCCTGCAGATGATGGAGGGCTTACCGAACCAATGAATTCAAGACCCCATTGCGCAAATGGCCTTACCTCTAGCACAGGCTGCAGTGGGACAAGAACATTCTTCTCCCTGGTGGCGGTAGTCTGGCACGTGTGACATGAACGAACGTGGCAATGGTTATCCTTGAAGACGGTTGGCCAATAATACCCTGCTCTCAATATCTGATGTGCTGTGGAGGAACCAAAACCATGGCCCGTGCCAAATTTGTTGTGGAACCCCTTCAAGACCCGATCGCCTCACCTTTTAGAAAACATGGTCAAATCATCTATGTAGATGATTATGCACTTGCCGATTAGGTCCTTGAAGGCGATATCCATGGCATGTTGGAAAGTGGTGCTGGTGTTGATGAACCTGAAAGGCATTCTTTTGTATGCGAACGTCCCCCACTTAGTGGTGAACACCGTTTTGTGATGATCCTCATATTGTACCATTACCTAGTTATACCCAGAGTATCCATCAAGGAATGACATCATCTGGGAGCCATTGACAATCTACAACACCTCATCCAATGAAGGTACCGGATAGTTGTCTTTCTCTGAGGTGCGGTTCAAATTGCGGAAATCCATGCATAATCTAATCTCTCCACTATTTTTTCCTAACTGAGACCAAGTTGGCCACCCATGTGGAGTGCCTGACTGAAAAAATGATCCTTGCTAAGAACAACTTTTGCACCTCCTTGTAAATGACAAGTTCCAACAAGGCATTGATAGGGCACTACCGCTGGTGGAACGGCCTCACTTCGGTCTTGAGAGGGATGGTGTGTGTAATGACAGAGGTGTCGTACATTTTTAAATCTTTGTAGCTCCATGCCACCATGTCATGGTATCTTCGCAACACATCTGTGATCCCCTTCTTTTCCTCTGGTGTGCACACCTTGCCGATAAAAACATTCTTGATCTCCTCGGCTGTCCCAAGGTTGTGTGCATCGCACTAGTTGCTTATGGCCTCCTTTTTCGTTAACTGATCCTGATCTCTGATTTGGTCCAAGTCGAATATGCATTCTAGCTGAACCATGCCTCTCGGGATTGTGTTGGTTTTGAGGTTAATAACCCCTTTTATGTCCAGTTCAGCCTCCTATGGATCAACTTCATCAATTATTTGAGCTGCAAAGATATCAAAACTTGTGATAAATTGAAGGATATGCCTGTCATTATTGAAGACTTGCATGTGGGTAACATTATCTAGAATTGATGGTGTGGATGTTAGCTCAACAGTGAATTTCTTGAGCCCAGATAGAAAGAGAGGTTGTAGAGTGCTGGCTGCTTGAGCCAAGACATCAGCTATATAATTTTGAGTATGAGGGATCAATTATATGTTGAATGCATCCAAGCCCTCTAAGAGATCCCAAACCCTATGCCTGTAGTTTGTTAGTCTTCGATCATGACAAGAATACAACTTCTTGACCTGCTTAACTACAAGCGCAGAATCTCTGAAAACTTGTAGCACTTTTACATTTTTCTTCAAGGCCATAAGAAAGCCAAGGACTAATGCCTCGCATTCTGCTACGTTATTGGTGCAATAAAATTGTAATCTATGGGCAGCGAGCAATGTCTTACCCATTGGGCTGATGAGTTCGAACCTCGCTCCAACTCCTTGCCTACACTTGGATCCATCAAATCGGAGCGTCCAACATGTGGAGGATTTCTTATCTTCATGTCTGGTTGAGCTTCCATTTCATTTTGGCTGGACGGCTGGCCTTGTGATCTTAGGGGAGTTTTTCGACTCGATGCAATGATCAATAGGTGGTTCTACTGGTGTCTCCTTTGGCGTTTCCATCGGAGGAGCAGCTAATTTTCTAACATGTGCAACTGCTGCTTAACACAAGCAATAGTCAAACTTAGAGTGTGTAGCATTGTGAACCCTACACCAGTTTGGCAATAAGAGATCTTGGAAATTCATTCAGACTGCTAGGCTGAGTTGATCTCTTGCACATTTCCCCATGAATTTTTAGAATCCGCTGAGTAGTCCCCAATCATCATCCTTAGCAGGCCCATCATCAGTTTCTACCAATGTTTCTGTGTCTGGGGACATTCATGTAGAATCGGTCGAAGGACTACAGAACACCAGCAACACTTCATCTGCAGGTTCGTCCTGAAGCCCGAGCTCATTTTGGTAGGAAAAATGGCGGTAATTCCCTAAATCAGTCTCGGCGAACAACACCTCACTGAGATTGTTGTATTCTGTGATCATATACTTCATACGAGGCTCACGGTCAATACGGATCTGATTTGGCAGCCCCTTCCACGGCAGCACATGTGAGAAAGGTCTGTGGCAGTGTATCCGTTCAATGCCTTGGTGAATTCCCTTCCCAAAATAATTTTATATGCATCAGAAATATCAGCCACTTGAATATCAATGACCTGTTGTATCTGCGAGTCTACGGCAATCTGCATCGGGATACGGTTTATTTCACCCATGATGTTGATCTCTATTTTCTCTAGCTAGGTCACCTTTCTCTTTCAAGGCGTTGGAGTGATGCCAAGAGCTTTGCAGACAACCAAAGGCATGACATTAGCAGACGCTCCTAAATCAAGCAGGCAGTTATGTAGGTTCTTTTCAAAGACCCTAATAGTAGTCTGGAAAGGGGGAGTTTCTGGTCTTCCCTGGAGGATGCCCGTAGGTGTGTCCATATGAGCTATTTGACCTTTATTCTTATCATTGTCCATGTCCCTGGTCTTCTTAAACAACTGGTCTTTGGAAAGCTGCCTATTAGTCCTTTCTGGCCCCTTTTCAATTTGCTTACTTGCTGACTGATTTATGGGAACATCATTCTTTCTTCCGGTATTATCCTATATCTCCGGTTCTTTCCTAGGCTCTTCAAAGGTTACCCTCTTAGCTGGTGTTTCTTGTGTCGCACTAGAAGATGGATTCCCATTAAGGACCTTAAAGAAGGCGTGTCTCACAGTAGGAACTTTGAGTAACTCAAAGGCGGATAAACTGATTTTTAACTCCTTGAACTCTTCTGCTACATATTCACCTATTTGCTCGATTTTTGAACTAAAAGCCCTACCTATAGTAGAACGGGGTTGGACCTTCGTTTGTCCAGATGGATTTTGGGATTGGCCTTGAGGCTGATTTTGTGACTGGTTTTGAAATTTGTTCTTGTTGAGGTATTGGGTGGGTATGTGAGGAAGCCCAGAGTTATTACTGGCATTGGGATTAGGTGGAGTGGCGAAATTATTTGGTGGAGTAGAAGTTGTGAAGGGTCTGCTCGCTTGCCTATTCCTAAGGAAGTAGAGACTCGACCGTTGATGGAACATGTGGACCTTATCCACAAAAGGTTCTTTTTCATCTACCAGACCATTATCTACTAAATCAAAGTGTTGGGCCAAGGTTTATTCGTTACTTACCTCTTGCGCTTCTTCATCCTCAATAGGAGTAGGCTCGACTTCAGGCTCATTGTGGTCACCTCGTAAAAATGGCGCTTGATTGACTACCAGACAAGAGGAATCATATGGCTCAGATGGGACGATGTCCCTACAGTTGGCATTGTCAACCGCATTTTGTACCTCCACCTGGAAGATTTCAACAGCTATCTAGAACTCGAGACAATCTAGCTTAGAATGTCTGCTGGTTTTGTGAAGTCGACACCATCTGGACAAGGTTGCTTCCGCCATATATACATCGTTGAATGTTTTGTCATTGCTCGCCGGTTGGTCGAAAGGCATAGAGCCTCCTCCATTATTGAGCCTGGTGTTCCATATGCGATTCTGCCTTTGAGAATGTCTCATTTCTGCATTCTGATTAGCATTCTATCCCCTATCATAATTATGTCTGGAGGAGGTGCCTACTTCACGATTATCCCTATTATCTCTATTGTTTAAGTTGAGATTGGCCTGGAAATTGTGCTGGGTGGCCTGTAACTGATTATTCTAATTTTTTAGGTGTGTCATTTATGTTGATATTTTCTTAATCATTTCTGTCAGTTCTTCTAACTTGTCTTTCTCAGTCATGCCTCTAGGTGACGGGGCCGGATTTTGGAGAAAAGCGGGCATGGCCGCCGGCTAATTTTGATAAGCTAGGGGAAATCCGGTCTTGATAGGTACAATGGCACTTGGGGCTGTTGGGAGTACACCTGCTATTGTGGGGCGATCTGAGAATAGTGATATTGCTACTAGGGTTGCAAATAGGAAGGTGTGGGAGGCGCATAATCCAACGGCTGCCCCGGATGGGGAACCATAGGCAATTGAGGCCCCTGGTTCATAAGAGGGGTTTGGTGAGAAAATCCCTGATTAAGCCCCTAAATATGCATTGGGTGGGCTACTGGCCCCAAAGAAGGCAATGGGTTGGAGATATTTTGTCCCAAGTCTACGCTGGTGACAATGGCCTCCACATAGGTAGCCACTAAGATAGTAAGCGGCGGGTGCATCCTTTTCACCAAGGCTGACGTAATGTTGTCTAGTGCTACATAATAGACCGGGAGGGCTTTCGCATCATTGTGGAGGTACGGGTCCTGAAGTCTTGTGTAAGCCCGATGAAAATGGTCATTGAAGGAGCCAATAGGTTCGTTGACCTCCCTCTTGATGGACATGAATTGTTGGTAAAGCTCCGAAGGGCTGACAGGGATCTTGTACTTCTATAGGAAGGCATTCTTTATCAAGTTCCATGAGGTAATGGACCCCCTCGGCAGGTTGAGATACCAATAGAAGGCCTCTTCCCCCAATGAATGCGGAAAGATGCAACATGCAACGTCCTCGTGGTCAACTTGCATTTTGGTGATCGTCGTTTTGAATATCTTGATATGCTCCTCAGTCATTCTCTACAGATCACGTGGATGAAACTTGGAACAAAGACTTTTTAGATTTTTGGGCATATCATTGTAAACAACAAAATGTATTGGTGAAGGGTTATGTGCCAACCAAGCCATGGAGGGCGGCAGAGGTGGTAGTTGGTGTTGGAAAATGGGGATTTGGGGTTGTATTTGCAATACAACAGCAATCTAGGGCTACACTTAAGCTATGGCTGCCTAGACTGTGCCTTGGGCCGGAAGGGCCGAGAGAGGGTCAATTCCCTGGCTGCCGGGGATAAAAGGTGCAAATGCAGTTTGAGATGGTTGGGTGGAAGATGGTGGCGAGCCAAATGAAGGCAAGGGTGAAATGGGGGTAGATGGAATGGAGGAAGAGGAAGAGGCAACGCTGCTTCCTTGCACTCGCTTTGCCCTCGTGGGAGGCTGCAATTCTTCAAATTCTCCCTTGTTCGGTGTTGACCGTAGAATCCGTCAAAATATTTCCGAAGAGAATGATCTGATTCGATCCAGCTTCACTTAGTCGCTTAACTTAGTATTTTTACCATGGCCCTCCTTCTAGCACCAGTTCTGTTGATGGTGTTTTTATGCACTTCTTAACGCAGGCAGTGCATAGGTGCACTACTTCTCTTGAAAGACAATCTCCCACAATGGAGTTGCAGAACACTATCCCAAGGTCTCTCGAATGTCAGGTCATGATAGTGCTTAGATACCTTAGTAGTTTAATGTGATTTGCTGGAATCACAAGGTGGTCTTATAGAAAACACAAAGTGTGGACACAAAGCATGGAAGTTGGATCTTGAAATGGAGTTCTTTGAATGGGAAGTTGTTATGCACAGGCTGTAGGTTCAAACAACAATCTTGAACTCCATCTAGTTATTGGATTTGGCTTTACAATGTGCAGTGAACCTTAGCATAGGTTAATTACTAAAAAAAAAAAAGGCAAAGGAGAGGAAAAGTTCCTAAGTCTGAAGCTTGCTATGAATAGTGACAATGGAGTTCCTGCAATGGACAATTTCTTAAAACAATATCCCACTTAACCAGGGATTTCATAGCATCATGGAAATTGTGCTATCTTCTAAGGGCTGCTGATATTTCATCCTTCATCCACCACATACATGCATGAATCAAGGATATATGTTTGGGGCAGCTTTAAAATCGAGTCCAAGCTAACTTTGCACAGCTATCTACCATCAGCAAACAACAAAAAGTATGGACTAAGAAATCATCAACAAGGCAGGAATTTTCACAATCACCTAACAACATTCCTAAGATTTATCTAACGAAAGGAAATAGCTAACTAAACAGCAATAAGATCTAAGTCAAACATCTAACATTGGAGAATGAATCAAGCAACAAAGGAGAAACTAAGAAAATACACCAAGTCAATGCTATTTCTTATAAATTTCTATAGCATGTCTTTACAACAACTCAACTCTCTCTTTGCAAATTAGAGGAGTGCCCTATTTATAGTTTTCAAAAATTTAAATGAACGGCCAAGATTCATTCTCATTGTGTGGCCAAGATTCATTACAAAATAGGGTTTCACCTACCCCCAAATAGATCACAATTTAAAATACATATTTTTCCTTTCCCTATTTCGTCTTCTTGTGGATGGCACTGTAGCTCTTTCGTCATTTAGCAAATTGTTGTTTCCTTTGTTGTAGCTACTTTTCAGGAAGGTCTTCTTTGGCTGGGCTGTCTTTTGCTCCTTAAAAGCTACGTGTTCTATATATTTGAGGATGACCACTTGAAGCTTGTCTATCTCGAGGATTTCACATCACAACACCTGATAGCTCCATTCCCTAGCATTTTCTTCCAACCTTTTCCAATCTTCATCATACTTCGATCCTTGGTCCCTAAACAGCTCTGATTGGTTGAAGGCACAAGCAGCAAAACTCAGAAACTACATTGTAATTTCTTCATCTGTCCCGTCCTTCATCTTCTCCTGGAAGTATGGTTTGATCTTCTCGAGATCCATTTGTACTATGGGCATATCATAGCCCATCATCAGCTTAAGATATCAAGTGCATTCCGCTCGGATCTCCTTGATCCACTCAATGTCTGGATCCACTCTGCTTAGGATTTGCTCCAACCTCTCCTTCCGGTTGTCGAGGTCTCTGCGCCACACATCCACTAGCTAGTGATCTTTCTTAAGCTTTAGCTTCTTTTCCCATGTGGCCTCAGGCATTCAAAGGATAGCTTCGATCCTTGGGAAGGTGGAGTCATAGGTAGCGTTAAAATTGGTGCAGAGCCTCTTTGTGCTTTCTAGGGACCTAATCAGGTCCAAGAACTTGTTGGCTGTCTGCACAGCCCTACTGATTCCCATGTTTCCGACGTATGTGACTTGTCGAAACTAATCCTTAGTGTTTTTCTCCAAGTTCTTCCTCCTTTCCATTTTATCTATTTGCTCCTTGGAGAGCAACTGTGGTGTGGTCGTGGAGGTGGTGGGCAGGTCATCCACTGAGGACTATTGCTATATATAATCTGTCAATGTTGCAACCTGTGCCTTGAACTCATCCTTGGAGAATTTGTCCTACTTTATTAGGTGCACCACTATGGCCACTGACTCCTCAAGGTGCTCAACCTTCTGTTCTCTGGTTGTAGTCCCCAAGTCAATGGTGGAGATATTATAACTCACCCCTGCCTGGCCAATTGTACATGTTGCAATTTTCCCGGCTCGGGAGCCAAAAGCATCCATCGTTACCCTAGATCCGACCTTGGGCTTCTTTTCCTTCTTCGTTGTAATCTGAGATCCAGCCAAGATGGCCGCTAACCTCGTCCTTGGTCTTTCAGCACTAGGGGTTGGTTTCTCAAGTTGTCTTTCCAACCATTCAGGCATAGCAGACTTACCCTTGGGTGAATCATGGCCACCATCGCCCTTCTTAGTCAGAGGCAAGACCTTCACCCCCTTCTTCTTTTGGGGTTCTTCTTTCTCTTTGGTGGCATCCTCCTCTTCTTCGTCGGAGTCATGAATGAATATGAGGCATTTGACGGGCAGCCTGATAGATGGTTGCCATATGGGGCTTTCTTCTTTTGCTGCTTCTTCTTCTTTCTTCTCCTCAATAGCCTCGGCCTTAGGGCTCTTGGCAATATGGGTCTCAACCTCGGTCAAATCCTTTATCTGTTGCTCTTCCGGCGGCTACCCCTCGTCACCATGTGGTGAATCATCCGCCTCCGCCCCAACATCCTTTAGTTGCTGCACCACCTCCTCCTCAAGCTCCTCATCAAATGTCTGGATGATTTCCTTAGCACCCAAGCCACCCTCTTCATCCCCTTTTGGAAGAGCCTCTCTCTTCCTCCTCACAGACCACCCTGTCGATGGTTCAGTGCTCGTACTCAGGGTGCTCGTGATATTCATCAACCTCCTCCTCGATAGACTTCGAGGCTTCCTGTTTTCGTTCCTCCAACTCTTTTGAGATTTGCATTGTAGTTTCCATAGCTAGCGGCCCTGTCGGTGGTTGTGAAGGCTGAGCAGTTGCAAGCACTTGGGCGAGGGCCGCTTGGAGAGTTGGATCCATCAAAATCTGGGAGAGCTCAGGGGGGAGGTTTTGCACGTGTCTTGTAAGAGCCTCGGGCATAGTGGCAACGTGAATAGGTGATGTTATGGTCACCAAGGGGAGTGATGTAATTGGCGACATGGCAGCAAAAGAAGAAGGGGGAGTGGTCATGCCGGAAGAGGAGTCAACGTTAATTATTGACTCAGCCGGGGGTGAAGGAGCAAGATGGACAGAAATGTCCACCACCGATGGAGATGAGACAACCACAGGAGGGGCAAGGAGAGCTAATGGAGGCAGCAATTCTGTCGTGCCCACTACCTATTTAAGCCTTTTGGGGGATGGGCCTTCCGCTTCCTTCTTTGCTTGGGCCTTGGGATCTAGAGACTGCGTGGTCTCTAATTCTTTCCTTTTTCTAGGACCTGGTGACTGGAGGAGACTTGGAGGTTTCACCAGTCGACATGGTGGTAGCAACATCCTCCATGGCACTTGGCTCATTTTTTGAGCCCTTCATAGGTCATGACCACCCCTTGTCACTTCAGATGTGCCACCTGCCCATCGATCCATTCCCTAGTACGAGTTATGACTGGCTAGGTGATGGTGTCCAGGTCATCAACCTCCTGTTCATCCCAGTCGACTGACAATATTGGTAGGTTGGCAACCACAGGGTACCTTAGATGCATGATGGTGGACTCGTCCTCCTCGTCCTGGTCTGGCACTAGAAATGGTTGCACCCTTCAGGAATAGTACCGTCATGCACATGTAATGCCTTGTGTGCACCTCCTTGTCTTCAATGTGGTACTGGTGGGCATATGCCGGCCCCAACGCTTTCCTGACATGGCCATGTGGATCCATCCTTGGGCGAGCAGTGTACCAGTCAAAATGGTAGTCCTTTAGTTCCCTCTGAGAGTTGCTGGCACATTGGGACGTCTGCACCTGATACATGCCATGGCTGAGGGTCATGGGGTACGAGATCCTCGCTATGTATTTGTTGTTGAAGATTGCCTGGAGGTGTTGGAGCTGTTGAAAAAGCTCCAGGAGGATGATCCTGCCATTGCGGTAGTGAGGCAATCTATTCGGCCTTTCAGTGAAACCCTGGGCCTGGTTGTATGTAAACTTTGGGAACTGGATGAACAAAAGAGCATATTACTTTAGGAGTGCCCTAGCACTGTGGGAGACCCTCCTCTCAAAGTCTCCAGTGATCAACCTAATGATGTGGCCAGTGAAGGCATCATTGACTTGGTAGTACTCTTTGAAATTCTGGTATTGGAGTTGCAGATATTTGTCATAGGCTTTAAGCCCTCGCTTCTGCCCCTGATCGGGGGCCACAAATAACCTACTGTATTGTCTTTGATATGCTAGGGAATAGACGAGGTAGGAGGTCATGTAGAACTTAGAACTCTTCTTTACGTTGACAAACTACTCATGGAAGCAGTCGTTGATGATGCCTCCCTAGTAGAATGAGACCTTAGTTGTAACGTCCTTATTTCCCCGTAGGATCTGCTAAATATAATACACCATCCATTCCTGGAAGTAAGCGGTCATTGGAAGACCCATAACCCTACTCAACAAGGTCACCAAGTCATGGTAGTCCTCGTGGAAGTTGCTACGGAAGAGTTCATGGGGAACCTTCCGAGCGCTGGCTCATTTTTCCTTAAGCCAATGCAGATTTATTGACCTTTTGCAGCTTGTTGGATTACTATCCCATGTCGCCTGGCATTCTTCTAACGTGGGGACCTCCATTTGTTGGAACGTGGGAATGTGGAATGTCTTGGTGATCCCTTCCGGTGACATATCTGCAAGGATGTTTCCCTCCTTATCCATGATTGTTTTGGTCTCGGTCTGGTAGGCTTCTCTGCAAGCCATGACTAATTCGGGCACCACGAGAGAGGGAGGGAAACTGACGGCCTTGGCTATGCCACTCTGCCTTATCAACCTAGCATTCTTTGTTGTTGGGTTTACCCTGACCCTCTACGTGAATTCATCAATGTCCACCTAGCCAATATTAGTGTCTAAAATTTCCTTCCCATCGGTCATGACCTTTGAATGGAGCGGTTCACCTTGGAACTAATACTTCATTTGGTGTTTTTCCTCTTTCCCTCAAGGGGTCCTTCGTAACTTCTTTCCCTTGTCCCCTTTAGCAGATGCCCCTGAAGTTCCTACACCTGATTCCATATATTTTGTAGACAAGGACAAAGTTAGCGCAATGGATCACAAAAGCATTCATGTTAGTCCATGTCTCGAAAACAACATCTACTTCAAATAATCAAACAAGCATATCATAAATTTCATCTCGAGACATTATTGATCTTTGTTTTAGGGCATTTGGGGAATCTGGGCCCAGAGGGCCGGACTTCCCTAGTAGGAATGCTGTCTGGAAGGGAAAACGCAACGAAAAGCTCCTGGAGACCCTCCTTGGTCGAATTTTAATGTTTCAGGAAGCTCATGACAAAGAGGGCCAAAAATTAGCATGTGGGTAGAGGTCAGATTCCGAATTTGGGCTTGTTAGGACTGATCTAGGAGGACTCGGAGGTTTCAAGTTGGGAAGCCGTCGAGAGATGGCCGTTGGTGATGGCAAATAGCAAACGAAAACCCAATGGCGAAAGACCGAGGCACGGGGCCTGGAGGGCCAATAGGCGGTCGATGTAAAGTCAATTTTTTTTCAAAGGATCAAGCCGACGACACCGAGAAGGCAGGTGGACTTCGTGGTTTGGAACAGCGGGCGAGGACCAGAATCCCGGGGCATGGGGCCCAGTGTGCTAGAGGCAATGAGGAGTTTCAGCAGGAACATATGGCAGATTGAAGCTCGGGGTCTGGCAACCAGGAGGACGGGGCGAAGATTCTACCAGCAGGAGATCCACGTACTTCCACGGATGGAAGTGTGGGAGCCGGGGCCTGGGGACGTGAAAGTCACCATCGCAAAAGAACACGCCCACGACAGAGAGGGAGGTGGGGTCTGGGGGTCGGGTAGCATCGGGGACTTCGCTGAAAGGCTTCGCCGTTTTGAATGGAGGAAAATAAGGCACGGAGGCCCGACATCCGGGGCCCGAAGGCGAAAATGATGGACCGATTTTGAAATTGCCAGATGTTTAATAAGCTGAAGCATTGGCGGAGCCTGGAAGGCGGGATGCTGGGTAACGTTTGCCGAACGAAGGAGGCGAAACTTGTGCGGAACTTCAGAGATGAAAATTTGGGGTTCTGGGCCCGGGGATGACCAAAGGACGTAGGTTACGTTTCAATTTTATGGCAGAGCCGAGATCGGGATCCAGCAGTTAGGGAGGCAAGGTGGTTTGGCATCTCAAGCATGGTGGAAGACAAATAGAAGTCCGAGGAAGGAAACCTGACAAACTGGGCCCGAAGAGGGGAATTGCCGTCAGTGAATGTTTGAAGTTTTGAATTTCAACGGTGAAGACGGGTTTTGGGCCCGGGGTGGACATTTTCCCTGAGCAAACAACATTCGTGCCAGGGAAGACCCCCGAATCGACAGCGAGGTCATTTCTAATGGTTTTGCCAATTTTCCAAGACATGGGTTTGGTGCATCACTTATTGTTCTATCAATCTATGCTCTCCTAGGGATTGTTCATTCATTTAAATGTTTCAAAATCACAAAAATGATGGTCGGGAGGGTGAGTGGATGGCCTACCCCAAAACACGCTAGGTAGGGGACGTGGGATCCACACACGGTCGACGGATTGATGCCGAGGGTGATGATCGCAATGTAGTCGAAGGCGGTGGATTCCAGATGATAGCTTGGCCAATTCGCTCCAATTTTGTAGAATGATAATGAATGCCTAGATTGGGCTTTTTATACCCAAACCACCATGAATGACTATAATAAATGCCTGTACGGCCACGAGAAAAGTTGGTAAATTTGAAGTCAGTGAAGGCGGCAAGAAAACTAGGGCTTGGCGGCCGGGAAGACGTGTCGTGACGGCCGCTGTTTTGAAGATTTCTCATTGTTTGAATGACGGCGGCGGGGAGTAGATTGGGGCTCAGAGGGCAGAAAGATGTGTTGTGACGGCTGCCATTAGGGATGGTAGAACCGTTGCAGAATTCTGGATGGACGAGCCCAGAAGAGTCCACGACAGACAGGTCATGGCGAAGATCTCTGACGGAGATAAAGCAGGCAGGGCCCGAGGAGTGGGAGGCCGCAGGAGGTTCACCGTCGCAGACAGCGAGACCGAGACGGAACCCCAAAAGCGGACTTCTAGGGTTCGGGGCCCAGAGGGTCAGGTGTCGTGGAAGATTTTAACAAGCTTATTGCAACGGCTAGAGCTGGATCAGACCTTGGGGTCCAAAAGGATGCCCCGTGGATGTCGCAAGAGACGGCAATCCCAACGGGGAAACCTGGTTAGGGAACTCCGGACACCCGGGGCCGGGGCCGGTTAGGGCCAAATTGCCAAAGATACCCCACGAGGCCCTGGAATGCAACAAAAAACTAAAAAGTAGAGGCATGGTTGATTTATGATGAAACTTTGGAGCAACATCGACCATCTGAAACCTCAAAAAGAGGGGCATGCAAAACAAGGCGGCCCCAAAAATGACCTGACAAGGGGAAAGAAAAGAGGGCCCTCATTCTGAATGGGGTGTGTGTGCTAGGGGCACAACAAGCTCACCCTTGGCCTTCCACTTGTTCAACATAACCTAACTATTGGAAATTGTAAGGGGAAGCAAATATATCTTAGTTATATTTCTTTCAATTCCATAGATGTTGTCAGCATGGATTGCCTGATGACATGCCTCCAATGTGAAAACTCTATCAATTAAAAATATGGAGAGTTGAAAAGGTTCCTCGGAAAAACCATGAAATTTTATGAATGTAAAAGCCTCTCCCAGGAAATAATCCACTAGGGTTGGTGGGTTTTCCATCCATTGTGAGACCTCAGGAGAGAAACATGCCATAGGGTGTGGCAAAAAATCTTGAAGCACTAGCCTTAGAAAATGATCTACAAACTGGTGATAATCCCCTATTCTTGAAAGTACTTGAGTCCATATAGAAACTAGCTAACAACAACCATTTACATCTAACCTAGAAAATGGTATATTTTTTCTCCAGCCACTCAAAATTCTGATGCAAAATCAAGTGGGCCAAGAAAGAAGTGTATACATGTAAAAATGGTTTGGATAATCTAATTAATTAAATACGATTTATTTGATTAACTAGCCTTTATGTCTTCTACTATTAAATAAATAGAAATGATTATTTATATAGTTCATTTTTAAAATTCTTCAATCTTTATTTTATTATTTCGTATTAATTAAATAAATGAATTTCACTTTGTTTTATTTAATTATCATAACCTTTAATTTCTTCTACTATTAAATAAATAGAAATATTTATTTATATAGTTCACATTTATATTCTTTGGATTATTGTCTCTTAATTAAAGAATCAAAACTTTGATAGTTTTCATTTAATTATCATTATCCCTCTTTTATTAAATAAACAATATCAAAAATATTTGTTTATTTTAATAATTGTTATTTCTTCCTGAAATTGAATAAATCCAAATATTCAAATTTATGCACATATTTCTACAGCTAATTATATTCATCTACCAAATTAGATATGAAATGTTTAATTAATTAATCTCAACCTTCACAAGAAAATTTTGAGACAAACTTGCAAGAAAAATATTACATCCTTTTCCATTGATTATTCATATCATCTGGTTGAACAATTTTGTGGGGAGGGACAATCTCCATAATCATCTCAGATATCTTCATATTTTCACCATTAAATCTTCTAGATCAAATCTAGACCTTTTCTTTGTTGCCCCTTCACAAATATGTTGTTGGGAAATCTATAAATACAACCTCTTTCTACAAGAAATAGATCCCAACTTTGTGCAAACTTACTCTATGAGAATAGCAATCAAGCAATCAAACATCTTATAAATAACATTATCATTTAGCAATAGCAATCAAAGCAATTTAGAGTCAATATTATGGCTTTTCATTTTGCTGCATCATAGTTTACAATAGCTTCTTTTGTCAAGTTTCATGTCAATTTAGATTACAATAGCTTCATCATTATCATTTGGAAATCATCATATAGGATTAGATTATTGCATTTAGCAGCATCTCATTCTCTAGATTGGCATTTTAATAGTCATAATGCTTACCAAATCTGAGAGCCCTATGACTTAATAAATCTTTGGAGATAGAGAGCAATATGACGCTTTCAACAGATTGTTGCTTGAAATTAGTTTAATTGTTTGAATCTTTGATATAATGTCTTATTAACAAGTTTTGTTTGTTATTTTAATCATTACTTATTCAAATCCACTTAAATTTTGGTACCCACCATGGGGAAAAACCCTACATTAAACAAATTTTCTAAAAAAGTGTCCATACAAGCTTCTAACATGTTTATTTTAGTATGAAATCAAGATATTTTACGACGCATCCATTAGGCACTTTAGCACATTTGACGACTGTTCTGGTGCATCCACCAGGTACTTTAGCACATCTAATGATTGTTCTAGTGTATCCATGAGAAACTCCAACACATTTGATAGAACTTCCAGCACACTCTGTTTTAGCATATATGATCAATTTTGTAGCACATACGATAAATTTTGTAGTGCATATGATTGATTCTATAGCACATATGATCATGTATGTAATGCATATGACCTCTATTCTAGCAAATTTTTAATTAGTTTTCTTGATCCGATGCAACCATGGCCAATGGTTTCATTTTCTGCATTTGGATTAAAATAAACCAATCCTAGGTTAGTCATTTGGATTAAAATACAACAATCCTAGGGTAGTCATGATACATTGCTATCTTGGTTAAAATAAAAATCATATATTTTGTGAAGCAATATCTTCACGTAGAATAGAAAATTGTCATTTGGGCTTTAAATACTAAACATTGTATGATGTGATTGTATGGTGATAGGCCTATGCTCTCCCCTTAACTAGGTGATCAAAATGTTAGACTCGTCTTTCAATTTCATGTAATTTATGCTTTGTTAAATCCTTTAGATGGCTTGTCGTGGTAGGAAAAAGTACTCACCCTACAGGAACAACCTAAGTTGGAACAACCAAAGCCAGGTTTTCCAACCCACTATAAAATAAAAGTGAATCTGGGGAAACCCACATTTACCAAAAGTGTGCAAGATAACTATCCCCAAAATCTTTGTTCTAAAGATTGGGAGGTCTCCTTAGGGATTTTATCATTTTCCACTCTGAACATATACACTATCTACAAACCTTAGTTTAGAATCCAACTGTGTCAATATCCAAATATTGTAATACTCATGGTGCAAGGGGAGGGAAGAATTTTTCCCCAAGACACTCACCATATAATTTTCAAGGACTGTTTGATCAAGTGATTGAGAAATCTAACTTTGAGTACGCACCTGGAAAAGACAAAAATACAGGCACCCTCTAGGGGGTGACATGACTGTGTGAGTCTACATAATTTTAAGATGTGGGTTGTTGAGCATTATGATGACCTTTTAACCTTAAGAGTGAGTCTTCTTGAAGTATATTCTTTGTCAAATACCAATGGAAATCAAGGAGTATCATGTTTGATTCTTGATCATACACCTTTTTTTTAGATTCTAGGACTTAAAAATAATTATTTTACAACTGCTCACTATGTTTTCAAAATAGTAATTTAGATAAGATCATCTAGAAAAACACAAAAGAGTTTGACAAATCAACTTGTGAAAAATTATGTTAAGGTATTGGAAATCAACAAAAAAATTCAAGAAATCCTTTGCAAAAAGAGTCAAGAAACCAAAGAAGCAACTTAATTACAAAAAAACTTTTGAAAAGGAGACGCTTCTTATATCAAAGTAGGAAAATCTTACTTGAACATCAAACTTTCATTTGTAGATATCATGACTTTGCTAGAGGACATACTAATGATTTTGCTTTAGATCCTTTATATTCACAAGCGTATTTCCAACAAAGAGCTCTTTCACAAAAGCATAATCATAGTCAACCCATTCATCATTCTTCCATCCCATAACCAGCAATACAATATTCCAACAGGCCAAATCAATTGTTACAATAGAGAGGAAACTTGGAAACATTAGAAGACCATCATTTTTCAAACCTAGTTTTATGCGTGAAATGTCACTTTTTAAAGGTATCATCTATTTATATCATCAAAATTAGAGATTTACCAGCAAGATACCCTGTCAAAATATCTATGATTTAGAAAATTACATCCAGAAATCAATCCTTTTACTAAGAAAAACTAGAACAAATAGACAACATTATGAATAGTCCCAAAATAGTGCATACACAATCTATTTTAGTGCATAAACCTTGTCTTTAAGCACATTTTTAGTCCAAATAGCACATTTAACCACTATTTCAGCGCATCTGACTAATCTTACAATGCATCTGCAATTTGTCACCAAAATTTAACAGTGTCAGAATTCACCAATATCTTGGCACATCCACAGTTTGTTTTAGCACATATACCCTATCTAACAGTGCATTCACCATATCTTGTAGCGCATACACAGTCCGTTTTAGGGCATCTTCCCTCTGTAATAACGCATCCATAGAACAAGAAAATAGAGAGCTATTTGAAACCCCTATCAAATTGTTGACATCAGAACTTGATTTTTTTTCAAAGTGGAAACATTTTCACAACCAAGACAGTGTCTTAAACTTGGAACAATAGGACCTTACAAGTCAAAATTTATCAAATTAAACCAATATCTTACAACCATAAAGTGTCAAAATCATCAAACAAAAAATTCTAGATTATTATGTTGAGTTTCTTTATCAAGATTTTTCCATCCTACAATCATGAAACAAAACACAATAATCATATTTTTAACTTAGTCTCATCAATAGAATTTATCATTCTATTTGACTTAAGTTAATATCCTTGACACTCATCCAAAGAGATCAAAGTTTAGTGATAATAACAAACACTTGTATGCCAGTTTTGACAAGGTTACAAAGACAAAAACCTAGGGAAAAAGAGATTCAAACACCAAACACCATGGCTAAAGAAAATCCCTTCCACGGATTCCACCAAAATGACACAAATTAAATAACCCAAGAGGACATCCAAACAACACAACAAGATCCCAATTTCGATAAATTTATGGAAAAATTCTTAGAAAAAGATATGGAAAAATACCTTTTGATGCTAACTGAACTAGGTGCAAAACTCCCAAAATATTTTGATATCAATTGATTAAAAGAAGCACCTATGAGAACTAAAATTGAACCACAAAACACAGATCAAGTGGTAGCACTAACAGATCAAATGCAAAACTTGCAACAAAAACTTAAGGATATGCAAAAGGGAACTACAAAGAGGTACTCATTATAGGAAATTTGTCCTTATCCTTTCCATCCAAGTGTGGACATGATACCATTTATTAGACATTGAAAATTCCCAAAATATGACTAGTACAATGGTAAAATAGATCCAATTTACCATGTGAGGGAATTCAGAACCATGAGTGTAGAATTTGCACAAGAAGAAACATACCTAATGAGGTTATTTCCAAGGAGCTTAGGAAGTCAATGTATGGAATAGTTCTCTAAACTACAACCAGGAATTCAAACTTTTGAAGAACTAGTCAATAGGTCTATCTCACAATTTTCCTTTAATATTCAACATGAGGTAACAATTAAATACCTTTACAACATGGAACAAAAGAAAGGTGAAACATTCCTCTCATTTCTACAACGATGGTGAAGGTTGTTTGCTAGGTATCCATGTTCAATTCTTGAAGAAGAAAATATGGAACTATTCATTGACAACTTAACTGATTACATGAGCTATAGGCTTGAACTACAATGTCCACCAACATTTGAGAAAGTGATTGAAAATGGGCTCAAGATCGAAGAATCCTTGGTCAAAAGAGGGGTGATAAAACATTGCAATGAAGGATAAAAAAATTCAAATTCCTCAAATCACTATAGCAACAATGATAAACCTAAGTTTTGGAAAAAGAATAGAAATACTGGAAACAATGATGCTACAAATGACACACAAAATGTGAAACCAATATTTTATTTGATGAAAACTACTACAAAGACCAATCAACATAATGACCAAAATATCAATCAGAATGTCTGTCAAAACAACAATTCAAACAATGGAGAATATAAGCCACAATCATATCCAAGACCATCAAATTGATGAAGATTCACACAATTGGGAAAAACACTAGAATCAACAATGAGAAAACTTATTGCAAATGAAATTATCACCTTACCTGAAGCAAGAAATTGGGAACCAAAAGTAAAACTATCTTTGTGGAATGAAGCTGGCTATTGTAACTTTCATAAAAATGATTGTATGCAATTGAAACATCTAGTACAAGATTTGATTGACAACAATAAAGTATTCATAGAAGGACCTCCAACAAACAATGATCATGGTGCATTTAAAAATATTTTACCAAATTATGAAAAGGGAGAATCTTCTTATGCAAATAGTAAAGGTAAAAATGTAAACTACATTTATGACACCACTATTCTTTCTATCTCTGCGGTTGAGAAGAATAATATTGTTGATGATCAAACTAATAATGTGGAAACCAATGACATCATAGGTCCATATATCTAACCCCAAACATCGATACATCCAACAATCAAATCAATGTCATAAAAATTAGGGAAAAAAAAGATCATCCACTAGTCAACGTAACAACAAGAGGGCAATCCAAGGTAATATTGAAAGGAGTTTCATCTAAAACCATTGCTACACCTTCAAATCAATACAACATCATTAATCAATTACAAAAAATACTAGCACAAATATCAATTTTGGAACTCCTCAAGATCTCACCATCTCATAAGGAGGTTTTGGAACAAGCTCTTGTGGCCACAACAGTACCCAATAATCTAGATGTTTGTCAATTCCAAGCTATGGTGGGACACTTAACAATGACATACTTCCTATCATTTTTTAGAACAAGATGACATGTCACTTACTCATCCACACAATGTCTCCCTTCATATGGAAGTCGTAATCCACAAACACCAAGTAAAACGTGTCTTAATAGATGGCGGGGTTTGTTTAAACATTTGCACTTTAAAATTGATCCATGCACTAGGTTATTCTAATAATGTTATTGATGCTAGAAGGAAGATCACAATAAAGGAATATGAAGAGAGATCCTCCAAGTGGTTGATTGTGTTTCCTTTTCAAGTGGGACCAATTGTGAAGAATATAGTTTTCCAGGTGTTAGACAAAGAGCTGACTTATAATATACTCTTGGGACATCCATGGATTCATGAAATGCAGGTAGTGCCTTCGACCTATCAGCAGTGCTTAAAGTTTATAGTTAATGGATAGGAAGTCACTATATCAGCTGACTACAATAATTCCAAAACTTGTAAAATGCTTAAAACAACTCAAGACACTTTTGTGCCCCATAACAAGGAAGCAAACACTTCTAGTTCATCCAACGGTGAAACGAAACTAAATATTGCATCTAAATGGGTTGAGAAAAAGGACCAATAAAAAGAGACAAGTGTTGCTAACTCCACTCCATCAAGTTACAATGAAGTTCAATTGGATTCTCTATCACAACAGTTCAAAGACAAGATCCAGTTAAAAGACAAAGGCATGGGAGAGTATTCCATTGAAAAATCTTTATGTTTTTCACAATTTCTGCCATCTCCAAGGACATATGGAAAACCATCAACATCAACACAATTATCATCAACACCTACCACAATTTTAGATGATAGATTTGTAAAGGAAGGTACTCTAGTAGAAGAATTTGAAGACAAGGCCATTCTCAATTAGCTCTACAAAGATGAGGAAGCCTCTACATAAACAAACATTAGCATAAAGAAATATCAATATGGAAAGGGAAAAGAAAAATTAGAGAAAATGGGATATGAAGGACAAGGACGTATTGGAAAAAGGAAAGAAGGCATTTAGGACCCATTCAACCTCTGACACTTCAGTCAAAAGACAAAACAAGATTAGGTTACACAGGGGAAACAAAAGAAGAATGCACTCATAGATTTGTTGAAAGAATCCTTTAAATGCAGGATAGTTTTGAGATATATTCTAATGAGTATAAGTGGGATTATTTATCAGAAACATCATGTAAGGACATAAAAATTGATGTCATAAATGAGTGTGCACCCACACACGAGGAGCGACAAAGCTCGGGTACTAGACCCCTTGTATTTGGATCACAAAATATATATGACTCAAGTGAGGATGGATAGATATTGAGTGAGATAGATGACTTGAAGGAGAGTAATATCATAGACCTTAACATTACCATAGAAAATTTTGATAGCATTGCTATCAAAACCTTTATTTTTGTTGACCTTAACCAACCCGATGACTTTCTACCCTTACTGAATCCTGAACTTATCGACTGGGAACCAACTGCACCTATCAATGTACCTATCTTTGTGAATGATGATGCTATCATAAATTTCCTTTGTTGTGATGAACTTGACATGATTTCTAATCATAAATCTCATAACAATGCTTCGAGGTAGGACAGTGTCAAATCTTTCAGTTGCAAAATTGAAAACAAGAATAATGGATCTAATGGTGAAAGCTATTCAATGGCAGCATTAGATCTCAAAAAAGTAAAAATAAAGAACGCATTTGATTGTGAGAACCTCTCTGAGGCACCAAAGGATGGGAGATTTGACACCCTTCTAGAAAATTGTCATGAAATATCATCAGTGTTGGTGGAGCCTACATAGTCTATTAATATGGGCACAACAGAAAAGGAAAAAGCTCTACATCTGGCAGCATCTATGACTGAACAAGAAAAGACAAAATTCATCAAGTTCTTTGAAGACAGAAGCATTAAATTTGCTTGGAAATACTTTGATATGCTAGGTTGATATCTAGATCTTCTAATGCACAATTTATCTCTACCATCTAGAATAAAAATTCTGAAGAAAAAACTAAGGAAAATGCATACTCATATTGCATTGTTGGTGAAAGTAAAGCTGAAAAAGTTGTTAGATGCAGGATTCATCAGGTCTATCGACTATGCTGAGTGGATTTCTATTATTGTAGCTATATATAAACTAGATAATAGTATTAGAATATGCACAAATTTCAAAGATGTAAATAAGGCATGTCCAAAGTATGATTTTCCTTTACCAAACATTGACATTATTGTAGACTTAACAACAGGACATGTCATATTGTCACCAATGGATGGCTTCTCAAGGTATAACCAAATCAAGATAGCACTTGAAGATTAGGAAAAATGCAGCATTCACATGTCCATGGGGAACATTTTGTTGGAATTTCATGCCCTTTGGGTTGGTAAATGCAAGTGCAACATATCAGTGTGCAATGACCACCATTTTCCATGACATGATGCATAATTTTATGGAAGATTAGGTGGATGATGTATTAGAAAAATCATATACCAAAGAAGGACATCTGGAGATTTTGGGTAAAATCTTTACAAGACTGGACAAGTTAAATTTCATGTTAAATCCTAAGAAATGTGTTTTTGGTGTTACATCAAAAAAGATTCTAGGCTACATAGTTTCAGAAAAAGGGATTGAAGTGGATCCTACCAAGGTCAAATCAATAATGGAAATGGCGCCACCAAAGAATATCAGTCAACTAAGATCTATAAAAGGAAGGCTACAATCAATCAGGAGATTTATCTCCCAGTTGGAAGACAAAAGTAATCCCTTCAATCATTTGCTACATAAGAATGTCTCTTTCAAATGGGATGGTGGATGTGAAACAACTTTCAATCAAATAAAGAAATATCTGATGTCACCCCCCATATTGATGCCACCTATAGAAAATAGACCCTTATTACTATACATTGCAACAAATAACATTTCTTTAGGAGCTCTATTAGCATAGGAAGATCCTAAGGTAAGGGAACAGGCTATCTATTATATCAATAGGAATCTAAATGGTTATGAGATAAATTACACCTTCATTGAGAAAGCTTGTTTTCTAGTGGTATTTGCTACCCAATAGTTACAACATTATATGTTAACCCACACAGTTAGACTCATAGCAAAGATTGATCCCTTAAAATATTTACTTAGCAAGGTTGCCTTAACAGGGAGACTAGCCAAGTGGATCATGATCTTGAGTGAATTTGATATCCAGTATGTAGATAGGAGAGCCATCAAATGCCAAGTGATCATTGATCAGTTAGCTAAATCTCCATTACTAGATGATCATCCAATGAACATTGAGTTTCCTGATGCAGACATTCTTACTATGTCAACACAATAATGGAGGCTTTATTTTGATGGGTCATACACACAACGTGGGTCTAGTGTAGGAATTATGTTTGCGACACCTCAAGTACACACCATCCCAAAGTCCTATAGACTCATGTTTACATGTACAAATAATGTAGCTAAGTATGAGGTGCTAATTATTGGCATCAAAGTGGCAGTTGAATGGAGGATTATAGAACTACAATTATATGGGGATTCACCACTAGTCATCTATCAGGTAAAAAATGAATATCAAAGAAAAGATGAGAAGTTAATGTCATATAAGAAGATGATTGATAATCTCCAAAATTATTTTGTGGATATCAAGTTTGAATAGATTCCAAGGGTAGAAAATAAAGTTGCAGATGTTATGGTGAAAATTGCTTCTCTCTTGTAGTTGCCAAAAAAATGAGGTCATTATGATTTTATGGTGGAACAAGTGTCTAACCCTACTTATGATAATCCAGACTCTCAAACCATATGCCAATTATTTGATGTTGAATCCTCCATTTATGGAAAGACCTATGCTTACCTAAAAGACAATATCCTTCCTCCCAATCTTTCCAGAAATCAAAAACACAACTTCATTCGCCAATCCAAATGACATACCCTAATTACTGACACACTTTACCGTCAAGGTCTAGATGGTACTATTCTTCAGTGTCTAGAACATAATGAGTGTGAGAAAGCTTTACATGAGGTTCATGAAGGTATTTTTGGAACTCATTCAAGTAGACTAACCCTACCGAAGAAACTCCTCTGTTTGGGGTATTACTGGCTAAACATGGAGAAAGAGTCTTTTTAGTTTGTTAAGAAGTGCCAGAAATGTCAAATACATGGTAATCTAATCCATACATTGGCACAAGAATTACATCCATTCACATCAACATGGTCTTTTTTTCTCAATGGGGACTAGACCTGGTTGGAAAGATTAATCCATCTTCATCCAATGGACACAATTTTTGTAATCACAACAACAAAGTACTTTACAAAATGGATAGAAGCAGTTCCCTTGACAACAATCACTAGGAAACGAATATCTTCTTTCATACTAAACTACCTCATATGTAGGTATGGAATTCCTCATTCCATTGTCACAAACAATGGTCCACCTTTTAAGAATCAGGATGTGCAGGAACTGTGTGAGAAGTTTCATATCCAACGTCATTTTTCAATGCCATACTATCCTCAAGGAAATGGCCAAGCAGAGGCCTCAAATAAAACTATTCTAAAAATCATGAAGAAGACTATGAACGATGTTGGACGTGATTGGCACATTCAATTGAATCCTTCTCTCTAGGAATACAGAACCAGTATCAGAAAACCTATAAGATCTACACCATATGCCTTGGTATATGGAATGGAGGACATACTACCCATTGAGGTTGAGATTTCATCAATTTGTGTGTCAGTGAAGGGGATTATTCCAGATGAGGATTATAGAGTGTCTAAACTTCAAGAGCTGGAACTGTTGGATGAATGTCATCAATAAGCTATGAACCATTTGAAGGAATATCAACAAAGGATGTCCAAGAGCTACAATCATAGGGAAAAACCTAGAACATTTTAGGTTGGTGACTTGGTCTTAAAGGAAAACCCTAGAAATCAATAGGACAAAGAAAAGAAAGGGAAGTTTGAACCTAATTGGCTAGGTCCATTTTTCATCATATTAGTCTATGGATCTAGAGCCTATCAACTATCTACACTTGAAGGGGATCTATTCGATGAACCTATCAACAATATCCATCTTAGGAAATTATATTCCTAATTCATCTAGTGCACGGTTGAAATGGTCACCTTGACAAAAACCTAGAAAACATGTGTCTTGGTGACAAAAAATACAAAAAAATCAGAAAAATACAAAATACAAAAAAAATTAGAAAAACAAAAAATACAAAAATATCAAAAAAGGAGAAAAATACAAAACAAAAATCACAAAATCTGAGAAAGTACAATAAAAAAACATGTAGTGAAAACCTAGAAGCAGGTGCTACTTGTGATTTAAACTAGATTTTCCATCTATTGGATGCATGACTTGGTCATTCACTTTCTCCATCATCTTCCCACCTATCATTTAAAGAAAAATAACATCATGTACATATCCTGGAAAAGTGGTCGTGTCACACCCTAGCTTGGGGGAAATATCTTGAACTCACTATGGGAAATAAAACTTTGAGCTTAAACAAATAGAAAAAAAATAGTATGCCAGTGCAACAAACACAATGATCAAAATGAAACCCAACATTGAACATACATTGAACATCAGAACATTTCAAAAAATCAACCATCCATATCAAACAACTGAAATTGAATCAATCCAAACAACTATAGATGGATGATCTAATCTGAATAATGATTTGAAATACTTTAAGTAGAGGTTGAATTGTTGTACTTTTATCTTTTTTATCATTTCTTTGGAGCAACTCGATGATGTACTGAACTAGAGAAGCTAGGAAGAAGAATGATATTTTTTTTGTATGTTGTTTGTGAATTAATTATTTAATTTGTGAATTGTCACAAGACGTGCTCTACAAATTATCATTGATGACATTCTAATTCACATAATTAAATGATTGATTCTTGTCTATTTACACAAGAAATACTCAGGTCATCATGGTCTAAATTATACCATTGATGCTTGTACTCACTTTTAACATTTTAAAAAGCTCCATGATGATACAAAGAAAAATGGACTATTAACCTGTGCCAATGTTTACATGTAGATTTTCATGATAAAATTAGATTGCTTTCATGTTAGTCTTACATCTGAAGAGTATTTGTTACAAAATATGGTAAAGGATCCAAAAACAATGTTATATTTTCTCATAAATGGATTGAGTATACTTGACATTAACAAAAACACCATCATTATCATGTAGTTTCATAGACATTTCCATTACATAAATTAGAAAATATTATTATATTATTTCATCATTCATACATTCTATCATATAATTTGCATTAATCATGTCATTTTCTTCATTTGTGCATCACATCATAAAATTGCATGAGAAAACTATAAAAAACAAATCTCTATGTAGTTGCATTTTCATTCATCATATCATATATCATACATTCAAAGAACCATTATATTGATTATTACTTCATACATTCATTGCATCATATATTTACGTTTGAAATATCAAAAATAAAAGTGCATCATATCTTATTTACATCATTATTCATATATCATTGAAACATCATATCCATCATCATGCATATAGTTACATTATCATGTAATATATATTTACACATCATCATACATCTATCAATCCATCTAAATAACAACATGAGTTATGCATCGATACATCATCATTATTTCACATATCACATTTTAACATCATAGATTGAACATAATAAATCATAGCATATCATCATGATCATTAATAGCATCCATAACATCATCATATAAATCATCACATGGCATATAGAATAGGAAAATAAATGCATCCATCATAGAACCATATAGAGTGCATATAGATCGATCAATCTACCGCATATCATATAAAACTAAAAATCATAATGTCAAGTATACAATGATGTTTGAAATGTAAGGAGATGTAACCTAAAAAATGGTTGTAAAACAATGGAACTGGAGTATACATCAGAGAGGACAACCATACGACTATGTAAAACAATGGAATCAGAGTATACATCATAGCTCAAAATACATCAAAGAAGACAAACTGTGACCTCAGAGTTACACCACATGATGCAAATCATGGTAGAGATGAGGGAGCATACACATACCCCATGCATATTAGGTACCATGAACAATCATGCTCTGCAAAATGAGGCCCCACTAAAGAGAAAGAACCTTTGACCTGCGATCAAGACAAATGAACCCTCCAATGAAACCAACAAGTATAACAGGAAGGGTAGCATAAGCATCCACCATATCTCGTCATGGAATCTTGTATCCATAAATATGGTCATCCTGAAAGACTCATCACAATGCCTCAGTCCCACCCTTCTTTATAGAATCATATACTACAACCTCCCCAACAACGGGTATCCTCAAAGTTTGCCATACATCCTCAGGAGTGACTTTCATCTCACACTTAGGAAGGTGGAAGGTATTATGCTCGCTATGCCACTTCTCCGCTAGGGCTATTAGGAGACCCTGATTAATCCTAATATGGGGCATGTCTAGAAGAGACGAAAAACCACAATGTGCAATGATTGTTGTCTCGGGCTGTACTAGCTATAGTATCAAATCAAAGGTCCTAGGAAACCTCTCTCTAATTTGTAAGTTCTCAAATGACTCCTATCATCACAAAATACAAAAAAGTCAGAAATCTTCGTTAATCATCAACATCAATCAGCCTATCAAATCTAATCAGCTCTAGTGAGACTTCGCTAAAATCTTGTGAGCAACTATCATTGAACCTTTCCTATCATGAGGTCAATCATTAATCAAAAAATTGTACCTCACCTATCATGAGGTCAATCATCAATAAAAAATTGTACCTCACCTATCATGAGGTCAATTAATCAAATCAACCTTGCCTATCATGAGGTCAATAAATCAAATCAACCTTTCCTATCATGAGTTTTATCAAATCAAACTATAATTATTCCTCACTTATCATGAGGATAATTATCATCAATAAATCATCATACCTCGCCTATCATGAGGCTAATCATCATCTAATCTATTGAGATTATCAATCATATCGAATCAACAACTGACATGGTAAAAAAATGACTTAATCAAGGACAAAAATGACAAAATTTATCATTCTGACTTGAATGTGCTAAAATAGGTGGTCAATGTGCCAGAAGGGTCAATGCACCATTAAAACACTTCAATGTGCTAAAATAGGTAGTCAATGCGCTAAAACATGTATGCGCCATTTCAAGAGGGCAATGTGCCACATCAGGCAGTCTATGTGCTCAACTAATAGATGTTCTATTTAAGCCTATCTATGCACTATAGAATCTAACCTATGCACAATATCATTGTATGCGCTACTTTATCTTGTGAATGCGCTACACCTTTTGACCTATGTGCTAAAACTCGAATGCACTAATTCATCCTATCGATGCACTAAAACAACTAACCTATCTACTATTCTAGTCAATGCATTAGAACAGTAAGTAGATGCACTACTACGGCCTATGAATGCGCTAAAAGAATTCAAAAAAGTTTAAAATTGATTTAAATGCATGAAAAAATGAGAAAACATGAATTACAAGGAGGTTCACAGGTACACACTGGAGGTCTATAGGTAGTCGAGTGGTTGTGTTGATGCACACACTCAAAATAATGAGTGTGGTAAGGGATTGACATTTTGCTCCAAATGCACAAATGAATTCAAATTCACCCCTTTTTGACTTTTTTAAAGATTAATTGAAAGGATTTTTGTGGGATTAATTTCTTTTTATTTATTGGAGGCTTAATTCAAAACTAATCAAAGGGGAATCTTTCAAATTGTTTGTTGGGAGATAAATTATTTCATCATCAAATCTTTATCAAATCATCAAAAATCATTAAAAAATTGTGAAAAAATTCAAAAATTCCAAATATCCAAAAAAGTTAAAAAGTAAAAAATTCATCAATTTATCTCCCAAGGGGGCATATATTCATCATCACAACAAAATCAACATTTGGGGCATACAAAAAAAATTTCATCGGTACTGGCAGTAGTAGCAAAATTTTCTTTGAAGCAATACATAAACACATCACTTCAAAGAGGGGATAAATGCATACACCTAAAAAATGGTCTGGATAATCTAATTAATTAAATAAAATTTATTTTATTAATTAACCTTTATTTCTTCTAATATTAAATAGATAGAAATATTTATTTATATAGTTAATCTTTTAAATTCTTCAATCTTTATTCTATTATTTCGTCTTAATTAAATTAAAAAAAATCACTTTGTTTTATTTAATTATCATAACCTTAATTTCCTCTACTATTAAATAAATAGAAATATTATTTATATAGTTCATATTTATATTCTTCTGATTATTCTCTCTTAATTAAATAATCAAAACTTTAATAGTTTTTATTTAATTATCATTATCCCTCTTTTATTAAATAAACAATATTAAAAAAGATTGTTTATTTTAATAATTCTTATTTCTTCCTAAAATTGAATAAATTCAAATATTCAAATTTATGCACATATTTCTCTAGCTAATCATATTCACCTACCAAATTAGATATAAAATGTCTAATTAATTCATCTCAACCTTCACAGGGAAATTTGGAGACAAACTTACAGGAAAACTTTTACATCTTTTTCCATTGATTGTCCCTATCATCTGGTTGAATGTTTTTTTGCGAAGGGACAATCTTCATAATCATCTCAAATATCTTCATATTTTCACCATTCAATCCTCCAAATCAAATCTAGTCATTTGCTTTGCCACCCTTTCACAAATATGCTGTGGGGAAATCTATAAATACAACCTCTTTCTACAAGAAATAGATCCCAACTTTGTGCAAAATTACTCTACAAGAATAGCAATCAAGCAATCAAGCATCTTAGCAATAGCAATGAAAGAAATTTAGAATCAATATCATGAATTTTCATTGTTAGGATTTAGGTGTCAACAACCTTTTAAATCCTTTAATTTATTATTCTCCTAAAGTGGTTTGTACATTTACCCATAAGAGGTGAAAATGTTTGACCTATAGTGGTGAAAGAGACAATGCAAATGCAGTGTTACCATTACCATTTGTTATTTTTGGAAAAGGACAAAATAGCTAGGCATCCCACCTTAGAATCTTCTAAAATAAGGTTGTTGGGTCAAAGTTGGGTGTTATAAGAGCATCTATGACATGCATGACAGTTGTCATAAGATGCTATGATAGTATGACAGATTCCCTATGATAGAATATGCTATTTTTAGACCCCAGGTGCCCATGCATGAAAGATGCCTTATGACAGCTGTAAGAGCATTTGTAAGAGGCTATTTTTGGTATTTTTGACCATTTCAAGGAGGAAGGAATGGGTTTTTCTAGGTGGTACTTCTGCCTATTGTTTGGTAAAACCATGGTGGTTTTCATGCTCACAAATCTCTATAAATTGGCGCCTTGAGCTAGAGTTATTAAATTTAGTTTTGCAGGGTAATAGGGTGCTACTGGATTTACAGGGAATGATAAGAGAAGTCTATTGTTACATGTAATATTTGAGATTATTAGTAATATACTTTCCTCTCTTTTGGTGGTGGAGTTTTTTCCCTTCAGGATTTCTCCACGTAAATATGTTATTGCATGTGTTACGATTTTTTTATCTCTCTCTCTCATTCTTTCTTCACACTAAGGCTAAGGTTAATCTACATATTTCAGATTTGCATTCACTTATTTAAGTTCATATTAAAAGCTTTCTTCACCTTGTTTTTCAACATTTGGTATCAGAGCTAACGGTTCTGTTAAGGAAGGGACGCTTTCCTTTTAAAGTGTTGAAGGGTTTTTGCTATAGTGGGAGCTTTTGTGTTGTGGGTTTTACAGATTTGTGAAAGATTGCATACCATGGCCTCCACCTCTCATCTAGATATTGAGAAGTTTAATGGAACTGGTTACGAGATGTGGAAGTTGAAAGTGGAGGATCTTCTTGAGGCAAGAGATTAGTGGTTACCAGTTTCAGTTGATAAGAAGTGATTTAGAAAAAGGTGGAAACCTTCTCAAAATGACTCACAAATGAATATTAGATCAACTTCAAAATGGGTTTCAAAGAATTCAACAAAATTCCACCATATGAGCATGCCCTCCTTTGTAGCATATGCAACCTGGTTTAAGCCACTTTACACTCAAGCTTTCCAAAAAAATTACCAAATAAAATATGGATTGAGATACCCTTTTAGAGCCTACACAACATATCCAAAAACCAACAATGATTCCTTTGGACCAACATATACTTTCAATACACCTACCCTGCTCAAGACTACTCAATTAGCCTACTTTTACAAAGAAACCCCTCTCTAACTTTATCCCCTAACCATGAAACTTTCAAAATTCCTTTAAAATGTCTCAAAACCAAAGATTCCAAGTTTTTATGCTTCTATGACACCCCTAACACGCTCAAACACAAAACCCTCCAAAACTTGCCTCAAAACTAGGGCCTTTTGAAATCTAGCCTTCCCAACACTTTCAAAACCTATTTTTAGAGTTTTCACCAATAAATCAACATGTTTCAACTATTCCAACTCAAAAATATACCCCTTATTAAGGCAGATCTCTTGTTGCTACACTTTAGCCCCCATTTTCATACACTTTTCCCTTTGACAACTCGGTGTACACCTTGATATTCTTCCATCCTACACATTAGTTTGTTAGTTTTGTATTATACATGTTATAATTGATCCATTTCAAAGGTTATAGCATCATTCTACCTTGAAATGGATCAATCATCCATAAAAACCCTCAAAATCAATGAAAATTTGCACTTTCCTTAAGGACAGTCAGTTATAAAATACAAAGAATTGATTGTTGTTGCTTATCAGAGCATAAAAAGGCCTTAAAACATGTAAATACAGGTTCCTAAAGCATCCAAATAGACATATCTTGAATGGAAATCAATTTTTCATCAAATGAACATAAGAAAAATGCAAGAAAATGCAAGAAATTGCTGTTTTTTTTCTTTTTCCAATAGCAGTCCATACAAAATCCGTACCAGCAACCCAACCTCCATACAAATGAATTTTATGGCTTTGAATAACCTTTCCTCAACTTTTCAAACTATTTTGGATTGATTAGTTTACATTAAAGTGATTAAAACATCAAAAAACTACTTTCCCGCCCAATGTTGGAGTTCAAAAATTTGAATTTCCAATTTACAATTTATTAAACTCTACTATCTAAAACTATTGTATTGTTAATTTCCAACCTTATTTGAAACAATTTAAGCATTAGATCACTATTTAAACCCCTAAACATGACTGTCCCATTTACATTGCATTTTGGTCCTAGGGTCCTTATCGAGACCCTTAGGACTTTTAATCTTCCAACTACTCTCATCCATGCCAAATGCCATTATAGGCTGAAAGATATCATAGTTGATGTTCTAGAGTGGTTTATAAGTCTTCAAGACCCCTACAACCTCCTGGCACTTGAAGTGTTCCTTGAAGGGCTTGGGTGCTCCTACACTATTCTCCCCAAGAAAGAAAAATTTCTTGCCCCAAGAAGTATCCCATGTGTTGCCACCAAAAGACCCCTTGCTCTCATATGTTTTCATCTTCAAATGATAGGGCATGTAATCTCCCAAATTCATTGTATTCCTCTTCTTCCAATCTGCACTCTTGTCATTCATCATGTGTGAACCAAAACAGTGATTTGTTTGTCTTCTTGGCTATTTGAACTCAATATGTTTTTGTGCACTGTTCCTGCCCTCATTCCATTGACTCACTTGTGAAAGGACACCACTTCTATCACCCTCAACTATAGGGCATTCAATGTCTCCAACCTTGACACTGTCTAAGTCCCACAAATTCTGATTTCTAGGACTGTGTGCTCCACAACCATGATGCAACTCATCACTCTTCCAACCAGTATCTTCCCCTATCTTACCTATCTTACCCTGCTTATTCACTTGCAAACTCTTCTCAAAATAGATCATAAAATTTTCATTTGAATGCTCCAAAGGAAAAGGCACTAATTTGTATCTAATAGCATCTTTATGCACCAAATATATATTGTGAAAACCATCATGCAATGTCTGCCTAGTATACTGCCATGGTCTCACGAAGATGATTTGACCACAAGTCATTGGAATGACATCACAAAGCACCCTATAATGATATGATCCAATTGAGAACTCTACATAAGCCCTCTTACAAATCTCTACATGTTGTCCTTGAGTTACCCAAGTGGCCTTGTAGGGAGTAGGGTGATCAAAAGTTTCAATCCCTAACTTGGTTACCATATCAACTAAAACTAAATTGCTATGTGACCCTGAATCTATGAGTAATTTGCATATTTTACCATGACTGAGACAATTAGTCTTAAATATAGTTACCTTTAGCTCTTGAAGAAGTCTTTCTACTTGCTTGACCATAAGAAACTCACCATCAGTCATAGGGTCTTCCATGAATGTTTTTGGTTCCTCCTTGTCTTCTTCTTCTTGTACCAAGTTATCTCTCCTATCTCTGCCCTTATTAGGTTGTTCCCATTTAGAACACTTGAAGGAAGGATGCCCTAGTTCATTGCAATTGAAACACCTACCTGTGAATGGTCCTCTACCTTGTCCAAATCTGCCTCCTCCTCTAGGAGTGTATCCACCTCTTTGATCAGAAAATACCTCTTTACCTTTGTCATTGCTACCTTGTGCTTTCTCTCTATTACCTCTGCCCCTATTTGAACTACCTCCTCTTCCACCATTGCTTGATCTTTCTTGCTTCCTCTTCACCTTTTCTTCTGCTCTAATGGCCAACTGAAAACATTCTCCTAATGTCCTTGGCAATTGCAAACCAATCTCATCTTGTAGATTGTATCTTAAGCCATTGATATACCTGGCTACTTTCTCATCTTCTTCCTCATAGCCTACTCTAATACTAAGCTTATGAAATTGCTCAGTATAGGACATCACATCCATGTCCTTTTGTCTTAAATTCTGCCTCATCCTCTTCACATGAATTATGTAATCAGATGGTAGGAATTGCTCCTTGACCAAACTCTTCATCCTAGCCCATGTAGAAACTTTTGCCAATCCCCTAGCCATCCTATCATTCTGAAAACTAGTCCACCATGTCAAAGTTGTACCTCTCAACTTGGTTTTGGAAAACTTAACCTTCCTCTCTTCATCCATCTCCTCAAACTAAAAATAGTTTTCTAAGGCATCAATCCATCCTAACACCTCCTCACTATCCATCTTCCCTTGATAGATAGGTAAATCTATGTGAATCTTTCCTCCATTACCTTGTACTACCTTCAACAGTCTCAGTAACCTCCTTTCCTCAAGGTCCTATATCTCATTTGCTTGTTGTTCTTGATTTACCCTCACATGCTCTTCTTCTTCATCATTGTTGTCTTGGTCTTCTTGTTCTTCTCTCCTACTCCTCTCAAGGTTATTTATCCTTACTTGCATGGTCTCTCTCTCCCTTCTCCATTTCCTTTCTTCTCTTGCTCTTGCTGCTTCTTGTTCTCTTCTTTCCCTTCTCTCCCTTTCCAATATTTCCCTTAACACCTCCAACTCTCTTGCCAATTGATTTTTAGGTGCCATTGCTGATTTTTCAATCCCTAAAGGACCTACTTACTACTCTGATACCACTCTGATACAAACGAAGGTGGAAACCTTCTCAAAATGACTCACAAATGAATATTAGATCAACTTCAAAATGGGTTTCAAAGAATTCAACAAAATTCCACCATATGAGCATGCCCTCCTTTGTAGCATATAAAACCTGGTTTAAGCCACTTTACACTCAAGCTTTCCAAAACACTTACCAAATAAAATATGGATTGAGATACCCTTTTAGGGCCTACACAACATATCCAAAAACCAACAGTGATTCTTTTGTACCAACATATACTTTGAATACACCTACCCTGCTCAAGGCTACTCAATTAGCCTACTTTTACAAAGCAACCCCTCTCTAACTTTATCCCCTGACCATGAAACTTTCAAAAGTCCCTTAAAATTTCTTAAAACCAAAGATTCCAAGTTTTTAGGCTTCTATGACACCCCTAACATGCTCAAACACAAAACCCTCGAAAACTTGCCTCAAAACTAGGGCCTTTTAAAATCTAGCCTTCCCAACACTTATAGAACCTATTTTTAGACTTTTCACCAATAACTCAACATGTTTCAACTATTCCAACTCAAAAAGATACCCCTTAAGGCATATCTCCTACTGTTACACTTTAGCCCCCATTTTCATACACTTTTCCCTTTGACAACTCGGTGTACACCTTGATATTCTTCCTTCTTACACATTAGTTTGTTAGGTTTGTATTATAAATGTTATAAATGATCCATTTCAAAGGTTACAATATCATTCTACCTTGAAATGGATCAATCATCCATAAAAACCCTCAAAATCAATGAAAATCTGCACTTTCCTTGAGGATAATCAGTTATAAAATACAAAGAATTGATTGTTGTTGCTTATCAGAGCATGAAAATGCCTTAAAAACATGTAAATACAAGTTCCTAAAGCATCCAAACAAATATATCTTCAATGGAAATCAAGTTTTCATCAAATGAATACAAGAAAAATGCAAGAAATTGTTATTTTTTTGCTTTTTCCTATAGTAGTCCGTACAAAATCCGTACCAGCAACCCAACCTCCATACAAATGACTTCTATGGCTTTGAATAACCTTTCCCAAACTTATCAAACTATTTTGGATTGATTAGTTTACATTAAAGTGATTTAAACATCAAAAAACTACTTTCCCGCCCAATGTTGGAATTCAAAAATTTGAATTTCTAATTTACAATTTATTAAACTCTACTATCTAAAACTATTGGATTCTTAATTTCCAACCTTATTTGACACAATTTAAGCATTAAATCACTATTTAAACCCCTAAAACATGACTGTCCCATTTACATTGCATTTTGGTCCTTGGGTCCTTATTAGGATCCTTAGGACTTTTAATCTTCCAACTACTCTCATCCATGCCAAATGCCATTATAGGCTGCAAGATATCATAGTTGATGCTCTAGAGTGGTTTATAAGTCTTCAAGACCCCAGCAACCTCCTGGCACTTGAAGTGTTCCTTGAAGGGCTTGGGTGCTCCTGCACCAAGAAACCATCTACTTCAACCTTGTCAGATGAAGACTGGAATAAGTTAGAAAAGAAGGCTCGAGGGACTATTCAACTGTGTCTCATAGATTATGTCCTCCTAAATGTCTCTTCAGAAGACATGTCATACAAGCTTTGGAGGAAGATAGGTGAAATCTACCAAACTAAGAGTTTTTCTAACAAGTTTTATCTCAAAAGATGTTTATATTCATTAAAGATGAAGGATGGTGAATCTATTGTTAAACATTTGAATGCTTTTAATTTGATTATAAGCTAGCTTGCATCTATTGATGTTAAAATAGAAGATGAGGATAAATGCATTTTATTGATTTGCACTTTGCCAGAATCTTGGGAAAATTTAGTTATTGCTATAACAAGTGGTGGTGCAGAACCTAAGATGGATACTATTATTCCCATACTTGTTTTAGAGGAGATGAGGATAAATACCATGCGTAGTGGCTCCCAAGATGCCTTGCATGTGTGAGGTAGGCTCAAGGAGAAAGAGACTAAAGGGGATAAGAAGGATAAGTCTAAAGGACAATCTAAGACCCTTGGAAAGAGCAGAGTGAAGTGTTCAAACTGTGGTAAACAGGGACATGTGAAGAAGGAATGTAGAAACAAGAAAAATAATGCAGATTCCTCCATGGAAAAGTCCTCTGATAACGGTGATTCTAATACTTTGATTATTTCAGCTAACACAGTTTGTAATGATGCTTGGCTTATTGATTCAGGTGCTTCCTTCCATATGACTCCTCATAAGGAGTGGTTTTCTACATACAAAGAATATGATTGAGGAGAGGTCTTCATGGATGACAATAGCTCACAAAAGGTTATTGGTAAAGGAAAGGTAAAGTTTTTGTTTCAGTGATGGGAGGGTTAAAACCCTTAATGATGTTTTACATATTCCAGGACTTACAAAAATTTTAATTTTGGTTTCCAATTTGAATGATTCTGGGATGCATGTAACATTTGACAAGTCTGGTTGTAGGATGGTAAGGGGAAGTTTGGTGGTTTCTAAAGGATATTAGATAGGGAATTTAGTTATGCTACATTCCTCTACTTTTTGTAACTCCTCTTTTGTAACTAGCACTGGAAATGCATGTATGTTGTGGCACCATAGATTGGGTCACATTGGTGAAAAAGGTCTTAGGACCATACTTGATAAGAAACTAGTAGATGATATTTCTGATTATTCTGTTGGTAAAAATGATTTCTTTGAGGATTATGTGTTTGGTAAACAAAACAGGTCATCATTTCCTAAATGAACTAATAAAGCTAATGGATTGTGAGAACTGATTCATTCGGATGTGTGTGGTCTAGTGGATACATATTTTTTGGGTAGATCTCGTTATTATGTTTCCTTCATTGATGATTACTCAAGATATACTTGGATTTATTTTATGCATACAAAATCTGAAGTTTTCACCAAATTTAAGGAATTTAAGGCGTTGGTTGAAAAGCAAATAGATTATAAGATAAAAGTATTAAGATCTGACAATGGGGGTCAATATTGTTCTAAGGAATTTGATGAGTTTTACAAACATGCAAGAATTGTTAGGAAAAATACTACACCTTACACACCCCAACAAAATGGGGTAGCAGAAAGAATGAACCGTACATTAATGGAAAGAGCTAGGAGCATGTTAAGTAGTGCTAAATTAGATAAATTCTTTTTGGCGGAAGCTGTTGGTACTGCTTGTTATTTAATTAATAGATCTCCTTGTAAAGCTCTTGTTGATAAAACTCCTTATGAAATGTGGTTGGGTAAAAAGCCTTCAGTTTCACATTTAAGGGTCTTTGGTTGTGAGGCTTTTGTTCATGCGCCTCAAGAGAAGAAGTCTAAATTGGATCCCAAATCTTAGAAATGCATCTTTGTAGGTTATGGTGAAAATGTTAAAGGTTATAAACTTTGAAATCCACTAACACGAAAGATGATATTTTCTAGAGATGTTATTTTTAGGGAATTTAGAGCTAACTATGAAGATGTGCAACCAAAGGAAAAGTCAAAGATAGTGAATTTTGAAACTAAGCAAGAAGATGCACATGTGGAAGAATAGAGAGATGGACAAGAAGATGGAGAAGAAGAAGAGAGTTATGAAGACTCTGTTGTAACAGAAGAAGTTACAAACAATGAGGATGATAATGAGGAGGAACCTCTTACTCCACCTTTGAGAAGATCCACAAGACAACTAAATCCAGTTGACAGGTATAGCCCACCTGATTTTCATTGTAAATTTGTTTTGTTATGTATTGATGATGAACCTAGATCTTTCAGGGAGGCTCTCTCTTCAAAAGAATGTGAGTCTTGGATGTAGGCCATACATAATGAGATGATGTCTTTGAAAAACTATGACACTTGGGATCTTATTAGTTTTCCCAAAGGAAGAAAGGCCATTGGTTGTAAGTGGATATATAGAAAGAAGTTTGGTGTGAACGGAAAGTTGGAACGATACAAGGCCGGATTAGTGGCCAAGGGCTACTCCCAAAGAGAGGGAGTTGATTTTGGTGAAATATTCTCTCGTTGCTAAGTTAACCTCTATTAGATTCCTTTTATCCATTGTTGCTTCTTATGATTTATAAATAGAACAAATGGATGTTAAAACTGCTTTCTTGCATGGGGATCTAGAGGAAGAAATTTATATGCAACAGCCTGACGGTTTTGTTGTGAAAGGAAAAGAACACTTAGTTTGTAGGTTAAAAAAGTCTCTATATGGATTGAAATAGTCACCTAGGATTTGGTACTAGAAGTTTGATGCATTTTCATTAAATATGGGTTTTGTTAGAAGTGATGAGGATCACTGTGTTTATTTTAAAATTATTGATGATCAGATACTGATTATTGTCTTATATGTGGATGATATGTTGTTCATTGGTAACAATAAGGAAATGATTAGGGAACTTAAAACTCAGCTTTCTGGAACATTTGATATGAAAGATTTAGGGGCTGCTAAATATATTCTTGGGATGGAAATCATTAGGTATTGGGTTCATAGAAAGCTTTGGTTAAGTCAGAGTAAGTATGTTAACACTATTTTGCAAAGGTTTAAAATATTGGACCGTAAACCAGTAAATATTCCATTTCCTATTGGTACTAAGTTGAGTTTATACATGTGTCCTAAATCAAATGATGATATTGACGAAATGTATAAAGTTCTTTATGCTAGTGCTATTGGTAGTTTAATGTATGCAATGGTTTGTACGAGACCAAATATAGCCCAAGTAGTGGGAGTTTTAAGCAGGTTTATGTCTAACCCTGGTAAAGAACATTGGACTTTTGTTAAAAGGGTATTTAGATATTTGCAAGGCACTTCTAATTACTGCTTGGTTTATCATGGTAGTGACAATGTTGATAAGTCATTGGACATATAGGTTTTTGTTGATGTAGATTGGGCAGGTGACTTGGATAGTCGAAGGTCCACTAGTGGCTATGTGTTTACTTTGTTTGGAGGAGCAGTGAGTTGGATGAGAAAAAGACAACCTACAGTTGCTTTTTCTACCACTGAAGCAGAGTATTTGGCTACTACACATGCCTCTAAGGAGGTAGTTTGGTTACAGAGACTTGGTAATGGTATTGGTTTTGATTGCAGGATAGTGAGCATCAAATTTGATAGTCAAAGTGCCATATGTTTGGCTAAAAATCCTATGTATCATGCTTGTACTAATCATGTTGATGTTCAATATCACTTTGTGTGAGAAATGATTGAGAATGGACAGGTCTTGATTGAAAATTTTGAAACTTTGGATAATGTTACAAATTCTCTTACAAAACTAGTCACCACAGAAAAGTTCTCTTGGTGCAGAAAGGCCATGGGCATTGATCACTGTACTTAATTCTATGTAATTGTATCTCTATGGGTGTAATTTACAATGTATGATGTCAAGTGGGAGAATGTTAGGATTTAGGTGTCATCAACCTTGTAAATCCTTTAATTTATTATTCTCCTAAAGTGGTTTGTACATTTACCCATAAGAGGTAAAATTGTTTGACCAACAGTGGTGAAAGAGACAATGTAAGTGCAGTGTTATCGTTACCATTTGTCATTTTTGGAAAAGGAAAAAATAGCTGGACATCCCACCTTGGAATCTTCTAAAATAATGTTGTTGGGTCAAAACAAGGTGTTGTAAGAGCAGCTATGACATGCATGATAGTTTTCATAAGATTCTATGACAGTACGACAGATTCCCTATGACATAATATGCTATTTTTAGACCCCAGGCGCTGATGCATGAAAGATACCTTATGATAGCTGTAAGAGCATTTGTAAGAGGCTATTTTTGGTATTTTTGACCATTTCAAGGAGGGAGGCGTGGGTTTTTCTAGGTGGTGTTGCTGCCTATTGTTTGGTAAAACCATGGTGGTTTTCATCCTCATAAATCTCTATAAATTGGGGCCTTGAGCTAGAGTTATTAAATTCAGTTTTGCAGGGTAACAGGGTGCTGCTGGATTTATAGGGAATGATAAGAGAATTCTATTGCTGCATGTAATATTTAAGATTATTAGTAATATACTTTCCTCTCTTTCGGTGGTAGAGTTTTTTCCCTTCGGGGTTTCTCCACGTAAATCTGTTGTTGTATGTGTTATGATTTTTCTATCTCTCTCTCTCTCATTCTTTCTTCACACTAAGGCTAAGGTTAAACTACATATTTCAGATTTGCATTCACTCATTTAAGTTCATATTGCAAGATTTCTTCACCTTGTTTTTCAACATTCATTTAGTTGCATCATAGTTTACAGTAGCTTCTTTTATCAAGTTTCATGTCAATTTAGATTACAATAGCTTCATCATTATCATTTGGACATTGTCATATAGAATTAGATTATTGCATTTAGTAGCATCTCATTCTTTAGATTGCCATTTTAACAGTCATAATGCTTACCAAATCTAAGAGCCTTGTGACTTAATAAATCTTTGGAGATAGAGAGCAATATGATGCTTTCAACAAATTGTTGCTTTAAATTAGTTTAATTATTTGAATCTTTGATATAATGTCTTATTAAGAAGTGTTGTTTGTTATTTTAATCATTACTTATTCAACTCCATTTACAAGAAGAATACCTAAATTTAGACTCAATGTTGTAATTCTTCAATTTCTCTAGCATGTTTCCATCTATTACAATGACAAAATCATAATATTTTTGGTTCTTCTCTCTTTTGAGAAGATAAGCCAGATCCTTCTAAAAAGGGTGAAATTCCTCATCACTATCAAGGCTGAAGACCTAGGCCAGCATTGAGAATACATACTATGTGTCTTTCTTGAATTTTTTGCATGAAAGAGGAAAAGAAAGATGACCCTTCTTTGGCCTTTCATTTGCTTCCTTCTCATAAAAACTTGTTTTCCTAGCCATTTCCTCCCCAAAGATATCCATTTTTTCTTCATCAAAATGTGCAACACCCTAGGTCATAGGGATAGACAACATCTCTCCTATGGCTTCAACAGAAATGGTAACTTTGATCCTATTATCCCCAACGAATCTTGTCGTTGTGTTGAATCTTTTAGTGCATGCATCAAAAATCTCTAGGAATGGGTGTACAATAGGTAGTATTAAATGTGTAAAACCATAATTCTAGAGCCAAAATGCAAAACCATCAGATGGCTCATGCTTCATCATTCTTTGAAATGCACCTTCCCTAAAACTTCTAGGGTTAGCTAGCAACTTGGGGTCGAAAACATTGTCGGTGACATCCTGAACCACCTCTCTTGGGATGCGTCTATCTGGTTGCTCCTTTTTACAAAATTCAAATGACCACTCCTCATGCGCTAGAGCATTGGAAAATGAGTTCCTCCCAAAGATATCAGTGTAACCAAACCTTTTTCTTGAGGCTACAACTTTTCTACCAAATGTTGATGGCTTCGTCATGGCTATATCAAGAAGTTGTAGAGAGTTTCCTTAACGAAAATGACCACTTTCCTTTTGCTTCTTTAGAAAAATATACTTTTGAGTGCAATTAATTTCCTTGCACGTACATGAAGTTAAGGCTATGCCATTACTACTGGTCCATTAAATGTTGCCACCAAGGTGATACGCATGGATTTGAGATCTGTATCTCATGGGAATGTTGAAAACATCGTGAGAATGGAATTAGTACATTCTCCCCACTGCCTCTTTCACAAATAAACTCATTGCATTGGAACACATTCCTTTAGCTATGAGAAATTTTCTAAAGTAATGCAAGGTACTTTTGAAAAGATGTGCCTATTAATTTGTTAGAAATTAGCATGTTGATCCATTTCTTTTCACATAAGTAACTTGGCTAGTGTTGATGATGGAAAAGGAAACACATCAACTATCGACATACAAGAGCATTTACTTCCAATGCCCAAATTTATATTTCTTGATACCTCCTATTAGATCCTTCATATGATTTCTCTACCTTCCTCTATTTTTCCTTGACATTTTCATGATCTCGTCCAGCCAAAAATGGACCTTCCATTGGTTGGGTTTTCTGGCCTATCCTTTCTATATATAACTATGCCACATTTTACAACATTCATTCAAAAAATATAGCCTTTAATTTTAGTAAGCTTTTCTCATTGTCTCCTATTCCACCATAATTCACCACTTTCTTAGAATGCCAGTTGGCTTAGGAACTCCTATTCACCTCCTCCCACAGAAGCCACAATACTACTTTGTGGGAGAGGTCACTAGTGACATAATTAAGCACTTGGTGAAGAAGTGTGACTGCCTTGCCTTTGTTGCGTTCAAGTGGGTAATTGCTCAAGACTAAATTGACGATGAGGACCAAATCCAAAGCAACTATAATGTTATTTCATACTTTCTGGCCTCTTTGCTCAACCTGAACATGGTCAAACCCATGATAATCAAATTATGCCACCTGATATTTAACATTGCACTAATGGAAGGGCTTGGCAAGATAGTGCAAGTGGCTATCCCTGGCGTTGGCATTCTAAGTGCCATGGATCTTCGTAGGCATGTGGACTATGGGATATATGTACCCTGGTTGCCCTTCCTTTTTGACTTCTACACCATGGACCTTGAGACGCATTTCTCATCTTCTCAACCAAAAGAAATCTATGTGCTATAGGAGTATGACATGGAGCGTATTCCAAGGCTCACCTCAAGGAAGCACTTCAAGTTTCTGGTGCATAACAATGACAACTAGGCTAAAATCCTGCACTATGTGGAGGCCGTGTGTGTTGTGTGTTCAACCCCTTTGGCATCTTGGTCAAGAATAAGAAGAAGAATAAGAAGAAGAAAACCTTAAGATGAGTTGTTTCAACTTTCTGGACAATGGTTGGAGGCTTATCTATACTATTTTTTTGCACATTGCCTCCTTTTGCTTCATTTTTCTCTATAACTCATTTTGGGTTTTCTTGAGAGAGCCTTACATTTAAATTTGAGCCTTGATCTTGTATTACATTGTAATTTTTTGATGAAATAATATAATACAAATTTTTTGCTTCTTTTGTGTTATTCTTAGTGGCTTATTCTCAAAATTTAGAATGTATTTACAAAAAAATTACATATGGTACATAACTATTAAAATTTTAAAGAACTACATATTTTAATGGAATAATTTCAAATAAATACCATTCACCAGTATATCTAAAGAATTACCTTCCATATACTCAAGTTCGTATGCATTATTTTTCTTGAACACAGTAATTTAGAAGGGTCCCTTCCATAGCACTTCAAATTTGTGTGTTGCCCTAGTTTTGTAGTACACTTGTCATACTTTAGCACTACACTCTCTTCTTTGATTTCTAGGTTAGATGTCTTTTTGTTGAATCATCACTTTACTATTTGTTGGTGGTCAATCATGGCTCCAATATAGGATTTCTCTCTATCCTCCTCCAATTTGAGGAGCTTTGCCAAGCATACTTCCATTCCACCACTTTCCTCAATCTCCAAGGCTTTCAATAGTTGTAAGGTAGGAATTTCTATGGAAATAAGTAACACTACCTCCTTTCTATACACCATTTCATAAGGGGAGGTATTTGTGCCAATCCCTTTGTTGTTCTGACCCAATGCACTTAATTAACCTAATTAGGCTTTTGGTGGTCAACTATGCTAACCCATTTCCTTGTGGGTAGTAGTTTGATGAATTTTTAAGGTAAACCCCATGTTTGATAGAAAAATATGACATCCTCGAACATACAAAAGCTTGAGCATTGTCGAATATGATGGTTTTGGGTGAGCCAAATTTGGCTACCAGCTCTTTAAGGAAATTGACAATCTCACCCTTTGTGGCATTTTTTTAGAGCTACGACCTCCATCCACCTTATAAAGTAGTCAGTCACTAAAAGGATCCACTTGTGGCCAGTGCTGGAAATGGGATTTATCATTCCAATGAAATCTATACCCTATTGAACAAAGGTTTCTTTAGTTATAATTGGGCTCAAAGGTAGAGCAATATTATTTCTCTTACCAACAAAGAATTGACACTGAGTACACTTTTTCACTAGATGACATGCTTAGAAAAACATAGAGGGACAGTAATATCTTCAAAGCGGTATTCTTGGTGAAGAAATTTCCACCCTCAGGACTGTGATGGAATTCATTAACTCTTTCTGCCTGTAGTTTGTCTAAACATCAGAGTAGGACACCATCATAGTTTCTCTTGAATAATACACCTTCAATCAATCCATACCTAGTGCCTTACAATAAGTAGTATTTCCTTTTATGGGATGGAAGGCTATTTGGGTAATACCCCTCTTGCATGTACTGTGTTTGATCCACCACCCAATATTCATTGAACTTGAATTGGTTTGAGTAGATCTGATCGGTCTCCTTTTCAACTATGGAACTTGATTCTTGTACAATGTATTCGCATAGACCTCTTCCCCAAACTAGCTTGCTTGGTTTGATGTTGACATCATACTCTAGGATCTTGGTGATCCAATTTACCCTCTTTTCTATTATCTCACCTTATGTGATATACTCCCGCACACTGGGATGTGCAATGAGAATAGTGATCTTATTGGCTGACACTAAGTGTCAAAACTTCTTTAAGCTTTTAGCAATGGAAAAAGCCTAATTTTCTACAAAATTATACCTGGCCTCATATCCTTTAAGCATCCTTGAGTGAAATGCAATATGATTCTCTCCATTATTTCCCTCATCCTTTTGAGTGACCACCGAAGCTATGCTATGTTGGCTATTGTATACATAGAGTAGAAAATATTTTGAAAAGTCAGGGTTAGCCAATACTGGAGTAGTAGAGATGGATATCTTTATCTACTCAAAATTTGTCTTTCCCTTGGGGGTCCATTTCAAAATTAGTTTCTTCTTAAGCATTAGTGCGATTGGTCTCGTAATACCTATGAAATCTGATATGAACCTACTGAAAAAGTTAATCTTCCCCAAAAAATACTCCAGTCCCTTTTGATTTACTGGTAGGGGTAACTCCATTATATGTCTCACCCTTTCGAGGTCTATTGATATTCCCTCCTTTGACACTACAAAACCAAGTATTTTACCTTAAGCAACTTCAAAAACACATTTTTTGAGATTCAAAGAAATCTTGAACTATTGATATTTCTAGAAAGCCTTCTCTAGATGATCAAAATCATCATCTTTTTACTTTGAAAAGATCGTTAGGTTATCCAAATATATTAAGATAATCAGGTTGATCAAACCCTTGAAAGCAATATCCATTGCTCGTTGAAAAGTTGCACAAGCATTTGAAAGTTTAAATGGCATTTTTGAGTATGCAAATGTTCCCCACTTAGTGGTAAAAATTGTCTTATTTTTCTCGCCTTCCTTTATGTTTACCTAGTTATAGCCTGAGAAACCATATAGTAATTAAAACATCTCCGATCTGGCCATATCCTATAGGGTCTACTCCATCGATGGCAAAGGATAGTATTCTTTTAGCGAGACTTTATTCAAATATAAGAAGTCAACACAAATCCTAATATCACCATTCTTTCCCTGAACTAGTACTAGATTTGACACCCAAATGGAATGCTTGTTCAGATATATGATCCTTAACTCGACCAATTTTGTGAGCTCCTACGCCATCAACGCTTCAACCCATAGATTGACTGGCCTTTGTTTTTTGTTGGATGGGCTTAGATCCCTCTGCCAAGTCAATGGTATGTTGAATTATGCCTAGGCCATACCCTCTAAGATCATCATAGGTCTAGGAAATGACTCATCATATTTGAAACATAGATCCTTCAGTCTTTTCTTATCTTTGTGGGGAACTTCCCTTCTGACCTTTAACTTCCTGCCACTTCTAACATAGAGATATTCATAGTCCCTTGTGTCTATAGTGAACCTTTGCTTCTTGTTTCTTGCATCTTCATAGTTAAAGATATTTTCAAGGGAGATTAATCCTCAAGGAAGCTTGTTTCCTTTTAACTGGACAACCTATATTCTGCTCCTTGTTGTGAATAGTCAAAAACCGCTCCTAATTTCTATATAAAGGAAGCAATCTAAACATCATCCTCAAAAAATTTCTAGTTTTGATCATTGTTAGGGATTCTATGTTGGATGATGAATTGCATTGCATTCTACTTGGTTGAATCTGAAACAAGTTCAAATTGTGAACCAGTAGAAGCCATCCAATCAGTGACACTATTTTGATATTGGGGAATGACTTGTATATTGAAGGCTTCAAAACTCTTAATCGGGTCCCAAATATGATGTTTTTATGACTTCATTCTTGTATTCTTTATAGTCGCTTGCCCATGAACTTGGCTCACCACTAACTCTGAATCTCTGAAAGCTTATATTCTCTTTATGCCCATCCATTCTACAAGGATCAAACCATGGACCAAGGCCTCATATTTTGTGTCATTATTTAAGCATGAGAATTGAAAATGGTAAGTCTTGACGGTCTCTAATCCTATCAAAGACACTATTCAGACACCCACTTTAAAGCTAGATTTTCATTTGGTGTCATCAAAATATAAAGCCCATAGTTGATTATTTGTCAAATCATCATATTGCTCATGATCCTTCATTAATTTCAGAAAGACTTGATCATCGTCAAAAATCACATAGGTGCCTAGCCCTATTGCATGAAAATTTTCAAATGGTTTAGAGTCAATGAATTAGTTGAGTAGCACCTCTTCTTCAGGAGTTTGACCACTTTTCACTTCTTCATCTTCTAGCATCACTACATAATATCTCTCCTATGATGAGAAAGAGTTGTGTACCGCTTCAAAGCATAGGATTGTGTTGTCTGCTATGTGTTCGAGATGCAAAGATTTGGATAGAATCTTCATCTTCACCCCATGCTTGGTCCTCAATATTAGGTGGGGCCAATCGAGTGCTAAGTATCTTCCAAGCTTCATAGTAAAATCTCTTGAAAGAGACATCCTGCAGACTGAGGGAATGTCTATCACTACTATTTCTTGTATGACTATTTTGATTGGACATGAGAAGAGGGTTAGAGGTAGATCTTTTATTTGACTAATGGTTGGAACCTTCTTCCCATCTGACTACATGATTCCTTTCTCAAGGGGCTCATACTTAAGATTCAGAGCATCAACCATTTGTGTCAGCATGACTGTTGTGCTATCCCCTAAATCAATCTTGTTATTATGCAAAATCTTATCTCCCATAATAAGTGTTAAAAAGAAAGGTGTGGGCTTTGTATTTCTTACCTCTTTCTTTGCCACATTATCCATGTCATTCACATAAGTAATTTCTTTTGGAGCTTCAAGGTCCGACGCAGATCATTTATCTCTGCTTTGACCACACCACGGAGTTGCATCCATCTGTGATATTTTTTCTTCTTTCTTTAATTTTTCCCAAAGAAAATTTTTTGTTTGGGGATAGATATGAAATCCCACAAAGAGATGTTTCCAGGCACCATCTTCAATGGTTCTACCACATTGAGCATTCCAACTAGTTGGGTCTTTCGCTTGAATGGTGGTATTTCTCTCATTTTCATAAGAAAATGTTTTTTTGTGAATGGGCTTGGTGTCTTGTTCATCTCCTTCTCTAGCAATGGCAAAATGTGTGACTGTGGAGTAGGTTAGATAGTGGGTGGTGTAGCCTACTTTTTCTATAATAGTGGTTGATGTGGTTGAGGATGTGACAAAGCTTGTTGCACATATTCTCCCATGATCCTTCCTTAGGATCTTGTGTTGTAATTTGAATATACTTCAGAGTACTAGTCATCAGGGCTTCATTCACAAACACGACATCCTCTTCCTCCATCCATGAAAATAATGCTTGGTCAGGCACAATATCTAGTTCTTGCTCCAAGGAAATTCCTTGTATTTGTACTCTAAAGTGGGCATTTTCCATTTTAGAGGACTCATATTCATCTGCATTCAGGAGTGTGCCCTTTCTTATTTTTTCCGCTATCTTCTATTGCATATTTCCATTGGGAAAATATTGGGGCATATGAATATCACTGCATGGGAAGCACCATACATTCTCATCTTCCACTAACTTGTTCTATCATGGATTTAACTCATTGCTCTAGCTATCTTTGACCATCTGTAGCAGCATAGTGACTAGAACTATCTAGTTTGAAAACACCATTTGTTGACCTCCTCCTCTAGAGGATCCTTGGTATGTATTTTACTAATACAATGGCTTACTTCCACCATATGTTTACATGGTCTACTTCAGAGGCATTACTTGCTCTCGCTTGATAAGAACCAACTCGTTATCAAAAGTTTGCATGAGACTCTTCATGTCATTGATGTGCGCTGCTATAGAGGAAGATCCCAATGTGCTTGTTTGAGAGGCAGGGTAAACATAGATGGATTGCACCATGGCCGACATTAGTTGTGTAGCAGAAGTGTTTGGTGTAGCTTCTTCCCAAGGACCATTGGATATTTCTACAATTACCGACATCAAAGGTCATGGTTGAAGCTTCCTCACGTCAATCAAACTATTTTTTGCATGCACAACCATCTCATATGTGTTGGGTAAGATATCCTCTACCATGGAGGTTATCATCACCACGATGTCCAAATTGAAAGACTTCAGGTAAAACATAAACACCATCACAGTTCAGGCTCGAGAAGTCATAGGGATTCTTTGTTAGGTTTTTTGGAACCTGGTGTTGAAGTCACTCATGGCCTCTTGCAGATTTCTTTTGATTGTGATCAGTTGATGTAGCAATGATGAATTATCTCCTTTCTATGAGAAGCATTCAAACAACCTCTCTCTGAGCTAATCCCAAGAGATGATAGAACCCGAGGCCAAAGATTGATACAAATCTTGGGCCTTTCCTTTGAAAGAGGCAACTAATATCCTAAGGGAAATATTTTCCTCCACTATATCTTGAAAGTGTTTAGAGGGGGTTTTGAAATCTTCTCTAGAAATTTTTTGAATAGCCTTGAGGGTGTTAGCGGGTATGGAAAGCCATACATCTGGGGGCGTAGGTGCTATAGCAGACTAACACTATCCTAGGTTACAAAATTTATAGGAGTAGGGGCAGCTATGTGAGCCATAGAGAAAATATTTCTATGAATTGGGTATATGGGTATTCTAATTTGGAAGGTTGAGCCTCCAGGTGGAGTAGATAAGGCTCTTACTTCTCACTCTATTGCTCTTTATAGGTGATACAAAACCTGTAAGTCTTCTTCTCTTAGGTACCGAGGTAGGTAATTGGAAGTAATGGAAATGGCCTCTTGAAGATTCTCTTGTTTGGATTACAGGCATGAAACTTCCAGTTTCTTTCCTTGTCCTAATTTAAGAAATATTTCTGACTTCTAATCAAGAATTCAAAAAACTTTGTGTCCTATTGGGCGTGCCAGATAAAGAACTATTGATCATCAAAGCTTCTACCTCTCTAATAGCCTTATAGGAAATTTAGTGAGTGGGGTACTAATTTGTGCCTCACTGAATACCTCTAAGATTTTTATAGAAATTCAACTCTTTGGGTTTTGGAGAAAATGGTAGAAGGAAATGTAAACATAAAACATAAAAATTGTGATATGCCAAAGCTCTTACAAAATTTCAAACCCAATCTTTCCTATGAGTGATATAATTAGACACAAAACACCACAAAACTTCATTGTTGGGAAGAGAATGGACAACAAAGGCTAACAACAAGCATAGTGCAGTCTTTCAATCTTCCCATAGGCATTTTTCATTAAGGTTTGGTCAAACATAAAGATTTCCAAGGTTAATAGAAATTTTTTTAGAAATTGCATAAGATCTCTCTCTTATACAACATAATATAACAAATCAACCACCCTTCAGAAAAATAGAGAAGTCCACATACATAATCCAATTTTCACAAGCTATTATCCTACCATATAAGCCTACAACAAAAAAATTGACAACTTAAACTATTTGAATTCAACTTGACATAGTTTTTTATTCATAAAAAAATCATAAAGTAGGAAATCTTGATAAAGGCCATAGATGCACAATGTCAAAAATTTCTTCTAAATAATTTGTGCTTAAATATCAAATGAACTTGGGGTTGGGGCCCTAGCTCGGTTGGCTAAATCTTTCCTATTGCAGGAGGTTAGTCATAAGGTCTAGTCTCCCCCACCCCCATGGTACTAGAGGGCATGTCGTGCTAGCGCTGCTGGTCACATTAAAAAGTTTACTAGGTGCACTACAGTTTATATGGGGTCGTGCTACCCGATTCCTATAGTCTAAATATATATATATATATCAAATGAACTTTAAAGTAGGGTTCAAATTCCAATCCGATAATAGTTTGAACTTTAAAAGATATAACATGCCAGAGAAAATTAGTTTTTCAACTCTACTTCTAAAAATAGTTCTATAACCTAGAAAAGTTAAAGAAAATTTTCCTTAGCAAAGGAAACTGAAACTTGGAATTGACCCTTCCCTTCAATCCCACCTCTCATTTATAGCTACAAAAAGAAGAAACCACCACCACAACACAAAAGTAACTACTACTAGATGTTGGCATTTTATAGCATACAATCTGATCGTAGATCTTTTAGTTAGGTTGCAACAATCTTTTCTCAACAATTGCCAACTACCACATTAATGCTCTTTAGATATTTAGCAAAGATAGTTATCTGAAAACAATCAAGTCCTAGAAAATAGTTTGGAAAAATTCTAGTTGACCAGTGATGTAACCCAATGGCACGAACTCAAAGCTTCCATTTGAAAAATCCAAAAGAGGCCAACAAATAGATGACGTGTCAAGTGAGCAGAAATTCTTAATCCCATGAATATGGCTCCTTGACAAAATATACGATGACCTGACATGTGTCCTGACTCTCTCCCAAAAGGAAGGAGAAAAATGAATGTTGTGCATCCACCACAAGACACATTGCACACCTTTCTGATGAATTTTCTTGAGCACAGACACATCGGGAGCCGAAAACATATTTGAGCCAAAAATAAAAAATGATCAAGGAAAAAATTCTTTACAATGTGGAAATTTTTTGGGTTGGTGTGAGGTGGATTTTTTGAACCCCATGTCCTCAACGACAAGTATATCTTTTTTCAGGTAGGGGTATGTGCAGGATCATCATGGAAAAAACAGGCCCTTAAGTGGCAAAAAATTTAGAAAAATCAGAGTTAGGCAACTTGACGTAAACATTTGAATAAGTTATCTATATTATTTAAAAATTATGTAAAAATAGAATTTGTGGCAAATTGAATGTAGTTTCTAAACTACTAGGTTTGTTTAAAAAAAATCTATTTGGTGAAAATTTGAAATTTCAATGTAGTAGTACTTAAATTTCAGGGAAAAAATAAGAAGTAGGTGTTTGTCTAACCACCCTAACCACAATAAAATGATAATAATTTTTTATAATATTTTAGATATAAGTAGATGACTCATGTCCCGATGTGATGGATTTTTTTGTAATTTTTTCCAAGTAAATAATTAATTATGAATTTTTATTACAATTTTTAAAAATATAAAACTCGTATGCACCTTATCTTGGTAAAACTTCATGAAATTAAAATTTTCTTTTTTAATCCTATAGTATGCAAAGAATAGAATGTGATGCATTTTTTGGATTCAAAAAATGTGATACCATTTGAAAGCTATAGATGTTTTTCAATTAGCCTATCAATCAGGACTTTAGTCATAATTTGAATAGAAAATGAATAATAATTAATTATTAAACTCAAAGTAAGGAATAATTTATATTGGTGGAAAGCTGAGAATCTCCTTTAAAAACCCTTTTTGTTTCATCAATTTTGGGTATAAAAAAGGTTGTCAGCCACATACCCATCACACTGGCACTTTTTGGCCCATCATGATCCTGCACATACCTGTAGTATATAATTTTTGCTCTAGATATTAATGGAGAATATTCTTTGGTCAACAAGTATAATGTGTTTTGGTGTTGCTACAACAATGAACTATGCCTTTTTGAAGGCTGTCTAGTATACTTCAACTAAATCATGCTCAAGTTTTTTTCTTTTACTTTCCCCTACTCTAAAATGATTACATGTAATTAACTGGAGAATATCTCAAACTATGGTGAAATTAGTCATCAAATGAAATTTTAATTGTACCTTAGCATGTTGATTGTTGCTCCCTTGTTCTATAAAAGAGATTTCAAGGCTGATTACAAGAGATTTTTTGGATAGTGGGTTATCCAAGGGTTTGTCAAACAGGGATTATAAACATCATTGAATAGTTTGGTGATAAGTCTTAGGTTCAAGTCTTTCAATATGTTTGTGTAATATTAATGGTAATATTGGCAATATAGAATGGTAATAGTGCAAGTTCAGCACCATTTTACTCTCCTATATATTGGTTTTATAGATTATAAATAAAATACTCAAGGTTATCTTATTTGTCACTGTCAATTTCAGATGGATGTATTGTTCTATTCTTGTTTATTAATTCAAAGAGTTAATGTAAACACTTGAATATGGCTATAAATTTATATTAGACCAGGCACTAGGATGTTAGTAATAAGTAAAGATTAGAACACAATGTTGAAATACTGTAATGTGGTATTTTAGGGCTTCATATAATATCATGTGTGAAAATTACTCTCAAATTATGTTTTTATTGACTCTATTCCTATGATAAGGCATTGAACTAAGATAAATAATTATGTTGCATTTTGTTGATTAACTCAACTACTAAACTTTAATTCAATTAAATTCTATAAAAATGGGTTAAATGCTATGTAGTTTTACCATTCTCATGTTATGGAAGTGAACTATGCTCGGGAAGCAACCAACTTCTCATGACATGTTTTACTAGCTAAACCTCGATATGAGAATCATCTATGTACATTAGGGTGTTATTGATATAAATGATAAAAGAATATTATTATAACACTGCTAGGATTACCCTCCTGGGTTTCATAGAGCCTAAAGAGTAGAAGTAAGGGCCTCAGAATCCATACTTATGTGTTGGCCAATCCTTACCCTTGATAATTATTGAATTTTGGAAGATTCATAGGTGAGTGATAAGATTAAGTTTGGTTCATAAAAAATAACCAATAGAAATCGTGACTCTACTAGGGACTCGACCTAAGAACATTCTAATAGAAGATCATCCTATGTTTAAGAGTCAAATATTTGTTAAAGACTTGTAAGCTAACCCTAGCTTTGTTTCAATGAGTCAATCCTCCAAGATGTTGAGGGACTTTGTTGTATCTCCTTTGAAAACTTGCAAATGTTGTCAAGATCTATTACAATTCCATGAATAATCTTTGAATCTCTCACTAGATGTGGGTGGTGACTCGAAAGATCCCTATGCTAGTGTGAATAATTTGAGAAACTCTAGTAAAATAGAATAAAAAGTTGTTGGAGACAAAATAAGAAGGTATAGAGGACTTATATGTGACTTTATTGATTAAGGACGCTTAAAATGAAATCAACTCAGTGTTAAAAAAAGCTTTGGGTATGTGCAGGATCATGATGGGCCAAAAAGTGGCAATATGATGGGTATGTGGCTGATGACTTTTTTTTACCCAAAATTGATGAAACAAAAAGGGTTTTTAGAGGAAATTCTTAGCTTTCCAAAAATATAAATTATGCTTTACTTTGAATTTAATAAGTAATTATTATTCAGTTTCTATTCAAATTATGACTAAAGTTCTGATTGATAGACTAATTGAAAAATATCTATAGCTTTCAAATGATATCAAATTTTTTAAATCCAAAACATGTGTCACATTATATGCTTCGCATAATATAGGATTAAAAATTTAAAAATAAATTTCATGAAGTTTTGACCAAGTTAAGGTGGTCAAACATACGAGCTTTTTATATTTTTTAAAAGCTGTAATAAAAAAATCATAATTAATTATTTACTTAGAAAAAAATTACAAAAAAATATGCATCACATTGGCAGATGAGTCCTCTACTTGTCTCTAAAATATTATAAAAAAATATTATCATTTTATGGTGGTTAGGGTGGTCAGACAGACACCTACTTATTTTTTCCCTGAAATTTAAGTACTACTAAATTGAAATTTCAAAATTTCACCAAATAATTTTTTATTTTTTTTAAAAAGCCTAGTAGTTTAGAAACTACATTCAATTTTCTAAAAATTTTATTCTTACATATTTTTTAAATAATATAGATGACTTATTCAAGTTTTTATGTCAAGTTTTCTAACTCTAATTTTTCTAATTTTTTTGACACTTAAGGGCTTGTTTTTTCCATGATGATCCTGCACATACCCCTTCATATTGTTGAAGGTTATTTCTCTATAAAGGAGGTGGTGACTCTATACAAAGAGCTTGATGAAGACATAAAAAGGTTGTAGATCTGCAAAACTTTCCAATCAAAAGCACAATTAAGAATAACTGCAGTATATCCAAGTATTTTCCCCTGTTTTTCATTTTCAAGAAAAAATAAATCCATGTGAGAACCATATTAAAATGATTTGATGAATATTTTGTTCCCCTATTATGTGAATTAAGCACAAATAAATGGAGTGGTATTTATTTTACATACTTATGAGGTGAAATTTCATATCTAAATTGGGTTGAGGAAGTATGCTTATCATTGAAACCTACCTTTTAGAAAGATTTAAAGCATAAATGAATTTGAGCTATGCATTTTAAAGTCATAATCAAATAAAGAAAAGAGGCAGCAGACAATCAACTATGAAGTTGACATTTAAAGATTGAATAAGGATAGAAGAGAAATGTATCATTCCCCTATATCACCTCATAGAACATCAAGTAAAAACATGTAGGCAATCCAGTTCTTATCATCCCATAAAAAAAAAAAATCTATTGAGAGATATAAGCCATTAAGTTTTAGTGGTATTCAAGGTTTCCCTAATAAGATTCCTAATGATATTGGGAAGCATTTTCCTAAATTTACAGGGAAAATTTCTGAGTCAACTTCCAAACATCTAGATGTATCCATAGACTTGATGGGTGATTTTGAGGTAGATCATGAGGGTGTTGTCATGAAGCTTTTCACTCAGTCTTTAAAGGAAGATGCCAGAGACTGGTTCTCATATTTACCAGTGTGTTCTATAGGTTCATGGGATGACTTCATGATAGCATTTGTGGAACAATTTGGTGAAAGGATCAGTCCAAATGTGATAAGAAAAAGACTTATGGAAATTTAGTGGAATGAAGAAGATTTGGTCCCTACTTTTAACCTCAGATTTGCAAAAAGCAGTGGGGGATATTCTTGAGCATGTAATGCCTAGTGATGATGAGTGTTTAATTGTGTATCTAGGTGCATTTGATAATGAGATGAGTTACTTGATAAGTGATAAGGAACCCAAAACATTACAGTAGGAATATCACATTGCTATAGATATTGAAAACACTATGAAATATTCAATGATGAGGGGATATATTGCTGCAAGTGTTTGTTGGCCTAATGCATGTCTTATAAATGGAATAGATAAGGGTGAAACGGATGATTAGAGTGATGATGTTTTTGATACCTTATCTTTTTCACCTTTTCAGCATATTATTGATGAACAAATTAAAGATGGACTTCAACAAAATATAAGTGATAATGACCAGGTATTGTTTAGACTATCTAGTATAAAGAAACATGAAGGGGAATCAACATATGAATTGTTATCAATGTTTTGATGCCTTGCAAGAAATTCCTAAATGGTTGAGACCTCAATATTCAACATGCATTGACCTATTATGTGACATTTATGAGCCAAGGCTTAGTGCCTTGCCCAAGGAATTGAAACCTTAGGATTTTGAGCAAATAATTGGTTGAATCAGAATTGTTGAGGAGGCTAAATGTGAATATGTACAAAAAATGATGTCTCAGGATGACATGGATTCTCATCCTATTGTCAAATATCAAGGGTTTATCCAAGAAATGGATAAGGATGGTTCAAAAGAAGAATATCTATCTAGTATTATGTATTATGATATTGTCATGCTCACAAGTACTACTAATGTGCCTTTAAAGGTTGAAAATCAAGATAATGAAATTGAGAATTATATTTACTCTCATGAGGAAATTGAATATTTTTGTTAGGTTGACATGAAGGCATCCTTCTTTCCTGAAGGATTCAGCTATACCAGTACTCATGAGGTTCTTCCCTCATTAGTAAATGAATAGATCACATATGATGGATTCTTGAAATGCAATTCAACTGTATTAGAATTAGTTTCTCCTGACAATATGGTAGATAATGAATTTAAAGATAAGAATTTTTTTGTTCATGATCTTGGGCCTGAAGTTAGTGTTGAAAAAAATGAGATTGTTGTTGTTGGTCAGCAGGGTCCTTTTTATGAGTGCCAAGTAGAAATAAAATGTATAATTTTTATATCAGAGATGGACATAATCGTTTTGAGCAAAGAATGTGTTGAAGAGACTTTCTCAACTAAAAATAGAAAATTTTCAAGTTGCAGAAAATCTTGCACATGTGAGCCAACAAACCTATCCACTAATGGTACACTTGCACATCTTACTATTTACCATATCAATCCCAAATTACTTGATCCATGATCCTTTAAAAACAATTGTTTCAAGTTGAGTAATGATTGGAAGAGAGGATTGGAGTATATCAATGAACCTAAAATAGAAGTTTTTTTTAATGCTTGGGATGGTATGGATAGTTATATTTATGGGAATGACCCTAATATGAATAAAAGTGGAAATGTTATGGGGACTGATGAATCTTTTTCTTGAGGAAGTGAAGCATATGGCAGCATAACTAGTTTATACTTCTCTAATGAATGTGGACACCAATTTGAATAGAATCATGTATATGAACATTTCTTGTTCACCCCACATAGTTAATGTGTGTTTGGTGTGAAACAACAGTTAGATAGAAGTGACCCTAAAATAATAGAAATAAAATTACAGCATCATTTCAAAGGGTTAGAACTTGTGCCCCTGGATGGGAATCCTAAAGGAAGTGTGTATGAGGGTTTCTAGCTTAATGAGAAAAATAAATTTGGTATTAGCTTATATGAGGGTAGTGATCAAATGGATTATGAATGTTTCACTTTTCCTATCTAGTTGGATGAAAATTTGGTGGAATATAATTGCAAGTTGAGTCAGATAGAATCCTCCATTGATCATGTCTTTTAGTTAATGCTTGATCACAATTCATAGTTGGACATGAATGAAAGTAATAATAATAAGTTCATGCACATGTCCATGGTGGTTTATTTCAGTTACCACAACATGATCAGTGGGTGATCCATAAGAATGTTTGAATCCCTTATATGATACAGACAGTGGAAAATAAGGTTTTTGATAGGGGAAAGTATCAACCCTAAGTTTGGGGGCCTGGGCCCACCAAGTAAAGTTGAAGCTTGGAACACTTACAAAGTGTAGATTGAAAACTTGCACCTCAGAGTAAGGCTTCAAAGAAGATGGAGATTGAGTATCTTGTTTTAATGTTGTAACTTATGTAAATATTGTATATATGTTGGTTGTTTTGTTCTGGTCTTCTTCCTTGGTCTGGGCTAGTCCTATTTTTGGTTCTCTTTGTTTGCCTGATCTCCTCCAACCTAAGAATCTTGGATCTCAACATGCCTACGAGAAGCATGTGTCCCCAATAGGAGCCACTGATGGAACCCCTCAAGAAAATTCTTTAGTTCCATTTAGAAATCTTGCAATATTTGGCTTAGAACCTTTTTTTTAGGCTTAGGGTTATGTTCCTCATCATTTCTTTAGGGTTTGTGTTGTAAAAGCCCTTCCAAATTAACCTTTGAGTTTGAAAATCCTGACTGGTGTTCTATTTTGTTGTTGACCTTCTGATATAGGTTCTCGATTTTCTAATTTGTGACTCTTGTTATCGAATTTGTTATTTTATCTATCTCTAAATCCTAATGATAACAGTCAATGCCCATGGTCATTTTAAAATATAATCCTTTATGAAAAATTTCCTAAGTCTATGATCAGATTTTAATATTGCCTTGGTTCTTTATCCATATTCAATGTCCCTGACCATCGTCTTCCTAATAAGTGGCCTCGTCTTTTCTTAAGACTAACATTTGTTGCATGTGCATATATTTAAGTTCTATGCTAACTGTTTGATCATCATGAACAGATCACCACTGTTCCCCACACACCCGAGCTTTTTTATTGCCTATTTTTTTATTCTCATGGGCTGGCAAGTGGTTTCCACACATCATGTTCGGTGGTGGGTCAATTTCTTCCAAAGAGTCAGCGGGAAGAGCTTTGAGAAAAATCAACGACCAATGTCAAAACACGTATCTTCATCTAGGTCATTCCCTATGTTCCTGTTTGTTCTATGTATTGTAGTGGATTAATCACCTAGGCTAGTGAGTGTTGGACAAGTGTTACCTTTATATGGTGGGCTTGATATCCTTTTGTGATCGGCGAGTGGTATCAAAGGGAGATCTATAGTTGTTTTTGGTTGACGTGGCTTCATCTCGACCACTCCATACTACCCCATGCAATTCCATTTAGTATTTATAAAATGTCACGAGCTAGCAGGTGATTGACACCTCTTGCTTCATGGAGGGACCCACTAATTTTTGGAGATGGATTATGCTTTATGAAGAAAGATATCAATGGTTGATGGAAGGTGACATGGGTTGATCTTGGCCACTCCCTGCCATCTTGTGAGGGGCCCACTTATACCTATCATTTCTCAATAGGTGAGTGGGTGACTACCACATGCAATATTTTAAGGGCTCAGATGGACTTTAGTGGAGATAAAGTACTGCTAAAATTTGGCCGACGACACTAAGATTAAAACGATGCCATATTAGAACTAGTTTCTTTTGGAATGTGTTTGAAATTTGGAAATTTTTTTTATTATGTCCATCAATTCTGTCAGATGTTGGTATACGCAGGAAGGTGAAATTGAAGTAAGGTAGAGTATGGGCCAATATTCTAAGATTAAATCAAGATTGCTCCCCACTATCTTGTTGTGATGAATTCCAAGTAATTTAATTCCCATGAGCGATTGGGTAAATATGATACGATAGGTTTTATTAAATGCTGAGTATATAGTTAAACATGCAGAAAAAGTGGGTATGTATCCACTTGGGATTTTTTGATTAGGAGAAGGAATTAAGCACATGCAATTAACTTTGTCATAATTAATCACTCTAATTGATTATCCATTGATTTATCTCAATTTTTGATCGACAGTTAAGGTTCAAAAATCAAATTGAAGATTTTCAGCTCACTCACACAAGATTTCCTTGAAAATTAATGGTTGTAACACTTGCATTGCTCAATATAATGAGGACCAATAGCCATATTTTCTCATATTTTTCTAAAAATTTAGGTTAATTCCATGATAAGGTTGGCGAAGAGTTTCTTTGTAAAAGGTTGCAGAAGTATCATGATAAACTTTCCCCAGGTAAGTAGGTATTCATACCTGCTTGTTTCAATTACAGTTATATTAGTCAATGGTTCTTTGAATCCTAGGGTGGTGAGGGTTTATAGTCTGCAAATTTTTTTATGAGTTAATTGGAACTTTGGAGTTTTTAGTTGTCTATTCATCAAAGATTCTTGATAAGAGTGAGCCTGTGAGGGATTTTCTGAAAATTACGAGTCTCCTTGTTCTTGTCCTAATCATTGAGAAAATCAGTAAGTCAAGTGAGTTTGTTAATCTAGTCTGAATGTCTAGGAGACTTAGGCTATTTGAGTCCAAAAATGATGTCCCTAAGAATGAGGTTGAGATATTAGAAGCTCTTGAAATAGAAAAGGAGAAGAAAACACACAAGAAATCCAAGAAGACTATTGTAAAAAGCACATATAATTTGAGAGGAAGGACCATTTCAGAAATTTTGGTCAAGTTTAAAGGGAAGGAATCTGTTAAGCCTATTAAGGGAGGAAAGGAATTGTAAGGCTTACCTAGGGAGACACAGTTCTACCATTAAGGTTTCTGATAGCCCTTCTAATGATAGAGGTGACACTAATCTAGAGTATGTCCATTATCTCCTTTCCTTGGTGCATTCTAAAGACTCTAACGAGAAAGTAATGATGGTTTCTCCAATTTTATCATGAACAAGGAGTTCACAAGAATACTTTGATGCTAACGACACAGAATAGCATCCCTATCCCATTGTTTTTTTTATGACACCATCACCATTGCAAAATAAGTGTCTTCTTCACTAAATTGTGGTTTTTTGTTTTTGTGTTGATGTGGAAATCTTTTGGGCTGGTGTGAGGTGGATTTGTTGAACCTAGTGTGCTTGATGGAAAGTATATCATTTTGTGGGTAGTATATAAGTTTTTCTATGGCTATTAATGGATAATATTCTTTGTTCAACGAGGACAATGTGTTTCAGTTGTGTTTTAGCAATGAACTATGCCTTTTGGAAGGTTGGCTAGTCTACTTCAACTAAATCATGCTCGAGTTTTTTGTCTTTGTCTTTCCCCTACTTTGAAATGATTACATGTAACTAACTGGGGAATATCTCAAACTCTGGTGAAATTAGTCATCAAATGAAATTATAATTGTAATTTAGCATGTTGCTTGTTGCTCCCTTGTTCTATAATATGGATTTCAAGGCTGATTACGAGGGATTTTTTGGGTAGTGGGTTATCTAGGGGTTGGTCACATAGGGATTATAAACAACACTGAATAGTTCAGTGATAAGTCTTAGGTTCAAGTCTTTCAATATGTGTGTGTAATATTAATGTAATACTCCCAATATAGAATGGTAATAGAACAAGTTCAACACCATTTTACTCTCCTATTTATAGGTTTTATAGATTATAAATAAAATAATCAAGTAAATATCTTATTTGTCTCTATCAATTTTAGATGGATGTATGGTTCTATTATTGTTTATTAATTCAAAGAATTAATGTAAACACTTGAATATGGCTATAAATTTATATTAGGTCAGGAACTAGGATGTTAGTAAGAAGTAAAGGTTAGAACACAATGTTGAAATACTGTAATGTGGTATTTCAAAGCTTCATGTAATATCATATCTGAAAATTATTGTCAAATTATGTGGGTATTGACTATGTTCCAAGGATAAGGAACTGAACTAAGATAAGTAATTATGTTGCATTGTGTTGATTAACTCAACAACTACCCATTCATTCAATTAAATTCTATAAAAATTAGTTATAATGTTATGTAGTTTTACCATTCTCATGCTATGGAAGTGAACTATGCTCAGTAAGCAACCAACTTCTCATGACATGTTTTATTAGCTAAACCTCCATATGAGAATCATCTGTTTACATAAGAGTGTTATTGATATAAATGATAAAAGAATATTATTGTAACACTACTAGGATTACTCTCCTGGGTTTCACATAATCTAAAGAGTAGAAGTAAAGGCCTTAGAATCCTTACTTATTGTTGGCCAATCCTTACCCTCGCTAACTATTGAATTTTGGCAGATTCATAGATGAGTGGTAAGATTAAGTTTATGTTCATAAAAAATAACCAATAGTTATAGTGGAAGCATTATGTGTGAAATAAATGTAAGGAAAAATATTAATGTGACCCTTACAAGGTAGAAATTTGATCACTTAAAAAATTAGATAGATCAAATGTTATCATATTCTTCATTTTGATTATATTGAACAAAGTTTGTTGAGTGACTTGGTGTAATGACGAAAATTGTACACCCTTCTTGGAGATGGTACAATTTCTCACTTAATCTGTGAATGGTTAACATTAAAATGGACCTAATTCCAACTTTATATAGTTTTGTAATGTACTTTCTACATCCACATTGGGTTTAGGGCCCTTTTAGGCTAAATAGACATAATTTTTCCTTAATTTAATGTTGTAAAGTGTATTTATTTACACCTTCACATTAAGTTTAGAACCCTTGAAAACTAAATGAACTTAATGGTGCCTTATTTATGGTTTTTTAAACTATATCCTAACAATTTCACACTAATCTAGGGTTTTATTAATTAATTGGGATTATCTATGCTTTAATTGGCCCTATTTTGCATATACAAGCCTGATTAAATGCATTTTTCTAGAGATAATCATGACACTTATCAAATGACCAATCATAATTGATTGTTTTGGGTCATGTGTCTCATATTTAGTGGTCTATGGAACATCTCCCACCTTGGGCATATGAGTTCCACCTAGGTCTTGGAGCTTGATTTTGAATTCCACCTTAAATGGGCTTTGTCTTGGAGTGTGTGCCCCAATTTTGAGCCACTGGAACTCATACACCACTTGTGGCATATGATTCCCTCTCAAGTCAAGACCTAATTTAAATGTAATTTTTGGTGGGATTTTATCTTCCTGAATCTCATGTCATCTTGTAGTGTTGTAATTTCAAGAAATTTGGCATAAACAATTATAAATACCAAGTTATTTCACTCATTTTAAACTAAGCATTTCAAGAGAGGGTTCATAATAGCAATTTTATCATTAAAAGAGTTTACAAGACTTCGCATGAGAATTCAAGATAATTCCTAAAGCATTCAAGGTCATAATTCCTCATCAATTGTCGGAAAAAATCAAGATCCATCATCATGTCAAGATCATTAAGCATCAAGCATGTTGTTCAGCTAGTGTTGTGATGTAGCATTGAAGATCAATTTGTAAGCATAGTTTCATATCCATATTAAAGATCAAGATCTACATCCTTCATGGCCACTTCAAGTTAAATTGTTGATATACATCTCAAAACATTGTTCAAGATGTCATTGTTCATGCTTCATATTTCATGTTTCATGTTCATACTTCATTGTTTCATTATTTGGTTTAGTTACCTTAACGGGGTTTGAAGGCAAACCCCTATTCCCTAAAAATCAACAAGTTTCTCTTCTCTTTGGTGTGTGATTTCAGATCTAGGTGTCGTGGAGATTCAATATCCTTTAAATATTAAGTTGCAAGGTTGAAGAAGGTCATCATGTTGTCACAAGGTTGTCATCTTCAGGGAAAGTCACCTATAGGTTACAAATTAGGGTTTCAGATCGAGAAAAAAAGTGTGGAAGGAAGAGAAAAGATTGTAGATTAGATTTAACCTTAACCATCCAAAAAAGCTAAGTGGGATTTATATGCCACTTGTGGCATATGAGTCCCATTCCAAGAATTTTTCTAGATTTCAAGAGATTCAGACTCACCACTATCAGATTCCTATTTTGGCACAAAAACTCTAGTTTGGGACTAAATCGCCAAGGCTGGCATATGAGTCCCACTAGGCATTAAACAACAATTTTTTAGGGTTTTGGAGCTTGTTTTTTCCTCATCCTTCTCCCAGGTGCACCTCTGTTTATTCTTATTCTTTTATTCTGCAATTTCAATTTCATTTCCTAAGTCATTAAGTTAGGTTTTACATTATACTTTCCATGATCCATTCATCTCTTATCTTTCCAATCCCTAGCTTGGTGGTGAACCCCTCTTATTGTCTTCAATCACACATTATCATACCTTATTGCAAGATCTTTCCCACCTTTCTATCTTCGGATTAAGATCTCTAATGTTCTCACCCTACCCTTGTGCTCCATTCCTCAAAGGTGGGGCATCCTTTTTTTTTTGCTACATTTTGGTGAAACCAATGTGAACACCCGTTTTCTGATTTAGAGTGCATCATAATCCTAGATCTAGCTTACATTAAATTTTCATTAGGGTTTTACATTAGTTAATTTGCATCTAGGGTTTCTAAATCTTACATCAGTAAAATTGCGTATAGATTTATTTTTTTGCATCTTATATCATTAAATTTCATCTCAAATTTGCATTTACCATTAGCCTAGACATCATCCTAACCTAGAAAATATATCATTCACACAATTTTTTTTTGAAAATGGTGCAAAATCCCTAATCTAAGACTCATACACCCCTCTAGGTGATTTAGTCCTAGTACAAGTTGTTTTGCCTACTTTCTATGATTTTTGTGTTGTGAATTTTTAACCATTTGATCCCCTAAAAAACCCTTACTAGGAATCATACGCTCCTCTGAGTGAATTAGTCCCAAATTAGCCCTAAAACTACCTTTTACAACATTAAAAACCTTGTTTCTACACTTTTGTTTGCTAACATTATTTATATATTCCAGTTGGTTGAGTTTTTGTTACATATATTTCACTAAATCTAGCTTAAATCAACTCATTTCATGCATTTCTTAATAACAAATTTACATTTACAACATTTCATTTATAGATTGTTGTATAGTGTAATCAGTAAGTTACCTTGTTGAAATCTAAAAATTGAATTTATACATTTCATTCTAGGTCTTTACATTAAATTTTAAGTCTCTTTCCATTTTTGCATAGATTTCTTTTCACAAAATGCTAGTATCTATCTTTTTTAAGTTTTCAAAGAAAAACTTAGTCAATAAGTATGTTAGTCATTCATTCAATACATTTTCTAGTTATGAGAGTCTTTTAGTGCAAGAGAGTGAAAATGTTGATGCTTTTCTTTGAACCTACAACCCCTCTTATATCCACTATTTGTGGGAATGATGTGATACAAGAAGAAACAAGAATAGATAACCATGAATATAATAATTGTTCTTCTCCCTATACCTCTCTTATTAGTGACAAAGGTATCTTGGTGAAAGAATATGAAATCATTCAGAATAATTAAAGTATTTCTTGTCATTCTCCTCCACCTTGGGAAGATATTATAGCACAAGAGAATGAGTTCATAGATATATTTCTAAACATCACCTTAATTTCCATTCATCCCTTGATTATGATAACATTTTAGTATAAGAGGATATAGTTGTAAGGAATCATGAAAATCATATTGTAAGTGAGGATGATAGTTTGGTGTTACATGATCGAACCTTTAAGATCTGTGACAACCCTCTATATGTTTCCTTCCCTATCTATCCTATTTTGGATGATATTATGGGAGAAAGGAATGAAATTATGGAAAATATTGGCAATCACATTAGTCCTTCTCCTAGTATCTCTCCTAGTTTTAAAGAAGATACTTTGATGTTAGAAATTCATGAGAATATTTTGTGTCACTCTTCCCATAGGGAAAACATTACTGATAAACAAGACAATACAACCATTGATAACTCCCCTACTTGTGATGAAGTATTTTTAGAAGAACCAAGCTTTGAAGGTCATGAAAATCTATTTTGTAGTTCTCCTAAAAAGTATCCTCCTAGGGAGGATATCATGGTACAAGAAAATGACAACAATAGTGATGTGACTTCCTTAGATGATGGTGAAAAGATGATACTAGATTCCCCCCCATTAGAAAGACATCAAACTGAAACTATTGAGGTTATGAATGAACAAGTGTTTGTTAGATCCCCCTTGATTAATGGAAATACTACATACCCTATGGGACATCCTAAGAATCCTCTAATTATTTACCCACCCTCATAATGACCACAAACTAAAAAAAAACCTAAACTTATCCTTTACCCACCTAAGAATAATGTTTTGCAGCACCTAAGCTATAATACCATTTCTCATACATATAACAATAGAAACAATCCAAAAACAATACAAACACCTTCAACATCCCTTCCATTGCTTAATCCTATGTTTCCTAACCCTACCTTGCTAGGTCCTCCTCATTTTCCTTCACAAAGTGGAAAGGAGTATGATCTTGTTGAAAAACTTAAGAATACTCCTACTAAGATATCCTTATGGGACCTTATTTAAGCCTTCCCTCATTACCATAGCATGATTCAAAGTGCTTTACAATGAGTTCCTATCCCTTCTAATGCATAATTGAATTACATAGCAGCCATGATTAAAGGAATAAATTCAGAAATTTATTTCCACCAAAGTGAGCTCCCTCATTTGGAGGTGCAAAAAAAAATGATGCTTTCATGATAATGGCTTCCTATGATTAGTGGAGAATAAAAAGAACCATCGTTGAAAATGGCTCCACCCTTAATGTGTGTAGTGTGAACCTTTTTTATAGATATAGTGTGGATAAATCAAGAATTCAACCTAACTCTATCTATTAAGGGATTTAAGAATATAGGAAAAAAATTGCTTGGTGTGATCACTTTGCCTATTACAACTAGAAAAGCCACAATAGAAACACTAATCCATGTTATGCCTCATGATATTTCATACAACCTTATTTTAGGTAGACCATGGATTCATGAAATGAATGGGGTTCCTTCTACTCTTCATCATCAAATGAAGTATTTCTACAACAACAAATTGTACACAATCGAAGTTGACCCTAACCCAAATAGTTTTTTGAACATTGAGAAAGACAAGGAAAATCTTTTGAAAACATTAACAACTATACGAGTGGAATCCATGCAAGAAAAATGAAAAGATAGATATCCTAATCCCTTCACAATGATATCGCTAGAAAATTGTGGATCATTGGATTTTACACTGACATTCATCAACGACTACAAGATCATAGACCAAGATTCTTAAAAGGGAAAAGAAAAAGTAGTCATGTCAACACAAAATAGAGATGATCCTTTGAAAGTATCCACTTCAACCACTTTAAAAGTAGACCCAAGCTACACAACAAAATTTGATGAGATAGAGTATCAACAACCAACAAATCCAAAAGAAATGAAAAAGCTTTATGGAAAAGGTTATGAGATCATGAAACAACCGGGATATAGTGGAAAAGGATGTGGTGCTAAAGAAAAAGGTATACATGTCCTTGTAGAGCCTCACATAGAAGAAAAGACTAGTGGCCTTTGTTATTATCCCTCAAAAGAAACAAACAATCCTTCACTTACTATCAACACTTTTACAAAACATCCTTCTAAGCCAACTTTAACATTAGTGCATCTGAAACTGATAGACACTAATGGTATTGATTATTATCCTTTGAAATAAATGAAAGAAACAAATAAATCTTCACTTAATATCAATATCATCACACAAAACACTAATGATTCAAGTTTGTTATATTTTACACCTTCGTTTAAAGAAGAGTAAAAAATCTCGCAATCTAAAGAGTCTTGTGTAAGTATGACATCATGTACTAAGCAAGAGATATCTTTTTCACAAAATAAAGGAACATTTTCTACTTTTGATTAAGAGAGTCTCTTGTTGAGACTCCTCCAAGACTGCTTGATATCTCTCCCTCCAAGAGCACAAAAGAAATTTTACTACAAGAATTCATTTTGTGCATATCATAAAATCCATGGTCATGCTACTAATGAATGCAAGGATTTATATGACAAAATTCAACATCTTAAGGAGTGTGGTGCTCTCTCTTATGTTGAAGCACCTAACTCCTCTAATTTATATTGATTTTCACTCTACTATATTTTTTGGCTCACCTTTGTCCTATACTAAGTGGGGTCAAGGGGTTAGGTAGCCTTATCGTCGTATGTCACCTTTCATTGTCTCTTTTGGCTAGTTTACCACTTTTCATGGTACATATAAGATAAAGCTTGGGATGTGGAAGACATGCCTCAAGTTGACTCGCATGTGGCATTACATTGACACTCATGTTTCACTATGATATTGTCTTTGTTCTTGAGATGTGTCCTTTCTTGGTGGTTTCATTAGGCTTGATATCCTCCAACAACATTATATTGCTTAAACTTTTCCTCTCGTCAAGAAATTAGGCATGATGTTCCCTAAGAAGAGACCTTACATGAATAAGGAAAAATCTCTTTGAATGCACCTTACACTATTTTTCATATACAACAATCATTATATGGCCACCTTGAATAATACACTTTGCTTGCCTGTGGAGCCATTTTTTTTTTCATGAGTTTCAAGCATACAAATATTTTTTTTCCTCTTGAAGCTCGAAGTTCATTATTATGTGGCTCCTTGTAAAATTTATTAGGAGGTATAGCTTTCGTATGGTTAGCATATGTTGAGAAGCATAAACGTTGGCATGAATTTCTCATTATACAGTGAGAAGCTGATCTAGAGGCATGATTTTCTCAAGAAGACACCCTCTAGATACTCACCCAACATACAACCCAATGTTTTCTTTCCTCAGAGTGAGCAAAATTTTTTGGACAAACAACTTAGATCTGATGCACATCATGTTGGACAAATGGTCAAGGCTTGATCCACCCCTTTTTATTTTATTTCTTAGTTATTGGCATTGCATGTTTGTGCATCTTGATGATGCATATCATACATCTTGTGTGTGTCCTTTTTGTGCTTATGTTGATTTGACGTAGGATCTTGGATCTTGGGGGCTTGACCACTCCCTTGATCTTTGTCATCCTAGACCATATACATTGGTACACTTGGACCCCTCTTGAATGTCTACTTTAGTTTGAGTTTGAAGCAACTTCCTCCTCTCACTAAAGTTGGGGTCAGATGTAATGAAAATTTTTGTATTCCCTTATTGGAGATGGTACAATTTATCACTTAATCTGGGAATGGTTAACATTAAAATAGACCTATTGTCACCTTGATCCAGTGTTGTAATTTATTTTCTACATTCACATTGGATTTAGGGACCTGTTAGGCTAAATAGACCAATTTTTTCCTTAATTTAATGTTGTAAAGTGTATTTATTTCCACCTTCATATTAATTTTTGTACCCCTATAAACTAAATGAACATAATGGTGCCTTATTTATGTAGTTTTAAAGTGTATCCTAACACTTTCACACTAATCTAGGGTTTTATTAATTAATTAGGATTATCTATGGCTTAATTGGCCCTATTTTGCATCCACATGCCTTATTAAATGCATTTTTCTAGAGATAATTTTGACACTTATCAAATGACCAATCATAATTGAGTCTTTTGGGTCATGTGTCTCACATTTAGTGGTCTAGGACTCATACACCACCTTGGGAATATGAGTCCTACCTAGTTCTTGGGACCTCATTTTTAATTCCACCTTAAATGGGACCTGTCTTGGAGTGTGTTCCCCAATTTTGAGCCACTAGGACTCATACCCCACTTGTGGTGTATGAGTCCCACTTAAGTTAGGACATAATTTAAATGCAATTTTTGATAGTATTTTATCTTCCTAGATCTGATGCGAGCTTGTAGTGGTATAATTTCAAGAAATTTGGCATAAACAAGTATAAATACTAGGTTATTTCACTCATTTTTCACCTAATACTTTCAAGAGAGCATTCCTAATAGCAATTTTATGATTACAAGAATTTACAATACTTCACAAGAGCATTCAAGATCATTCCTAAAGCATTGAAGGGCAATATTCCTCATCAATTCTTGCAAAAATTCAAGATCGATCATCATGTCAAGATCATTAAGCATCAAGCATGTTGTTTAGCTAGTGTTGTGATGTAGCAGTAAATATCCATTTGCAAGCATAGTTTCATATCCATATTCAAGATCAAGATCTACATCCTTGATGGCCACTTCATGTTAAATTTCTTATTTACATCTCACAACATTATTCAAGGTATCATTATTCATGCTTCATATTTCATGTTTCATGTTCATACTTCATTGTTTCTTCATTTGGTTTAATTACTTTAATGGGGTTTGATTTAGGGAAATCCCTATTCCCGAACAATCAACAAGTTTATCTTCTCTTTGGTGTGTGATTGAAGATCTAGGTGTCTTGGAGCTTGAAGATCCTCTAAATATTAAGGTGCAAGGTTGAAGAAGGCCATCAAGTTGTCACAAGGTTGTCATCTTTATGGAAATTCACATACAAGTTACAAATCAGGGTTTCAAATCCAAAAAGAAAGTGTAGAAGAAAGATCATAGATTGGGGACTAGATTTTGACCTTAACCATATGAAATAGCTAAGTGGGAATGATATTCCATTTGTGGCATATGAGTCCCAGTATAGGGTTTTTTCTAGATTTTAGGAGAATCAAACTCACGACTATCAGATTCTAGTTTTGGCACAAAAACCCTAGTGTAGGAATAAATCACCTAGACTAACGTATGAGTCCCAGTAGGCATTAAAAAAAATGTTTTCAAGGTTTTGGAGCTTGTTTTGGCCTCATCCTTCTTCTAGGTACACCTTTTTTCATTCTTATTCTTTTATTCTACATTTCAATTTCATTTCCTAAGTCATTTAGTTAGGTTTTGCATAGTACTTTGCATGATTCATTCATCTCTTGTATTTCCAAGCCCTATCTTGGTGGTGAGCCCCTCTTATTGTCTTCAATCAAACCTAATTATGATACCTTATTGCAAGATCTTTTTCCCCCTTTCTATCTTTGAATTAAGATCTCTAAGGTTTCCTTGAATGTAACAAGTGTGAAATAGGAACCCTACCCTTGTGCTCCATTCCCCAAAGATGGGGCTTACTATTTATGTTACTACACTTGGTATTGAATTTATAAATAATTGAAAGTTTTTGTTGGGTAGTGAGATTGATTTATTTCCATTGTCATTAACACTAACCAAATGGATTTGATTATATTTTATGAGGTCTTACACTTGGTGTTTAAGATGCATACATCTATTCATATCATGTCCATGGGTATGATGATATTGAAAAAAATATTTTATTTTCAATTTCAATGGTAGAAATTTAGTAGCATCAATATGTCTAACTGGAGGAAGCCAAATCATATTATTTTTTAATAACTGCAACTTAATTACATAGAGAAAATCAAGTGATTATGAAAATTTCATATCTCTTGGCCTAAATTGGTATGGTGTTGTATTTTTTATAGCAAGTTGTGTTTGAATGCTATTAGAAATTTGAGGAGTGTTTATCTTTAGTATTTTTTGTTTTCTTTTTTAAATTATTGATTATTATTTTGAGGCATGGCTTCAAATTGACTAATAGGAGTCAATGAAGGTGTACCCTCATATTGACTAACCAATATATGATAATCACAAAGGGTTGTACACAAGTGTGTAAAGGATGGATATTTCATCTAAAATAATATCTTATCTTGAATATTATCTTGTAATTTTTCTATAAACACCCTATGAATGTTAGCAGTTATAAGACTAAAGGAAATTTTTGTATAAAGAAATTAGTATCCTTCTATAAAGTTCATTATTTTCTCTTTAGGTCCTTATTTACAATGAACTAAATTTATTAACATAACTTGAGGTCCAACATTTTCTTTGAAGTGTTGGATGAGTTTACTGACGATTTTCACAAAAGAGATAGTTGAATTTTTTGGTAATGAAAAAATCAATCCAAGGCAATACCTTTTAGTGGTTTAGGAAAGATTTTTTCTAAGAGTGTACCTTAAAAAAGAATTCACTACACAAGAAGGTAAAAGATGACACTTGGTAATTAGGATCTCCTTTACCATTGTGCTTTTCCAATTGAGGTATTTCAATGTTTTGTGGTATGTTGTCTTTAAGATAGAAAATGATGATGGACTATGTGTTGTTAGTGTTAAAAGGTGCAGGACAATTGAGAGGGGGTGTTGGCCTCCTACAATGATTTAAAAACTAAGCCCATAAAGCTGTGATTCAGAGATTGGACATCTAATCTAGATAGTTGTCTTAATCACCATGAAGAAGCATTTAACTTGTCAACCCAAGGATGTAGACTTGAAATGGGTTTGCACAATATGTGCACTAGGAATCCATAGTATCCATATTCATCCTATACCTAAGAAAGATATAATACTGAAAGTAAATTGCTTGGAAAGAAGTAATGTAAATGTTGAACATCAACCAACAACTATACTAAGCTGACATGTATGAAAAAAATGAAAATCTGAGTGAACAAACATGAAGCTACTATGTCTGCTTTGGCTACAGGAATAGTCAAAAAATGGAATTCTAGTAGTTGCAGGAATAGATAGTGCCAGATTATTAACTAATTGCTAAACATGAAGTATTAACTAAAATAAAGGACTGAATGCTCACCAAGTGGCCCCCCTTGGATGAGTATCCCTTAAGACAAATGTAAAATCAGATGCACAAACTTATAAATTCATTTTATTCATTGGAAAAAATGAGTACAATCGAGCAACATAACTATATTACTAAAAAACTAAGAATGCAAATACAATCACTAGATTAAGTAACCTCTAGAAAATGAGCATCTAAGTCTTATTTATATGAAGAAAGGATACTAACTAACTACCAATCAAGGCGGTCAAATCCAACATATTAGGAGGATGCCACTTTTGGGAAAGCATAAAAAGTGGATAGGTGGTTATGCATGCACAAAATCTGGTCAAGCATGTTTGCCTTAACACAAATTTAGCACAATAGTAATGCCTATATTCTCTCAACAGATAATTAAGACCATTTACAAGGTGGTTACAATTTCAATTTGAATGAGAAATCTCCCTCTATTGAGAGTCTTCCCTCCACTGACCTTTGAATGATCACCTTGTTGACCATTATTGTGAATGACCATCTGGCAGAATCTTCCTCAATTTGGCAGGCCCCTAAATATATCTGCATAGCAATATTAGTACACACAACAATTGTATATTTGTAACTATCTTATAGTGAAATTCATTAATCCACATGTAAAATTAACATAGATAGTTCATATAGCATGTCAATGTTAATTAAAGGTTACAAAAATAAGCTCATGCCCAATGTTTATGGTTTTGAGGAAATATCACAAAAAGGTCAATATCCAAGTATCAAAGTATATGACAACTACAACAAATTGATAATAAAATATATCAAAATTGAACCATAAATTGGACTCATCACTCCCCCCAACCTAAGGATTTGTTGGTCCTCCAACAGAGAAAAAGTTGTTCTTTAGCTTGGTCAATGCCCTAAAATTTTCAACTGACAATTGTCCTACATCAGTTCTTACTATGTGTGAATTAGGGTCCTAATAAAACCCTTCTTGTTTGTCCAACCTACTCCATCTTTGTATCTCAGCAGCTATATCATAATGATAATACTTGAAATTTTCATGGGCCATAAGAGGATGGGTGGTTGAAAATTTAGCGGAAGCTAAAATTGTCCCTTTCTCCTTCCAATCCATATATATCTATCAAATCTCTTAAGTGTTGCAACATAGTTCTATAGGGAGTGGGGCTCAACTTGTTTTAATTCATCAGTCAAACTATTCCACCTTTGTGCTAGATATCCTATTACAGATTCCCTTGTGGTTTTTGCTACCCTTTCATAATCTTGGTAAACTTCTTCTCTCTCAGGCAAGATCCTATTTCCATAGCTTGGTCTTTAAAGAATTTTTTTCCAATCCCTGAAAATGTCTCTTCGATTCCTAGATTTAGCCCTGATGGATAGGGGAGTGTTGGATTCTATTTTTCTATAAGTCGTAAACTGTTGTCCCCAACTGATTTCATTCTATATCTAGGACATAAATTCCCTTAATTGGACATCCCAAACATACAAAAAAGGATTCCAATCATGGTCTTGGAACACAACATAATTATGTAAATAAAATTCACACGAGTTTTTCATTTCAAGATGAGCAATCTAATAGACATTGAAAAATTCAAGAGGAGTCTAAATGGAAGGATTCAAACCTAAAACAATCCTTTCTAATTTAAAAGAAATATGATTCTCCTTCAAATAAAGAGCATAGACCCTTTGGAGGAGTCCTGCACTCTAATATCTGAGGTACTAAGGTTTCCATATTGTCCACCTTCTTCTTTAAAACAACACATTTTGCATCCTTATCTTCAATCTCTTCATCTCTCTTTTGAAATTCCTTCTTCAACCTGCATTTCTCCTCTTTCTATTCCTCTTCCTTCCTTTTCATCTCTTTGCATAAGTTCATAGCTACCATATGCATTGAAAAATTAGAGGGCTTATGTATTCCTACCAAAAAAATTCCTAGTACTGATGCTTGCTCTTCACGTGGCTCTAGCTAGAAGGATTATGTTTGTTCAGCCAATTCTGGCTACAGGGGTACTGACTGTTCTCCCAGTTCTGGTTGTAGGACCTCTTATTTTTTCTCTTGTAGGAAATCTTGCTCTTTTTTTTTGCTGCAAGAACTCTTGCTCTGGCTCTTGCTGCAGGAGCTCCTAATTTTCCTCATACCCTTGACTCCCAACTTGTTCTACAATGTCAGCAGGATCTACCAACGTTATCTTTGTTGCTTCCTCAAATATATATTTTTCCTCAACATTTACCTACCCCATTGGGGCTTTTGTATCCTCCCATGATGTTTCTCTAGGCTTATGGCTTCCCAGCGGAGATACACCAAAGGTTGACCCAACTGGTATTTTTTTTCTAAGAGGGCTCTCATGTTTCTCTTTGGCTATAGGAAGAACAATGTTAGCCTTCCATTTCTTAGAGCTTGGCACTTCTTTTTCTATCATTTTGTTTTTAGCTTTTCCTTTCCTTATTTTTTTGCCTCTTTCTTTTGTTCCCTAGTTCTCATTAGGGCTCCCAAAGAGACATCATCATCAGAATTTGAAGAGGAACCTTTTTTTTTTCTGATTGTTTTGTCTCAGAAAAAACTAATCTCTATACTTTTCTTGGTTGCAGGAGGGTTTACACTAGAGCTTGCACCATAAGTTGAGGCTACAGGAGTGGATCCAACATTGTTCACTCTCCTACTAACCCTATGAGGTTGAGGAAAAACCCTAGGTCACAAATTCTCTAGCCTAATTTGATCAATATATAAGAATTCTTCCCAAGTCATATTAGACACATCCTGCAGAGACTTCCCAACTACTAATTTGATTAGACAATGGTGGGAAATGGAATTATCCCTACCTTTTTGGGTCTCAGCTTCCATGATTGAAAGAAGGTGGTATAGTACATTTGGTATGTTCATTCTTCTCCCATGCCTCATATGGTTCAGGTGTTTGAAGTGCATAGAGTGTAGGTTCAGTAGGCGGCCGTCACAAGTGATGTACTTTATAACATAGAAAACTATTTGTTTCCAAGGACTAGGTAGAGAGGTTCTCTTTGCACCTTGCTTATCCACACTCAATGGAGGGTCACTAGGTTCTATAAATTCATCCCTAGCTGACCTAGTGTCTTTGGTAGCAGGTAATGTTCACCGTCGATGGCAACCCTATAACTTTTGCAATTCTTTCTTTAGTAGCCATTGCCTCAAATCCTTTTACTGTGGTCTTTCCTTTATACAATTTCTGCACAAATCCCAAACCAAAATCTTCATTATAACCATTCAGCTTTAGGAAATAGTCTAACAACCCATAATTTTTGAACTCAGCTTGGAAAGGTACATCCTTTAGTAATACATCATGAACCATGGGTTCATTTCGAATTAACCAACCTCTCATTGTTCAGTTGTATACAATTAAATAATCAATCTACAAAATTTTCCTTTCCTGCAATCTTCATCTGAAAGCCCAATTAATTTCACCTTCCTCCAACACCATTGAATTCCCAATGCCAATGCCCTATGAATTTTATCTTTTTGGCTTAAGATTATGACAAGAACAATAAATGAAATAAAGGAGTAATAAATGAAGGCTATGATCAAGAAAAATGGTGGTGGTTGATGTCTTTTCACACATGCCAGTCATCATCTCACTCATAATTCAAATCAGCTCAATTTAAACTTTGCTGACATGAACCAATATGGACAGACACATTGACATGGTGACACACTTCCCCCCCCAACCTAAATTTGAGCATGTGTCCTCACATGTGAGATAGTAATGGCTATTTGAAAGGGTATGGAATAATTACATGCTATAGTGAATGCCTACATTAATGTACAGTAATTAATTAAATGTATTGAAAGACAATTAAGATATAACAACTTGATGCACACGTACCTGAATTTGTGGAAGATCTATTGCAAATATTATGGAAAAAGTATTGGTCACTTTTAAGAAATATATTGAACAATTAATGAAAGTGGAGTGGAATGAGTTGAAATGGAATGAAGTGAAATGATGGTAGTGTGATGGAAGAGAGAAAAAGGTGGAGATGGACAGGTGGATGGGTGAATGAATGAAGAAATGGACCCCCACAAAAGTGGAAGTCATTATTATTACAAGTTGTATACCATGGTTAGCCAAAAAGGAGGGAGAGTAGATCCACTTCCTTCGGCTATAGGAAGTTTGGGTGTTGCATGTTGAGTGAATTGCTGCAAGAATTCCTAATTAGAAGTTGTCTTGTGATACAACCTAGGGTGATGACAGTTGACAAGAAACTTAAATATGATAGGGTCAATGGTGGTGAGTTGAAAAAAACCATTGGGGAAAACTTCAGCAACCTCATATGGTCCTAGCCATCTTGTCCACAATTTTCCTACATTATCTTGATACCTTGAGTCATAGAGCAATTCCCAGTCACCTGTCTAGAATTGCTTGTCCTTTATGAATTTCTCATGCCACTTTATTCTCTGATTTTGCACTACCTCTATGTGATGCAAGGTTGCCTTCCTCATTTCATCCAAAGCATTCAACTACATGATTATATCCCTTTGTGCCTTAGAGATATCCATCCAAAAGCCTAATGCAGTCCTAAGAGTCTTATGCTCAAATTCAATGGGCATCATGGTTGTCTTTCCATATAGAAATTCAAATGGAGTGAAGCCTATAGTTGTTTTCCAAGTGGTCCTATAGGCCCAAACAAATTCTAGTAGCCTACTTTCCCAATTCTTCTTATGGATATCCATTTTTTTGGTCAGAATGGCTTCAATTTATCTATTGGTCACCTTAGCTTGGGCATTGGCCTGAGGGTGATAAGGAGTAGACTTCATGTGCCTTATGTTATACTCATTGACCAATGTTGAAACAAGGGTTGAAGTGAATTGAGCCCCTTGATCAGTCACTATCTCCTTTGGAACCCCATACCATGTGAAAATTTCCTCATGACAAAAATCTTCAACCTTATTATCTCTTACATGCTTCATGGCCTTAACTTCTACCCACTTGGTTACATAATTAGTGCATACCAAGATATAGGATTTACCATTTAATGGAGGATCAATGGGTCCTACAAAATCCAATCCCCACTTGTCAAATGGAGTGACTACTACCTGAGGGTAAAGAAAAATCTCATCAAATTTGGTTGATTGACCCAACCTCTAGCATCAGTCACACTTCCTTGTATATCTCCCTGCATCCTTGTGGAGTGTGGACTAGTAATATCCTATGTTCAAAATTTTCATTGTTGTCTTCTTGGCTACAAAATTTCCTCCACATGGTTCATTGTGACATGCATGCAATATATCATATGTCTCATCTTCCCTCACACATCTCCTCATGACATGGTCTAGTCCAGCGTAGAACATACATCCTACAATCCATGAGAAAGGAAAAGGTTTCTCAATGAGCACCCTTCTCTCTTTTGGAGAGAAGTGAGGAGCAACTCTCCATGTGACCAGATAATTAGATATGTTAGCATACTAGGGTTTATGCACACTAATAGAAAATAAGTGTTCATCAAGGAAAGAGTCATCAATGACTTCATTTTCCTCTAATGTATTTAGCCTTGAAAGAAAGTTTCCAAGAACATTGGCCTTCCCTGGTTTATCCACAATGGTTATGTCAAACTCCCACATCGGCAATAACCATCTTGCTAGCTTGCCTAAGATTAGGGGTTTATTCATGAGGTATCTAATGGATGCATGATCAGTGTGTATAGAGATCTAATAGCCAGTTATGTAGTGCCTGAATTTTTTTAGGTCATAGATCGCTACCAACATTTATTTTTATGTCACTGTATAATTGAATTCAACTCCCTACAAACTTTTTCTAACAAAATAAATAGTGTTTTCAATTGCTCCTTCTTTTTGTCCCAGGACTGCTCTTATAGCATAGTCTAATGCATTTTTATGAATGTGAAAATGAAGCTCCTAATTAGGAACTTTGAGTATAGGATCTTGAGTTAAAGCTACTTTCAACTAAGAGAATTCCTTGTCACAATCTTCTGTCCATTTAAATTCAACATCTTTGGTTAGGATATTGTACAATGGTGCTGCCATTTTGTTGAAGTTTTTGATGAAATTCCTATAATAACCTACATTTCCCAAGAAAATCCTAACATCTTTCTATTTTTTAGGTATAGGAAGATTTGTGATTACCTCAATCTTGGCAATATCTACTTGAATTCCATTGGAAGAGATATAGTGGCAAAGGACTACACCTTCTTGCATCATCATGAAGCACTTTTCACTATTTAAAGGAAAATTATGTTCTTCATATCTCTTTAAGACTCACCTAATATTTTCCAATGCTTCATTAAAATTACCACCATAGGTGGTAAAATCATCCATATAAATCTTCATGCAATCATGAGAGATATTTGAAAATATGCTAATGACTACCCTCTGAAAAGTTGCAGGAACATTGCATAAGCCAAATGGAAGTACTGGGTAGGAATAGGTCCCCCATGGATAGGTAAAGGTGGTATTCTCTTGGTCCTTAGGTGCAATTTGGATCTAGTTATACCCACTGAATCCATCTAGAAAAGAAAAGTATTGTTTTCCTACAAGTGAATCTAGAACTTGGTCTATGAAAGAAAGGGGAAAATGGTCCTTTTTTGTGGCAGCATTGAGTTCCTTGTAATCAACAAAAAATTGCCACTTCCCCCCCTTTTTGGGAATAATCACCAATGGAGACACTCACTGGCTATCTGAAATGGGGTAGATAAATCCTGCATCTAGCAATTTTTGTAGTTCCCCTTTTACAATTTCTCTTAATGCAGGGTTAATTCTTCTATGGCTGCCTCACTAGTGTACAATCATCTCTTATGTATATCCTATGAGTGTAGATCTTAGGATCCAAGCCCTTAATATCATGAAAGTCCCATGCAAATGCATTTTTGTGGGTCATTCACAAATTTTTCAAAGCCTGCTATTGTTCTTCACTCAACTTGTTAATATTTAGGTATTTTCCTTCTAACACTTGCACTTGTGTGGTTATCTCAATCATATTTTTTTTGCTAATACTTGGTACCTTGAGTTCATGTGGAAAAAATTTATTAGACATACCTATTGCTGCAGGAAGTTCGGCTACAAGAAGAGCTGTCAGAAGGGTCTTTACTAGATCAAAAAAACTAGATACATGAGAGGATGATGCTTCCTCTACCTCACAATGGTTTTGCATTATGTTAGATAGCACTTCATCTTCCTCTTGAAGCTGCATGAAAGAACTTTTTCCTAACATCATAATTTGTGCCACAAAATTAACTTCTTCGGCCTCTTCACCAACATGTGGCCATATGGGGTTTTCCACATCAATGGATGCTTGACCAGGAGGATAGAGAACAAAATTTTTGGTGCTATTTCCATTATAAATGGTCATATCTCATGACCGGGATCCAATATAGACATCTATTATTTCTAACCATGGCCTTCCAAGAGTAATATGATACCCTCCTAGTGTAGCTTTGGGAGAAAGAATCACAAAATTTGCTACGTACTTCCAAGATTCTAGAGTTACCACAAGATCCTCTTCTATACCATCAAGCTTAACAGTAGAACTATCAACAAGCTAGAGGACAGTAGGAGTAGATCTCATGCTTGCAATGTTTAGTTGTTGTAGAATGTCCTTTGTCATTACATTTATTATTTCTCCCAAAGAAATCAAAGCATTCTTTATTTGGATCCCATTTATAGCAACTTCTACCATAGGACTACCTAGGTCATTTTACTTAGGGACAACCACTTTCCCAAACATGATGTCAGCCAGCTATCCCCCCACATGAACCATAGTGAGGTCTTTCTTTTTCCTGCTTGGCTTCTTGAGGCATACTTCCTTAATTGCTTTGCCATATATGGGAACATCTTTGATGGCCTGAAATAGAGGTATCTTGACACATATATGCTTTAACTAATCTAAAATGTCAAAATTTGTTTCGTCCTTCTCTTCTTTTTGCTTAGCAACTTCCAATCTCTGAGGGAATGGTGGTTCTTGTTCAGTCTGTTGGACTTCGAATAGTTCAGGGTTTTTAGGTGCACTTAGATGAATGAGGAAATTCAGATGCACCTCCTCCTCTTGTATAGGAAGCTTAGTAATAATGGGTGTTGAAGGAGATAAAAAATTAGTTCTTGAATGCAAGTGGATGTCACTTACACTCACAACATATGCAGGAAATTGGTTTGGATTAGAAAAATATACTAGCTACTACTGTCATGGTTTGTTATTCTAATTAGGTGTGGGAAGAGCTATTAGCTGAGAAGGTCTAGGTGTATTTGAACTTGCACTAGTACGAGGAGGCATTATAGCAGGTTGTTGGGGATGAGAAGCTGGCTGCATGTAATTATTGGTCTAGTTTGGCCATTGTTGTCCTCCCCTCCATTGAGATGTTTGCTGCTAGTTTCTTGAAGGTGGCTGCTAGTTTCTTTGAAACTACTACCAATTCCCCTAAGGTTGTTGCCATTGGGGTGGAGAGTTTTGGTGGTTAGGCTAGGGATTTGGAGGGTTACTCCAAGGATGTGGTGGATATCCTCCATAATTGGATGGATATGGGGATTACCATTGGTTACCAGATGAATAAGAAATAAAGTATGGTACAACAAAAGATAATGGATTTTGTGACATACCTTGTCTTGGAGCCCATGGACTCCTTTGTGCAACATAGTATACTTGATCCTCTTCAACCTGGATTGGCTTGAACTCAGGTGGAATATTCTTACTGTTAATATTAGCTACCATCTTGCATCTACATTCCTTCTTCTTTTGTCTGCAGTGAGGGAAATATTCTTCCAACATTTCCTCTTCCTCTTATTTCTTCTTAGCTTGGAGTGTATCCAGCTGAGTAGCCAGATTGTTTATGATTTCTTGCTTGAAGTTTGACAACAAGTGAGTAATCTCCATCATTGAGATTCCATCGGTAGATGACTTACCCATAGAGGATTGGTAAGCTCTCCCTTTCTTTCAAGCTAACCTAGAATAGTTTTGACATATCTTCTTGATATCCTCCCAAGGAACTTGGGTGATGTCTCCTACTGCCATCTGGTCCAAGGCATCAGTGCAACTTTCATTAATTCCTCTTAGGAAAAGAATCTTTTGTGAGTCTTTATTAAGTGTATGGTGTGGAGATTTCTTTAGGTAGAACAAGAACCTTGAAATTTAATCCTCCAGACTTTCATCTTCCTTTTGCTGCATCCTAAAAATGTCATCTCCTCTCATGTCACTACCCTTATAGTATTCCTTGTACTTCTCAACAAATTTTTTCTTCATGTCATCCCACGTCTCCACAGTATTTCTGCCTAGGATCATAAACCATCTTAGTGCATCCTCTTTCAAGGTGGTAGGGAATAGCTTAAGGCTATGGGCATTAGTGGTATAGTCATAACTCCTACAGAGTATATCAAACTCAAACAAGAAGTATGAGGACCTTCTGTGACAAGTCCATAGAACTTGAGAAGGACTAAAGCATCATTATTTTTGAGTTTTTCAACTTCATTATGATGAGCAATGGATAAAGGAAAGGATGGTTGGTTAGGTCTATTTCAATTTGCATTACCCATTCCTACTTGATGGAGTTCCAAAGCAAATGGGTTCTCAATAAGATTTTGGTCTTTAGAGGAAATTTCAAAACTGGCCAGAATAGGAAATGCATCAGCAAAGGGATGTGGCTCTTCTTCTTTTTCTTCTTTGGGTATATTATGATAATCAATGAGTTGGAATGGATCAAGGTCATTAGGAAGGAATCTCCCATAATCATCTCTTCTCCTTCCTCTATGCATATGGTATCAACTCAACATCAGCCAACTTACACAAAGAATTGGTGAAAGAATAGGGGGTTCATTACTTCCTAAATGAAAGGTGTACTAAGAAAAAACTCTTAGAAATACTTCAAAAGGAAAGAAACTATAAATGACTCCTAAGAACTCCCTAGTTTGACACCATCCTTAGCAATGATGCCAAAAATGTTGGCCTCCTACAATGATTTAACAACTAAGCCCATAAAGTTGTGATTGAGAGTTTGCAAATCTAATCTGAATAGCTATCTTAATCACCATGAAGGTGCATTTAACTTTTCAACATAGGGACATAGACTTGAAGTGTGTTTGCACAGTATGTGCACTAGGAATCCATAGTAGCCATATTCATCTTACAACTAAGAAAGACATAATGTTGAAAGTAACTTGTTTGGAAAGAAGTAATGCAAATGTTGAACATCAACCAACAACTATACAAAGCTGACATGTATGAAAAAAATGAAAATATGAATGAACAAATAGGAAACTACTCTGTCTACTTTGGTTGTAGGAATAGTCAAAGACTAGAATTCTAGTGGCTGCAAGAATAGATAGTGTCAAATTATTAACTAATTGCTAAACAAGAAGTATTAACTAAAATAAAGGATGGAATGTTCACCAAGTGGGCCTCCTTGAATGAGTATCCCTTAAGACAAATGTAAACTCAAATGAACAAACTTATAAATTCATTTTATTCATTGGAAACCATGAGTATAATCGAGTAGCATAACTGTATTACTGAAAAACTAAGAATTTGAATACAATCATCAGATTAAGAAACCTCTAGAAAAGGAGCACATGAGTCTTATTTATATGAAGAAAGGCTACTAACTAACTACCTAGCAAGGCAGTCAACTCCAACATATTAGGAGGATGCCACTTTAGGGAAAGCATAAAAGGTGGAGAGGTGGTTACACATGTGTGGAATCTAGTCAAGCATGTTTTCCTTAATGCAGATTTAGCACACTAGTAACACCTATATTCACTCAATAGATAATTAAAACCATTTACAAGATGGTTAAATTTTTTTTTTGAATGAGGAATCTCCCTTTGTTGAGAGTCTTCCCTCCATTAACCTTTAAATGATCACCTTATTGATTGTTATGGCACATGACCATGGTAGAATCTTCCTCAATTTGGCAAGCCCCTAATTATATCTGCATAACAATATTAGTACACACAACAATTGCATATTTGTAACTATCTTAAAGTGGCATGCATTAATCCACATGTAAAATTAACATAGATAGTTCATACAACATGTCAATGTCAATTAAAGGTTAGAAAAATAAGCTCATGTCCAATGTCTATGGTTTTGAGGAAATATTACAAAAAGGTCAATATCCAAGTATCAAATTCTATGAAAAATACAACAAATGGATAATAAAATCTATCAAAATTGAACCATAAAATTGACTCATCAGGGGGGTGAATCAGTTGTCACCAAATTTAACCACAAAACTTCAACACTTATTAAATTTACAACCACACTATTCTATTATTAATTATGAACATGAAATGTAGATAACAAAAAGTAAAATCAACACAATGAACACTAGATTTTACGTGAAAAACCCAATGAGGGAAAAACCACAATGAGGATTAACTCACAATATAAAGGGATAGAAAATTTGATTACAAAGGCTCACTGCCCAGAAGAGGATTCACTGTCTAGATACAAAGGCTCACTGCCTATAGAAAGGACTCACTGTCCAACACAGAGGCTCACTACCTACTAATACAAAAGACAAGAAAAGATCCACCACAACAATTAACACACATCCACAACCTTCATCAAAATGTTTTAGAAACCTTTAGCTCACTCCCTTAAGGAATCTAACACAATGAAGTACAACTACCTCAACTCACTTTCACACACTTCTATTTTTTGTATTTTGTGGCTTACTTTGTTAACTTTCTACCCTCCTTCAATTCTTTGCAATTCAACTTGGATTTATACCATCTTCAATCTTACAAACTATCTCCAAGGTCTGCCACATATGCCTCATTTAATAAATTCAAATTAGGTAAGAAACTCAACATTCCCATAGTGGAAAGGAATGAGAGTGGACCAATAAAAATACATAACCAAGACCAAAAATAATGTATCAAATCAGCCGCATGCTTTCTTAATTAAATTTAATTCTTCAAATAAAGTGTAAACACCAAATCTGCCAAACCTAATGAAAACACAAATGAACATTGATGTACACACTTCCCAACAAGAAGATAGCATGTGAATGATGTAAAATGCTTCATTATACATGATAACACATCTGAGATACCTTTAGATACATCTGCAATAAGTGCAACAACTTTCAAACACAAAATTTCTTCCATCAATCCATCTAGACTGTGCAAACATATATAACAACTCTAAAACTCATCATCCAAAATACCAAACCATGAAAATCTCTGCTAGAACCCAAATAACATTATTACAAAACATTCTAGATCTGCAAGATCCGAAATTGAATAGTGAAGGACTTCAGAGTAGAAAAATTTCTCCTAGTCATAGAAAGCTGACTCTACCAGAATGGTTCACACATTGGTGAACACAACTTTCACACTTCATCAAACTAGAAACTACAAATCAATAGATATCACCATCATATCATAAAAAAAACCCTTCAAATATGCACAAGCATAGGATCAACATAGGAGAAAAGTGAAGCACATACCAGAGCACATTCTAAACACATTCATAACTCTGACTTCTCTCTTTATTAATTTTCTAAAAAGAACTTGGAAACTCATCAATTCAGCACATCTACAACATCATAAAGATAGCTCCATGTACTCACAACATCTCAACAATATCTCAACTATACATACACAATCTGCAATATACTAAACTGCATTGACATCAATGAAAAAATTAATGACAACACCACCAAATATGCTTATACTTGCAACAATATCCCCCTTTGTCATTTATGACAACACATGATGTGAAAAAAAAACTATCAAAAACAACATCCTGCACAATATTTTGGTCGAACACCTTCTCTTCCTTTTCATACTATTTTTCACATGACTTTTTCTCCCCCTTTGAAATCAATGGCAAGGATAAAAAAATCTGATCACTCCCCCTTAGGAGTGCACCCATTCAACTTATACTACAACGAGAACCTTTTCTACTCCCCTTGTGGAGTAGACCCATTCATCAATCCAGATAAATGAAGAATCTATGAATTCACCGGATTGATGCACCTTCATCTACACCTAGTTTAGAGGGCCAATGACCCCCAATGTAATGCTCAAGAGATGATGTTTATATAACCACATAATTTTCCACAATTCACTACATTTAATGTACAATAAAAGTAAATTATGCATATATCAAGATCTTCCAAAAGTGCTCACAAAGAAAATTCAATAATAAATTTCATTTCATGTATGCAAAAGAAGTAAATTGCTTCAAAAAAAAATATCTTGCATTGATACATATGTAAATTCCATTCACATATAAATGAGTTTCCATACATTCATTCATTAAATTTCAAATAATACATCTATTTCAATGTTACATTAAGTGCTTTCATTCCAATACATCTATTTCAATGTTACAATAATGATTGTCAAAAAGAGTTACATTTATAAGTGGGCTTTACAAGCCATTCAAAAATAATACATGAATACATTTATAGCATGTGAACCTCTAAACGTCAACTGTCGTGACACCACTTGTATTCTTGCATGTTGGGGCCAAGAGTGTGATTAAGGCACCTTTTCCGCTCAACCACAAAGTACAAGACTTCCCTGGTTTTCTTCCTAACTATAAGAAATCCCTGGTCCTGCATGAGGAGCCTAGCAACCTGAAACAACAATGCAGGAAGGAACTCTCGATGCAACCGTGATGCCTATATGGATTCCTAAAATGAGAATCACATATTTCTTGCAAATAGGAGATGGCAGAGACCTATATACATTTATTTCTAGGATTTTATTTCCACCTATTTGAATGGTGCATGTGGTTTGACAAGCATAAATAAAAACAAATCGTAGTTTTAGAAAAGGTAAAACTACCGTCTCTGTGGGTCCACATTCGACATCTTGTCTCAGAAGTTTCCAAAAAGAACAATAAATAAAACACTTTCCATCTAAAGTTTCCATTCAATTTTAGACATCTCAACTTCAAAGGAATACCAATAATTACAAAGTACTCACAAGGTTCACAAATAACTTTACTTTAGCACTCTAACTTAAGTGAAAAATTGATCACAAGTTGGTTTTTGCAAGTCACTTTCTATGATTTCAAAACAATCTAAATTTGGTCTTTTGGAAAGAGAATATCTATAAACTCATAAGTTCTCATTTCTAATTAAATAATTTGATCAAAGTAAGTAAATCATATAATTTTAGAAAAAGAAAACCTACTTTAATCAGCCTAATAAGTATGGGTAACAACCTAGCTTATAGTTTACTTTCCTATTATTAGGAGTATGTCAACACCTTTATGAAAAGGAATAATAAATTAAATTTAAAGAATAGAGAATAATTTCACTCACTATCATTAACAATTCAATATGTTCAGGAAATGTCATCTAGTCTAAAATGGCATAAAGTGAATGTATTTAAATATTTACATGTTTAATATTCCTGAAAATTCACTAGTTTAAAGAAAATATAGTTTCCCCCATTTTGTAGCATGTAGAATACACCTAGCATACTAAGTTCTTCAAATGTAGTTAGCTAGTTCTATGTTTACCCATTTCTATTTTTGTTGAACTTTTTGATTTTCAAATATAAGAAAGATACATACATACATACATACATACATACATACATATATATATATAATAATTTGGGTACATTTACCTATAAAATTTTAGAGTAAAAATAAAGAACAAGAAAAATAGAGGAAACTATACCCCAGTGTTTCAATTAAACTCAACTATGTGTTCTTTTTATTTTAGAAATATAAATAACCTAAATCTATGTTTCAGAGATATATATAAATATATATTTGTATATATATATACATTGTATATATTTATATATATATTTATTTAGTTTAGGAATCTTTTATACAAAACAATATTCTCAGGAAAGAAAAGATTTTCATAGCTCAATATTCATGTATGTTTGAGTATATATATATGTATATAAATAACATATATACATATATATATATATATATATGGAGCATATGTATATACAACAAAATCTATGCATTGTAATGGGCACTACTATTGATGAGAACCCTTGCACAAATCTCCTATAATAACCTACAAGTCCCATAAAAATTTGGACTTTTGGAACATTCTATGGTGTTGGCCAATCTAAGATTTCCTTAATCTTATCTAGGTCCATGACTATCCCTTCTACTGAAATAATGTGTCCCAAGTAATGCACCTTAGATTGGAAAAAAGGTACATTTGGACATTTTCTCATATAACTTATGTTCCCTCAACTACTACAATACTATCCTCAAATCCTTCTCATGTTCTTCCTCTAACTTAGAATATATCAAGATATCATCAAGGAAGATTAAAACAAAGTTATCTAAGCAGTCCCAAAAAACACTGTTCATCAAATTCATGAAGGTTGTAGGGGCATTATTTAGCCCAAACGGTAGCACTATAAATTTGTACTGCATGTACCTTGTCCTGAATGCAATCTTGTGAATATCTTCATCCTTTATCCTGAATTGATGGTACCCCTATCTCAAATCTATTTTTGAGAATACCTTGGCATCTTTTAACTTGTCAAACAAATCATCAATACGAGGAAGCATGTATTTGTTCTTGATAGTAACCTTGTTAAGCATCCTGTAATCAATTCATGCATAACCTGAAGGTCCCATCCTTCTTCTTCACAAATATAACATGAGTTCCCCAGGTTGACACACTTGGTCTAATGAAACCATGTTTCAACAATTCCTCCAATTGGGCTTTTAGCTCATATGACTCTATTGTGTTCATCCTATATAGGGATTTAGATTGAGGTTCTGCTCCCGGTAGCAAATCAATTAAAAATCAAATACATGCTTGCGTGATAGCTCAGTCATCTCTTTAGAAAAAACATCCTCAAATTCTTTTAGAATGAGATGATCATTAACTAATGATTCTATCTCATCAAGGTCCTTGACCTTTAATTTATAAATAGTGCATCCCTTTCGGCTTGCCTTCTTTAATTGAATGGTTGAGACTTGCCTAAGTTCCAGAGGCCTCTTTACCCCACAAATCTCCACATGGTTCCCTTATTCATCAAGACACCTTATTGATTTTCCTTCACAATCCACAAGGGCCTTATGTTCAAAAAGCCAATTTATCCCTAAAATCAAATCATAAGATCCTAGTGATGCTAAATTCAAATTAACTTGTGTTTCGAGACTAGGAAGTTCAAGTTCACTGCAAAATAGGCATTGCTCTACCTTCCTCTTTGCCCGGTTCCCATAATGAACTTTCCATGAACTTTCCATATAGCCCTGTCTAACTGATAATTTAGATACAACATGACGATCCAAAAAACTATCAGTAGCACCAGTATCAATCAAAATAGAAATAGGACATCCAAAAAGTTTACCCGATAGCTGGATAGGAGTGGATTGATAATTTGCTTGGTGATTGTCTACCGCCACATGGATATGATGTTGATTCCTATTGTTCTGTCTGTTAATCCTTTGAGGGCACACACTAACATAATGCTCACCACCACAAGTATAACAACCCCTAAGAGGCACTTTAGGCCTGTCAGAAAAATTCCTCCTATTGTTGTCATTCTTCTTATTGAAATTAGCCCTCTTATTGTTATTCTGGTTTCCATCATTACAGTTCTGAGGACTACCACTCCTTTTTAAATTTCTTATCTACCTATTATTATTTCCTAGATAGCCTGATTTCTTTGATTTCCCTAGTTATTGTTACCTTAGCGATTTCCTTGGAACTTCTTATTGCCATACTTGGCTTCCCTACTTTTCTTGTAGTTTGCAACCTGTTGCATTTTATGTTCTTGTAAAAGTACCAATTCAAAGGCCTCATCCATGGTAGCTGGTCTATGCATATCCACCTCATTTCCAATTTGAGGCCTAATCCCTAGAATGAATTTCTGAATTTGAAACTTCTCATCATGTTGGTGCTGAGGTATGTACTTAAGCAAGTGAGAGAATTTCTCCCAATATTCTGTCACTGTCATTCCTCCTTGAATGAGCACCTAGAATTATGTCATTTTCTTATCAAAATAAGACTATGGAAGCCACCTCTTCCTAAAAGTCTACAATTTTTTTTCCCATGTTACCTTTCTAGGAAGAAACTATTTATTAGCCCTTTCATTCTCCCACCATGTAGCTGCTTCTCCTGTGAGCTGGTAGGATCCCCATTCTGTCTTGGTTTCCACAGATAGATTTTGAAGGGAAAAGTACCTTTCCATTTCAATAATCCATGCTTCTACCCCATCACCAAAGGATTTACCATAAAAATTTGGTGGCATAACCTTCTTGAGGTCCTTACCAAATTCCTTAGCTACCTTCATTAGCTTACTTTGATTCTTTTTAGTTTTAGGGTTTTCTCCATTTGATTCATTTATGATGTTTTCACTTTCACTAGGTTCAGACCTTGTTGGCCTAGTTTCTCTTTCCTACTCAAGGTTATCGATCCTGGCCTCTTACCTACTTAGAATGGCCAAAATCTGATCCAACTTATCATTGGGATCACCATGGGATCCTCCTCCCCGTTCCCATTGATAATATCTACCCTCCATTAGGGTTACCCTAGAAAAACATAACATCATGCATAATTAGGCATAGGTCCTATAGTTGAACCTTGCTGCTCTTATACCAAAATGTAATGCTCAAGAGCTTATTTTCATATAACTACATAATTTTCCACAATTCACTACATTTCATGTATAATAAAACTAAATGGCGCATAGATCAAGATCTCCCATAAGTGCTCACAAAGAAAATTCATTAATAAATTTCATTTCATGTATGAAAAAGAAGTAAATTGCTTCAAGAACAAAGATCTTGCATTGATACATATGTAAATTCCATTCACATATCAATGAGTTTCCATACATTCATTCATTAACTTTCAAATAATACATCTATTTCAATGTTACATTAAATTCTTTCATTCCAATACATTTATTTCAGTGTTATAATAATGATTTTCAAAAAGAGTTACATTTACAAGTGAACTTTACAAGCCATTCAAAAATAATACAGGAATTCATTTATAGCATGTGAACCTCTGAACCTCAATTGCCATGACACCACTGGTCTTCTTGCACGCTGGGGCCAAGAGTGTGATTAAGGCACCTCTTCCACCCAACCACAAAGTACAAGACTTCCCTATATTTCTTTCTAACTTGAAGAAATCCTCGGCCCTGCATGAGGAGCCTAGCAACCTGAAACAATAATGTAGGAGGGAACTCTTGATGCAAGCCTGATGCCTATATGCATTCCTACCATGAGAATCAAATATTTCTTGCAAACAGGAGGTGGCAGAGACCTATATACATTTATTTCTAGGCTTTTATTTCCATATATTTCAATGGTTCATGTGCTTGGCCAAGTATAAATAAAAACAAATGATAGTTTTAGAAAAGTTAAAACTACTGTCTTTGTGGGTCCACCTTCGGTATCCTGTCCTAGAAGTTTCCCAAAATAACAATAAATAAAACACTTTCCATCTAAAGTTTCCATTCAATTTTGGACATCTCAACTACAAAGGAATACCAATAATTACAAAGTACTCACAAGGTTCAGAAATAACTTTACTTTAGCATTCTAACTTAAGTGAATAATTGATCACAAGTTGGTTTTTGCAAGTCAATTTCTATGATTTCAAAACAATCTAAATTTGGTCTTTTGGAAAGAGTATATCTATAAACTCATAAGTTATCATTTCTAATTAAATAATTTGATCAAAGTAAGTAAATCATATAATTTTAGAAAAAGAAAACCTACTTTAATTAGCCTAATAAGTATGGGTAAGAACCTAGCTTATAGTTTACTTTCCTATTATTAGGAGAATGCCAACACCTTTATGAAAATGAATAATAAAATAAATTTAAAGAATAGAGAATAATTTCACTCACTATCATTAACAATTGCATATGTTCAAGAAATATCATCTAGTCTAAAATGCCATAAAGTGAATGTATTTAAATATTTACGTGTTTTATATTCCTAAAAATTCACTAGTTTAAAGAAATTATAATTTGCCCCATTTTGTAGAATGTAGAATACACCTAACATACTAAGTTCTTCATGATGATAATAATTTCAATGAAATCAACCAGTTCTATGTTTACCGATTTCTATATTTGTTGAACTTGTTTATTTTCAAATATAAGATATATATATATATATATATATATATATATATATATATATATATATATATATATATAATCATTTGGCTACATTTAGCTATAAAATTTTAGAGTAAAAATAAAGAACAAGAAAAACAGAGGAAACTATATCCCAGTGATTTCAATTAAACTTAGCGATGTATTCTTTTTGTTTCAGAAATATAAATAACCCAAATCTATGTTTCACAGATATATATAAATATATATATGTATATGTATATATACATTCTATATATTTATATATATATATATATATATATATTTATTTAGTTTAGGAATCTTTTATACAAAACAATATTCTCAGAAAAGAAAAGATTTTTGTAGCTCAATATTCCTATATGTTGGAGTATATGTGTATATATATATAAATAATATATATACATATACGTATATATAGATCATATGTAAATACAACAAAATTTGTGCATGGTTTTTATTTACCAAATTATTTCTACATGTGTTGAAATCCCATTTCAAGATTTAAAGCTCAATTTTAAGACAACATACATTTTAAATAGTGGAGGGGTGTTGTCCCCCACAACACAACCCTTCCCTTATGAGGAGGGCTCGACTGGGATGAAACCCCATCCCCCCCTTCACTATATACTAAAAATTTCTAAATCCAAAATTTGATTTCAATAAAATTTGAATACTGTTCCTTCAGAAATTCATTTTTTGTATAATGCCAAAATAATTCAGATTCATAAACATATGTGTATATTTGTTTGTTTAAAAACACTCACACTGATTATTGTATATATATGTATATTAACATATCTATATATATATATATAATAATAATAATATTAATCAACAATCTGGCACAAGTTTTATTCAAGAATTCACAAGAAAGAATGTTGTTTTCTGAATAAGATACAGAGAAACAATATTGTCTTTAAAATTTAGAAAGAATTTTGAAAAGAATGTACAGATTTCACCATAATATTTTGCACAACAAACAAAGGGGTTTTGCACAATCAATTCTTTGCACACACAACAAATTTCTTTCCTCTTATTCGGAAACTTAATATAATAAAAGAGAATTATGAAGAACCTGGATAATTCGTTGTCATCTGAAGAAGCCCCCTTGCCACTTCCTCTTCCTATGTTCTATGATATTTCCTTCCTACAAGGCCTTCCTCTTCTACTTTCTTTTCTTTTGTTCTTCTATTTTCTAATCTATTGGAACTTAAAACAAAAAAAAGATACTATGTAGAAGCCATGAAAATAAAATTGCAAAGCATTTCCCAAATACTTCAAGAAAGGTTGGTTTTTCTATTATCCCCCTTTTCTTTTTAAATTTTTTCTTTTTCTTTATTCCCAAACCTAATCTTGAAAATAATAGATTTTAAAATAAGAAAAATATTTAATTTAATTGCATGTAAATCCCCTTTTGAAAATATTTACCCAATAATAAAATAAATATCTTTTAACTATTAGTTAACTTATTAACTCAAAGATTAACACAAATTAAAAGAAGAATAGGATGTATAAGCACTTAAATCAAAATCTATAATTAACTATAATTAAAATTTAATTCCTTTACTTTATTATGCTTATATTTTAATTTAACTAATCATTAATTATTTGCAAATAATGAAACAATCATACAAAAATTATCATTCCTAAATGCAATCTATATGAATCTAAGTGTCTGTGTGTGATGGAGAGAACATCCTGCTTTGTCCTATCAAGAAGCTAACCTCCTCTCCTTTATCACACCCTTGGTCTTCAACCTCCTACATCTCAAGTGCACTCAGGCACACAACAATAACTGAATTAGTATCACACAAAGATATAAATCAAGCAATATAATACATAAATTCAAATATTTCTACTCTATTTTCCTTCATCTTCAAAGTAAAACACATTCAATACTATTCAACTTTTCATAATTTAAGTAATCACTTTCATATATCACCACACCAAAACACCATAATATTCATTATTATTCTACCACGCACATGAAATCATATAAAAAATCCACACAAAACCAAAAGCAACCTGCATCAGGGGCTGAGACGTGACACCCAACCTCTCCCTAAGATACTCAAAAGTATCATTCAAAAGAGCCATAGTAAATATATCTACAATTTGTTCCTTTGTTGTCACATACACCAATTTGACTTCATTCTCCAACACTTTTTCTCTCAGGAAATGATATCTGATAGATATGTGCTTTTTTCTTGAATGCATAGCTGGATTCTTCAAAATATTTATTGCACTTGTGTTGTCACAAAAAATAGGAATAGGCTCATCACATATTACTCCAATGTCTTTCAGAGTCTGCTTCATCCACAAAACCTGTGTGTAGCATGATGTTTTAGGAATGTATTATGCCTCTGCAGTGGATAAAGAAACTGAGTTTTGTTTCTTACTCAGCCAAGAAACCAATCTTCTGCAGAGAAAGAAAGCACCCCCACTGGTACTCTTATGGTCATCCACACAACCAACCCAATTTTCATCAGTATAAGCACTCAATCTGAAATCAATGCCCTTAGGATATCATAAGCCATAATCTGGTGTACCTTTAAGATATCTAAATATCCTCTTTACTATTTTAACATGTTCCTCTTTAGGATCTACTTGAAATATGGAAACTAAACATACTACATGCATAATATCTAATTTGGTAGTAGTAAGATACAACAACCCACCAATCATAGATTTGTATTTGCTCTGATCAGTTTTAGCAGATTCATAATCTTTACTCATCTTGCATCCAGTCACTATAGGATTACTAATTAGTTTGGAATCATTCATTACAAACTTCTTCAATAGCTCTTTCACATACATAGATTATGAAATGAATATCCCCTTATTAGTTTGATTTACTTGAAGACAAAGAATGGAATTCAACTAACCAATCATGAAAATTTCAAATTATTTTTGCATTTCTTCTGCAAATATTTTACACATGCCTTCATTTCCACCAAAGATGATATCACAAACATATACTACCACTATTAATATTTTTTGTTAGGAGAGCCTTTGTTGAATCCTTGTTTAGTTAGGTATGTATCTAATCTTGCATACCAAGCTCTAGGAGCTTGCTTCAGTCCATACAATGCCTTCTTCAACTTACAAAACATATTTGGTTTGTCAGATAACTGAAATCCTTTAGGTTGTTCCATGTATACTTCTTCCTCCAATTGACCATTCAGAAATGTTGACTTGACATCCATTTGATATACTTTGAAATCCTTGTGGGTAGAAAATTTCAAAAAAATTCTAATAGCTTCCATTATAGCCATAGGGGAAAGTTTTTCTTCAAAGTCTATGCCTTCAACTTGTGAGTATCCCTTGCATACAAGTCTTTCCTTATTTCTTATAACTTCACAATTTTCATTCAAATTATTCTGGAACACCCATTTTGAACCAATTACATTCTTATTCACAGGTCTAGGAACCAATTCCCATGTCTGGTACTTTTCTATTTGTTGCAACTCTTCTTTCATAGCTCTCATCTAACTCTCATCTTCACATGCTTCACTCATAGAATTATGTTCAATTTTAGAGAGTAAACATAGATTTACCTCACCTACTACTTTACTTTTTGTCTTCAAACCTTTACTCTTATATCGACTTATGTGTTCCTCTAGATGATTATTTTGCACACATACCTACGAGTCTTAGAAATAGGTTCTGGTTCATTTTCTTCTTCTTCTTCAGTCTGTTCTTCTTCCTCTTCTTCTTCCTTCTCCTTATTCTCTTCATGTACTTTTCCACATATAGTATCATTAGGTTCAACCTCACTTATCTCAATAGGTATGTGCATGTCTTCATCAAATTTCACTTTAGCACTTTCAACAATCTTCCTCAATATTTTATTGAAGCATCTATATGCTTTACTAGTAGTAGAGTACCCAAGAAAAATCACTTCATCACATCTATCATCAAACTTTCCAAGATTTTCATCATCTCTTTTAATGTAACATCCACTTCCAAATACCTTAAAGTAATTCATAGTAGGAGTCTTACCATTCCATAACTCAAAAGGAGTCTTTGTGCTTTTTCCCCTAATCTGAACTCTATTAAGAACATAAACAATAGTTTGTATTTTCTCTCTCCAGTACACATCTGGTACATTTGACTCTTTCATCATGGTTCTTGCAGCTTCTTGTACCATCTAGTTTTTCATCTCAACTACCCCATTCTGCTGAGGGGTTATCTTTTTTATTCCATACTCTTCATAGAATGTATTAAATTCACCAGAAGTGAATTCTCCACCTCTATCAAATCTCATAAATTTGATTTTTAAATTCTCTTCATTTTCCACTCTTGCTTTGAACACTTTAAACCTATCCAGAGCTTGGTTCTTTTCTCTAAGAAAAGTGACCCATGTCATTCGAGAATAATCATCAATAAGGAGCATGAAATACCTATCACCATTCAGGCTTCTTGTTCAAGTCGAACCACATAGGTTAGTATGAATTAACTCCATAATTCTAGTAGTAGATTTCTCTTTTCCCTTAAAATTGACCATTCTTGTCTATTTTCCCAACTGAAAACTTTTGCACATAGTATTAGCAGGCTTTTCAATTCTAGGAAAACCTCAAACTACATCTCTTGAACTGATCTTGACCAGATTATGAAAGTTTACATGTCCCATTCTCTAGTGCCACAACCAACTTTCATTGACTTGAGATAAAAGGCATTGACCATCAATTCCCTTAAGTTGATAGATCTTTCCTTGAGTTATCCTTCCAACAACAACCATATCTCCAAATCTTTCTTTGGTCTCGTAGGTATTATTCTGAAACACAAGTTTAAAATCTTTGCTAGACATTTGTCCAACACTCAAAAGGTTATGCCTCAAACCCCTTACATAATATACATCATCAGTGTTGTGTATTCCATCAAAGCTAATAGAAAATTTTCCAACAATCTTTGCTCCTAAATCATCACCAAACATGACCAAATCACCATCATAATTTTCAAGTTTAGTGAACTTACTTTTATCTCTAGTCATGTGATTAGAGCATCCACTATCAATCACCTAGTAGTGTTCATCATGTCTGGCATGAAAGGTGGTGACCAAAGTACTTTCCATCTCATTCTTTTTGTTCTCTCGAGCATTCTCTCTTACACATTTTCCAAGGTTAGCAGATACAAATTTACTCTCCAAAACTAAAAACAAACATTCACTATCATCACCCCATAATTAGATTCATCATCAAAGATTTTGGCTTCTTCTTTAACATAATACAACTTATATTTCTTATCCTTTCTATCCTTATCTTTGTGATCCTTGTTCTTCTTATGTACAACTCTATTCAGACATCTTGATGCATAATGACCAATATTACCACAGCTAAAACATTTAAACGGAAACATAACTTTATACTTATCGGTACCTTTCTTCAACTTCCTAGTGAAATTCACTTCTAGCTCATCAAAACCATCACCATCTGGATCATCTTCAATCTTCATTTCCTTAAATTTTATTTGTCTTTTCCTCCTTTCCAAACTTTCTCATCTAAAATGCAGTCAAGGTGCCAAATAGCTCTTCTTTAGTATACTTCCTAGGATCATACATTTCTTCAGTAACTAAAATCTCATCACTATAACACTCTGGAAGGGTTATTAGGATCTTCTCAATTATATCTTCATTAGTCAGTTCACCCCCTTGATTCCTAACATCATTCACTGTAAGTTCAACCCTCTAGAAATAGCTTGCCAAATCTTCACCTTCTTCCATTTTCAGATTCTCATATCTGCGCTTTGCCATCAGCTTCTTTGTCAATTTCACTTTATCGTTTCCCTCATAAAGATCTTCCAACTTCTTCCAAACTTCATAAGTGACCTATCCAAAGAAAGAACCTTAGTTCGATTAGTTTTAGATAGAGCACTAAAAATAGCATATCTCGCTTTCTCATTCTCCTCATAAGAATAACCTCATCTATAGTAGTAGGACCACTCACCGAAGAAACATACTTTGTCTCAATAGCCTTCCAGGTCTTGTAAACAAGAGAGATAATTGTATTAGTTGTAAAATTGCACCACTTGAGATTTCACATACATTCTTGTATCCGCTTTAGTGTCCACTCCCTTAGCATCTTGGGTAGGCTCATTTTAGCCCCTACAACAGCCTTTTTCATTCTCTAGATGCTCCAACATGCTTTTTTAGTAGCTACCCTCATGTGCCAGCTTTGCATCAAGCCCTGTAATTTCCACGTTCATTTTTTTTTGTAGCGTGATGTGTCCAGAAACTAGCACGCCACGTAGATGTCTATGCACTGTGCTAGCATCTTGTTACATTTAAATGCTCAAACAACTGTCTGTAAGCATGCTTGGCACTTTTCTTCACCTGAGGACACCCTGAAACAACTCAGGAAGCTTCTTTTCCTTAAAACCATTATTTTCAACCCATTTGTTTTTGTTCTTCTAGCCTCTTCCTCCACTTCTAGCTCCATTCTACTTCTAGCTTCTTCTCATCCGCTTCTTTTTCAAGCATTCTTCCATCTTGCTTGCTTGCACAACTCCCTTGTTTGTTTTACAACAACCTCAAGCTCTCAAGCTTTTATAACACTCGTATTCTCACAACACCCTCTACAACACTCTTGGCTTCCCTCCTTGTCTCCCTAATCTTTTGTGCACCTTTGAGCATCTTGGGATTTATCACATCCCCTATCATTTGCACTCTTACTTCATGATACAGGTTTTCCTCTTCAAGCAAGGATTTCTTTTATCACCTCTTTTGTGATATGGGTTCTCCTCCTTGATCAAGGTTTAATTTTATCACTCATAATTGGTGGTGTGGGTTCTACTCTTGAGCGAGTTTTTCTTTCACGACGTGCTTTTTCCATTTTGGTTCTCTTCTCTCTCTTTCTATCTAGCTGTCCATGGAGGTGGGAACACCAAAATGAGGGTATGACTAAGGAAAACCACTATACATCCCCAACATTATCTCTGGATATTACACATGCAGGTATTGAAGATATTCACATGTTGGAGGCTTCGTCACTTGCGTGGTTGTGAGAATATTTTTTCCTTTCTTCTCCTTATCTTTATCATTTCTACTTTACTTCATTTCAGTCCTATTAAATTATGTTTATTTATCACATTCAGTAAATTCTTAACAATCAGAGTAGAAGTAGTCATTTTTTTTTTCCTATGATAAACTTATTCTCTAGTCTATATGAGATGCCAGTGTACCTCTGGGATGCCAGCATGCTGCGCTCTTGTCCTCTGGCAGAGAGCTTGATACTTTGTCCAGAAGACCTTTGTGACCTACTCTTTTAGATTCTAAAACTCTCGCCACTATTCCTTGAGGTAGTTTAGGGAAGTTCACCTCGTGAGGCTTTCTAAATGAAGAGAACTCGTGAGTAGCGAATTCCCCTTCTCTACAATAATATATTCTCTCATCTGCACTTTCCAGTCACTACAATCAGATCCATCAAACATAGGGATCGCCAACTTATGCACCATCAGATCTTCCTTAAGTGGTTAAGCTCTATACCAAGGAAACAAAGATCTAATACCAATTGTTAAAAGGAATAGGAAATCTGAGAGGGGGGTGAATCATTTGTCACCAAATTTAACCTCAAAACTTCAACACTTATTAACTTTACAACCACACTGTTCTATTATTAATTATGAACATGAAATGAAGATAACAAAAAGTAAAATCAATACAATGAACACCATATTTTACATGGAAAACTCAATGAGGAAAAAACCATGATGAGGATTAACTCACAATATAAAGAGATATAAAAACTGATTACAAAGGCTCATTTCCAATGACTCACTACCTCGAAGGGTATGTGCAGGCTCATCATGGAAAAAATAGGCCCTAAAGTGGCAGAAAATTTAGAAAATTAGAGTTAGGTAACTTGATGTAAAAATTTGAATAAGTTATCTATATTATTTCAAAAAAATGTAAGAATAGAATTTGTAGCAAATTGAATGTAGTTTTTAAACTACTAGGTTTGTTTATTTATTTTTTAAATCTATTTCATGAAAATTTGAAATTTCAATGCAGTACTTAAATTTCAGGGAAAAAATAAGAAGTAGGTGTTTGAACCACCCTCACCACAATAAAATGATAATACTTTTTATATATTTTAGACATAAGTAGAGGACTCATGTCCGAATGTGATGCATATTTTTTGTAATTTTTTTATACATAAATAATTAATTTTGAATTTTTTATTACAACTTTTAAAAATTATAAAAACTCGTATGTCTGACCACCTTAACTTTGTCAAAATCTCATGAAATTCATTTTTTTTTTAATTCCTATAGTATGCAAATCATAGAATTTGATGCATGTTTTGGATTCCAAAAATGTGATACCGTTTGAAAGCTATAGATGTTTTTCAATGAACCTATCAATTATGACTTTAGTCATAATTCAAATAGAAAATGAATAATAATTATTTATTAAATTCAAAGTAAAGCATAATTTATATTGGTGGAAAATTGAGTATCTCCTTTAAAAACCCTTTTCATTTCATCAATTTTGGGTAAAAAAAATGTTGTCAGCCACATACCCTACAAATACCCATTATATTGCCACTTTTTGGCCCACCATAATCCTGCACATACCCAGAAGAGGACTCACTGTCCAAATACAAAGGTTCACCACCTACAGAAAGGAATCATTGTCCAATAGGGAGGCTCACTACCTATTGACACAAAAGAAAACAAAAGATCCACCACAACAGTTAACACACATCCGCAACCTTGATCAAAAGATTGCAGAAACATTTAGCTCACTGCCTTCAAGAATCTAACACAATGAAGTATTGCTACCTCAACTCACTTTCACACACTTCTGCTTTTTTAATTTGTGGCTTAATTTTTTTCTTTTCCATCCTCCTTCAATTATTCACAATTTTATTTGCATTTATACCATCTTCAGCCTTATAAAATTTCTCCAAGGTTGGCCACATACGCCTGATTTCATAAATTCAAACTAGTTCAAAAACTCAACATTCCCATAGTGGAAAGGAATGAGAGTGGACCAATAAAAATACTTAACCAAGAAAAAAATAATGTCTTGAATCAACCACAAGACTCCGTAATTAAATTGAATTTTTCAAATGAAGTGTAAACACCAAGTTGGTCAAACCTAATGAAAACATAAATGAACATTGATGTACACACTTACCAACAAGAAGATAGCATGTGGATGATGAAAAATGATTCATTATGCATCAGAACACATCTCAGATACCTTCAGATACATCTGCAACAAGTGCAACAACTTTCAAACAAATAACATATTCCATCAGTCCATCCAGACTATGCAAACACATACAGTAACTTTGAAACTCATCTTCCAAAATACCAAACCATGAACATCTCTTCCAGAACCCAGAGAACATTATTACTAGACATATTCAAGATCTACAATATATAAAATAGAACAACAGAGAACTACAAAGCATAAACATTTCTCTGAGTCACAGAAAGCTAACTCTTCTAGAATGGTTCACACACTGGTGAACACAAATTTCACACTTCATCAAACTAGATACTAGAAATTAGTAGATATCACCATCAAATCATCAAAAAAAACCCTTCAGATCCACACAAGCATAGGAACAACATAGGAGAAACACCGAGCACATATCAGAGCACATTCTGAACACATTCATAACTCAAACTTCTCTCTTTATTAATTTTATCAAAAGCACTTGGAAACTCATCAATTCAGCACATCTACAACATTATAAAGATAGCTCCATGTACTCACAACATCTCAACAATATCTCAACACTAAATGCATAATCTATAATATACTGAACTATGTTGCTATCAATGACAATATTAATGACAACACCACCAAATATGCTCATACTTGCAAAAATTAGGATAGGTGAAATTATAATTGCTATCCTAAGTTGATAATTGTGTGTCTCCATGTTCTTTGAAAAGTGTTCTAGAGGAAATGAGGGAGAACATATTTATTATTAATTTTCTTATAAAAAATTATAATTGCATTCAAAGAGGTGGACCCACTATGGTGATGGTTACAAAGCATCTTGGGAGAATATTCCCTTCGAGTGTCCCAAATTTTTGGTGTAGACCACCTTACAATGCATTTAATTTCATGTTATTTGCATGTTTTGCATGGTAGGGCACCTAATTTTGCATGTTGGTGCATGTTCTTTTCTAAAGCTATGAATGTTGTTAAAGAGTTATGGAGCACTCGGTATTGAAAAAATTTCAATTGCTATGGTTTAGGTTCACATGTGAAGGCCATGTGAGCATTTAATATTTTTCACCATTTCTTTGGACTATCCACTAAGGGTGGCATGGTTTTTTGTGGTGTTTTTACCTATTGCTTTCAAATGGTATCCTCTCCCACAAACTTCAATAAATTGGAGCATTGAGATGGTGGTTTGTAAGAGTTTGTTTGTAGGACTTTAGAGAAATGAATTACTACCATGATTTAGAGAGGAGTGTTCTAGTGTTGTATCTCTTTTGAAGATTAATACAAACATTGGATCTCTTTTGGTATGGAGTTTTTTCTTGAAAGGGTTTCGCCACATGTACCTTGTGTCACTCGTGGATCTCAACTTAGGGTATTGCTGACTTTATTTCATTTTTAAAATTTTTAATCACATAATACATTATTGGTAATCTTATAAACATAATTTTAGATTTGCAAACCAGTTTATTAAGTTCTATTGCTGCAATTTTCACCTTGAATTTCCAACATTTGGTATCAGAGCTAATGGTTCTATTAAGAGATGGATGCCTTTCTTTTATGTGGTGAAGAGTTCTTGGTTCTAGTAGGAGCTTGTGCATTGTGGTTTTTGTAGATTTGTGAAGAATATTGAAAACCATGGCTTCTACCTTCCATATAGATATTGATAAATTCAATGGCACTGGTTACAAGATGTGGAAGTTGAAGTTGAAGTTGAAGATGTGGTAGTCTCAAGTGAAAAGAAACCAGAATCAATGTTTGATGAAGATTGGAAGAAAATGGATAAGAAGGCATGAGGAACCACTTTTTTGTGTCTTGTTGATTTTTCCCTCCTAGTTTTTTTAGAAGAATCTACCGCATTCAAGTTGTGGAGGAGGATAGGTGAAATTTACCAAACTAAAATTCTAACAAATAAATTGTAGCTAAAAAGATGTTTGTATTCTTTCAAAATGGATAATGGTGATTCATTTGTAAAACATTCAAATTATTTTAATATGATTATAAGTTATCTTTCATCTATAGATGTTAAGATAGAAGAAGAAGATAAATGCATTTTGTTACTTTTTTCTTTACTCAAATCTTGGGAAAATCTAACTATTGCCATAAGTGGCGGTGGTACAAAACTGAAGATAGATAGTCTCATTACTATACTTATTTTAGAGATGAGAAGAAATTCCATGAATGTGGGCTCCTAAGATACCTTGCATGTGCAAGGAAGGTCCAAATAAAATGGAGGGCCTAAAGGGGACAAAAAGAGAGACAAGCCTAAAGGACATTCTAAAAACCTCGAGAAGAGTAGAGTAAAGTGTTGGAATCGTCATAAGAGCGGAAATTTTAAGAAGGGATGCATAAAAAAGAAAAATAGTTCAGATAACTTCACATAAAATTCCTTAGAAAATGGTGATTTTGATGCTTTGTTTATTTTTTCTAACACTATTAGTGACGATTCTTGGCTTATTGATTCAAATTGCTCCTACTGTATGACTCTTCACAAGGATTGGTTTATTTCATATTCAACTTATGATGGGGAAGAATTTATCCTTTGTGATAACAACATGAAGAAGATTGTTGGTAAGGGAAAGGTAAACTTGTGTTTCAATTATGGAAGGGTTAAAACCCTTGATCATGTTTTACATATTCTAAGACTTACAGAAAATTTACTTTGACTAACCAAGTTGAATGATTCTAGAATGCATGTGGCATTTGGAAAGTCTAACTGTAGGTTGGAAAGAGGGAGTTTGGTGATTGCTAAAGGATCTCGGATAGGGAAATTGTTTACTTTTAATTCCTCCACTTTTTGTAACTCTTCCAATGTAACTAGCACTAAAAATCCATGAATGTTGTGGCACCATAGATTAGGTCACATAAGTGAAAGGGGTCTTAAGACCATTTTGAATAAGAAGTTTATTGATGATATTTTTGATTAAATTCTATTGGAAAAAATATTTTTTATGAGAATTGTGTGTTTAGTAAACAAAATAGATCATCAGTTCCTAATGAATCTTGTAACGCTAAGAGATTATTAGATATTATTCATTTGAATGTGTTTGGACTAATGGATTTTGACTCTTTTGGAAAATATCATTATTATGTTAATTTCATTGATGATATCTCAAGATGCACCTGGATCTATTTTATGGTTCCAAAATATGAGGTTTTCACTAAGTTTAAGGAATTTAAAGTCTTAGTTGAGAAGAAAAAGGATTATAAGGTAAGGGTGTTGAAATATAACAATGGGGGTCAATATTGTTCTAAGAAATTTGATGAGTTCTATAATCATGTAGGTCTTATTTGATAAAAGATTACTCCTTATACACCTCAAAAAAAGGGGTCGGAAAAAGAATGAACTGAACCTTGATGGAAAGAACTACGAGCATGTTGAGTGGTGCTAAGCTTGATAGATTATTTTGGGTAGAAGTTGTAAGTACTACATGTTATTTGGTTAATAGATCTCCTTGTTCAACTCTTGTTGATAAAACTCCTTATGAAGTGTGGATAGGTAGAAAGCCTTCTATTTCACATTTAAGGGTCTTTGATTGTGAGGCTTTCATTCATGTACCTCAAGAGAAATCTTCTAAATTGGATCCAAAATTAAATAAATGCATCTTTGTTGGTTACGATGAGAATGTATAAGGTTATAACATTTGAAATCCACTAACCCATAAAATGGTTTTCTCTAGATATGTGATTTTTAGGGAATTTAGAGCTTACTCAGGTGAATGAAAATGAAAGGAGAAAGATAAGACAAGAATAGTGCACCTTGAGACAAAGATAGATAATTAGGAGGATGCACATGTGGAAGAACAACTAGGTGGATTTGATGATGGGGAAGAAGAAGATGGTTTAGATATTTTAGATGATGTGTAGGATGAGCATGTATAAGAAAAAGAGTAGCAAGAACCCCTTACTCCTACCTTGAGAAGATCCACAAGGAAAAAAAATCTAGTTCATAGGTATAACCCATCAAATTATTATTATGTACTTTCTTTGTTGAGTGTTGACGATGAACCTAGATCCTATAGGGATGCTCTTTCTTTAGAATAAAGTGAGTCTTGGATGTAGGCAATGGAAGAGGAGATGAATGCTTTGGATAGTTTTGATACCTAGGATCTTGTTAGTTTTCCCAAAGGAACCCCATTGGTTGCAAGTGGGTATTTAAAAACAAATTTAGTGTAAATGGTCTGCTAGAGTGGTACAAGGCCAAATTGGTGGCTAAGGGATACTCCCAAAGAGAGGGAGCTTGTTGAGATTATGGATGCATAGTCCTTGAAGCTGCAGTCTTCAATGGAGGACCTTTGAGCTAGGAAAGATGATCAACCACAAAGAAAAGTGTTGCAACTAGGCATGCACAATAGAGATTCTATATTGATAATATGATATTGATATTGATATTGGATATGTTACAAATGAACAAGATGCCTGATTATATAGGCAAGAATGAAAACCTAAGATGCATGAGATGTTGTCATGTGTCATAATCTAACAACATGTGACAACATGTGAACCCTATCTAGATGATTATTAAATGTTGAGATAAGTTCTAGAAGGACAAATCATCCCACCAAACAAGGAAGGGAATATTTCCCTATTTATTAAATGATTTATCTAATAATGAAACCTAGGACTTAATTAATTAAATGCAAGACCTAAGTTAACTTATGCTAGTGTAATAATTAATTAATTAATTACACTAAAACCCCCCCATAAGTTCAACTTAGGGAGGAAAATGCAATGATTATGCAAGATGATGATGAGATGGGTCCCGGCTACGAGGCCATGTTAGGTACCCATGTACATGAAGATGCAGAAAATCTCCCACAATTGGAGAAAAGAGGAAAACCCAGTGGGAAGAAAACCCCTGTCCAAAAAGGAGATGAAAATGCAAAAATATGAGATAGGTGGGAAGGATGTAGGACTCCAAAATACCCCCCAAGTACACCATCTGTCACATGAATACAATAGAGAGACTATATTGATAATATAATATTGATATTGATATTGGATATGTTACAAATGAACAAGATGCCTGATTATATAGGTAAGAATGAAAACCTAAGATGCATGAGATGTTTCCATGTGTCATAATCTAGCAACAGGTGACAACATGTGAACCATATCTAGATGATTATTAAATGTTGATATAAGTTCTAGAAGGAAAACTCATCTTCTAGAAGGAATCTTATCCCACCAAACAAGGAAGGGAATATTTCCCTATTTATTAAATGATTTATCTAATAATGCAACCTAGGACTTAATTAATTAAATGCAATACCTAAGTTAACTTATGCTAGTGTAATAATTAATTAATTAACTACAATAACAAAGTTGATTTTGGTGAAATTTTCTCTCTTGGTTGTAAGTTAACTTCTATTGGATTCCTATTACCTATTGTTGTTGTTTATGATTTTGAAATAGAGCAAATAGATGTTAAAATTACTTTCTTTCATGGGGATCTTGAGGAAGAAATTTATATGTGACAACCTAATGGCTTTAATGTGAAAGGAAAATAAGACTTGGTTTACAAGTCAAAGAGACCTTTATATGGTTTGAAATAGTCACCCAGGATGTGGTACCAGAAGTTTGATGCATTTACATTGAAGTTGGGTTTTGATAGAAATAATAGTCTAGAAAATTGTCACCCTTAACAATTTCACATTATGTGTTTTTTCCCTAATTTATTATACCTAATTAAGGTCCTAATTTTCTATATTATTCAATCTAAAGCCTAATTTTATTATTTTTTAATATATTGCAAGCATTGAATAAATGTAGCTAGTTGTTATTTTTCTCCTAACTAAGTGTGTCTTTGAAATTTTGGCCAAGACACATTTGCCCATGGGTTAATGAGTCCTCCTTCTTAACCAAGAACCAAATTCAAATAGGTTTTTGGTAGCATTTTAACATCCAAAATTCAAATGTAAAGTGTTGGCCTTTAGAATATATTTTTTGGTAAATTGGATAAATTCCTATAATCACCTAGTCTTTTCACCATTTGAAACTAGAACAAAATTTGGAAGAGAATTTATGATCAAACATTATTGTTAAGAGTAGCATTTCAAGGTTTATTGTAGCAATTCAAGATCTAACATCATGTCAAAGTTCATGTATGTTCATGTTGTCATTAATTTGTGAAGGTTAACATCTTTTTGTAAGTCTCCAAATCATTCAATCATTCAAGCAAGAAAGATCCAAATCCTTGAGGAGATGTGTATGAATTCAATCCTTTAAGGTAGCCTTTGAAGGGTGATGAGTTTCAACACATTATGATTTCATCATTCCTTCCTTTCCACTTTCATTTATCCATTGACATTTACTATTATGGAAATGGGAATAGATACTTGGGGTTTGAATGAGGCAAGCCCCTATGTGGCACAAATTTTTCCCTCCCTTCGAATGTGCAGGTTACAAGTTTGAAGAGGATGAAAGGAATATTGTTAGAAAATTGTACATTGTTGCATTTGTTGTCAAAACCTTGTCAAACCACAAAAACTCACCTACAAAATTTAGTGACAAAATTTCAACAAGTTTGCAAGTGGAAATAGGGATCTCAGATCTACCATCAAAGGACAACAAAATTTGGGTAGGACACCCCTATAAGGACTCAGACACTCCTTGGTTACTATTTCCTTCTACAACAACTAAAATGAGCTTTTTAGGGTTGGTACATATCACTCTGCACTTCCTAAATCCACCTATAAATTACTATATCCATCTATTAGTTGTCAGGATCTTGTATTTTTCATTTTAGAGTATATAGTCTCGGTTAATCATTGTAAATCATTTCCAATCCATTTCTTTCCTCAATCATAGTTAGATCTAGGTATGATTGGCTCACCTTCATGGTTAATAGTCAATCTATACAAATTGTTGATCTACATCTCAATGTAACTTGGAGAAAGGGCACCTTGCATCCTAGGTTATTTTCATTTAGGACCTATGATCCCTTTTTTATACATTAAGTTTTGGTGAACTTGAAATCTTACATCATAAAAGTTTTGGAAACTAGAACTCATTCAAACCTTAAATATAGGTTTTGCATTGCATTCTTTACATTTTTCATTTAACATTTCATATTTGCATCATAAAAGCATAAAAATACAAAAAAAATGCATTTATATTGTAGCATAAGTTGAATTAGGGTTTTATTTAGCCATCTTTAGATCTGATTTACATTCATTAGGTTGTTAAAGTTCCAAATTGTGCATTACATTTAAATTGCATCTTTCATTTAGGTCAAAAAACTAAAATAAATTACATAATTTTACTTCAAAATTGTATCAAGTCATCATTCTTAAAAAAAATCATCTTCAAAATAGTCAATTAAAACATCTTAGATCTGAAATTTTCATTCAAAATTGTCCTTTATTGTTTTAGATTTGCATTTGAAATAAATTTTCTTAAATTCAAGAAATTTTAGAAAAAGTAGTCACTATTAAGCCTGTCTGCAAATAAAAATAGTAATATTAAACAACATAAAAATTCACTTTTTCAAAATTTTGAACCCTTGTCAAGGACTCAAATTCCCTTCGGTGTCCCTATCCTTCTAGGGTTTCCTCGGGAAAATTATGTTGGATAGGACAACCGAGAGGGGGGTGAATCAATTGTCCCAAATTATAACCTTAAATTCAATTACGAGAACTAACACATAAACTGATTAAGTGATTAACGACCAAATGCAAGTGCACAAAAAAAAAACAAACCAAATTTACGTGGAAAACACAATGAGGTAAAAACCACGATGAGGGTTAACTCACACTATAGAGAATATAAAAACAGATTACAAAAAGGCTCATTGCCTGAGATAAGGCTCACTAGCTGAAATAAGGACTCACTATCCACAGGGCTACAACCTGGAGGGTTCACTGCCACAAAGATACAAAGAAGACAAATAAGACTTTTTATAGAGAGACAAAAATCCTAATGCAATGAAGATTCCACCACAATCACTGGTCAACTTGCTTGAATGGTAAATTTATCCTTCTGCTCACTACATCCAAAAACTCGATGTTAAGCTTTGCACTCAACAACCACACACATAAATCACACACTTTCATGGTATGTTCAAAGTTTTTCATATATTCATCATTTTTGTCAACATTCTTCACATCAGTCTTCATTTTACTATCTTTTACAAATGCAATATTTTGCTTAGGGATGGTATTTGTAAATATTTGAAATTTTGTATTAGGAGGAACTACAGATTTATTTCCTTGATCATTCACACCTCTGATTAGTAAATGATTAGAATCAATAAGGTCTTGCACAAGATGTTTAAGATGCTTCGAATATTATGTACTATACCCATTTGTTTGATGGTAATGACAATAAGAATTGTTTCAAAATCCTTTAGGTAATGGTAAAGTAGGGTCATGTTCTCTAACAGGAGGTAAGGTAAGCATTTTTTTTCACTGAGCTACAACATGATATTATGAAGGCTATTGGGTAAAGGTGTGAAATCTCTCTCCCTATCCCCAAAAGGAGTTGTCATTTTTATAGAAGCAACTTGATTATTGTTTTTTTGAATTTTCTGAGGGGGATTTAATTGTAAAAAACCATTATTTTATTTCTTGAATGGTTTATATTTGTTTTGAGTTGTGCATTCAGCCTTTTCAAGATGACTAGATGGATTTTTCACATCACAACCACTATTCAAGTTTTGATGGTATAAAGGGTTGTACATAACTATGTGAAGAATGGAAACATTAAAATTTCAAGATTTCTTTGGAGTTTATCTTGTAAGTTGGCGATGAACATTCTTTGAAGCTCGGTATCAGGAATATTAATGTTCACTTCTGAATAAAGTGTTTGATATCTTCCTATGAAATCAATCACCTTCTCATCCTCCTTTTTCTTGCATGTCATTAGATCAGCAAGGGTCATCTTGGAACCCATGTGAATATGGAAGTGGTTTTAAAATGAATCAATGAGTTCATTGAATGAACCAATTGAATTTTTTTATTAAAGATGAAAACCACTCTAGAGAAATGCCCTTCAAGGATCTAGGGAATAACTTAGTCAATAGTTTATATTGAAAGATGAAATCACTACACAAGGATATGAACCTATGGAAACATTTCTTACAAGATCTCCTTTCCCACCATATTTCTCAAACTTAGGGACCTCTATACCTTGTGGCATTTTTGCTCTTAGTATTTCAAGGTAGAATGAGGTGGACTTGATGTATTGCAACGGTTGACCATTATTGTTCTATTGTAAGGTTGCCACCTATTGTTTAAGGGATGTCATGGTTTGAAAAATTTATTTAATGAGAGAATCATTTTGGTTATAAGGTTGAGGGGAATAAGGTGGTGTAGTGTATGCATGTGGAGTGCTAGTGAATTGTAGGTTATTAAAGGTGGATTGTTGAGGTATTATTGTGTTGAAGCATTTCCTATGGGAATACCTATGCAAGTGTATAAAATGATAGTAGGTATGAATGTTGTGGTTGATTGAATGGTAGTTGTGGGTTGAAAGGTTTTTGTAGGTTGGAATGTTGTTGTGGGTTGGATTGTAGTTGTAGGTTGGAATGTTGTTGTAGGTTGTGTACTAGTGTATGTAGGGATGGACATTGGTATTGTGGAGGATGAAATTGGAATTCCATCTTGGCTTTGAGTAGAACCTAAAGAATGAGTGGAAGTTATAATGGTAGGGATGGTGTTGGTAATGTTAAGGACATTGGTTGTGGGAGGTGAAGTAACAGGTAATGAAGTATGAAAAGTATGAGATATGGACCCTGGTTGATTCTCAACACTATTAGAAAGAGAGTTAGAGCACCCAAGATCCATGACAAGTGAGAGATCACTGTATGACATGAGCCTCAAACTATTTCTTATAATAGTATTCCAAATAGGACACTGAGTTGTAAAGCTCACACAAGTTTTACAGACCTAGTGTGCAAACCCTAGAATGACAAAGGGACAATGCAGTAACCTAGAATGAAATGCAATTTTTAGATTCTAAGCAATGCAAATTACTAATTAAAAAATGAAATAAACTAAAAATGAAATGGTTTGATGCAATTTTGAATTGTTAACAACACACTGAAATGAAGCAATATAATCTAAATGCAAAGAAATTGAAGAAACAACAAATCAAAAAACTAAAACAGTAAGATGAATGCACCAAACAAAAGCTAAAAATTGATATTTTAATGTCCTCAAATTGTAGATATATAGCTAATTGGGACTCATTCACCAGTAAGGGTGAATGGGTCATGGTTAGGTCATTTTGGGAGTTACGTGGATTTTAGACAAAATTTTGATGTCCTTTTAGATGCTAGAAGATACAAATCAGACCTGATCAGAGACCTATTTTCTAGTAGGAGTGAATGGGTCCTGGTTAGGTGTTTTTAAACTATTTTTTAATGGTTTACAAGCTTTCATATATGTCTTTCAGTTCTAGGTTGTAGACATTGAAATGCAGCTTCATATTTTCCAGAAATTGAATGCAAAAATGCAATAGAAAGATGAAATGCAGGACCTAGTTTGAAATGTAATTTTGTTTTTATTTTCAAATGAAATTGAATGTGATGCAAAAAGATAATTATTTTTTTGTAATTTTCATATTTAAGAAGTGCAAAACAATGTAAATATAAACCCTATATTATATGCAATATTTCAATGCAAAAGAAGAAACCCTAATTCAATGCAAATCTAAATGCGTGATATTTTAACTTAATATGAAATGAGAGAATCCAAATTATAGAAAAGTTTGATGTTGAATGAGTCAACTTCACCAAAAATGATTTGGTGGAAAATAGGATCTTTCCCAAATGTGTGTGCAAATGAGATGGATCACTTATTTTCCAAGCCCAAAATCACTTCAAATATGCAAAATAAGATGCTAACAATAACCATAAATGCAACGTAACTGTTATAGCAGCTATGAGGGATGCTTTTAGAGCATAAAAGGCTATGTACCTGGCCATAAAGTTGTTTTTTGAGATATGGAGGACTCGTTCGCATTTAGGGGAAAATGGGTCCTTTTAGGGTTTCAAAATTTTTATTTCAAGATCTAGTACCTTGATTTCTACACTATTGAAATCCCAATTATTAAGTTTTGGAAGCCTGTAGTTAATTCTGTAGAGCTCTTTCTATATATGATCTTGCACTTTGAATGAAAAATTTAGAAACTTTACAACTTTGCTCCAAATCTTGCTCAATTTGATCTTCAACCTGTAAATCTGTAACACACTCAAGGGCAAGAATTTTTTTTTGATTTGTTAGTGAATGGGGGTTTTCCTCATTCAAACCCCTTGTAGGTAATTAAAATAGATGATGAAATGAACAAAATGAAGCATGAAAGTGAAATAATGTAAATGATGTCACATTGGATTTTGTCTTGTGAATCAAATCTAAAAACACTCATCGAGTGGCCATGAAGAATGTAGATCTTGGATTTAATATGATGCTTGTAAATGGATCCTTAATGCAAAATTAACTTCTTAGCTCAACACACATGAATGCATTAAACCCTTGACATGATGATATGACCTTGAATTGCTACAATAAACGCTTGAAATATTCCTTGAAATTCCTTATGAATTCTCTTAAAATTAGCTATAATTCTCTTGCTTTTGATCTCATGAAGTCACATAAAACTGCTAGGTGAAACAATGTGAATTAACCCCTTATTTATACTAAATTAGAAAATTAACCCCAAAATTCAAAGAACTAAGTCCAACACTAGATCTAGAAAGAAAGATAATTAAATTCCCACCAGAATGAAATTCAAAAATTAGGATCACCTTAAGGGATGACCCATTCACTACCAAAGGTGAATGGGTCTTGTGTAAGTTTCCAAGACCGAGCTTCAGGGAGCTAAAAGAAGGAAAAAAACCCATTCCAGATCAACTAATAAAGGGGGGTCCTATTAAGGGAGGATCCATTCACCACCAAGGGTGAATGGGTCCTAGCTCAACTTACTAGGACCAAACTTTTCCCAATGAAATAATTTATTGTTTAATTTATGATTGTTGGGAGAGATCCTCGTGAAGTGTCAAAATTAAGGCCTAGAAAGGGGGTAAATAACTCCACTTAACCACAATGAATTAATACTACCTAGATAAATGTGAAATTTCTTTAAAAAAATTTAAAACACTTAAGCAAGGTACAAATTATGCTTATTTTATTTAGGAAGGGCTCATAAGGTTTAATTAAGCAAATAAGTCCTAGAAAAGTGTGAAAGTGTGTTATAACACTTCACAACACCCTTGAAAATGACCAAGTAAAGCATGTTTTAGTCAAATAAAGGTCATTAAATTTTGTGATTGTGTACAAGACATTACAGCACCACTCCAAGACACCATTAGTTCATTTTTTATGTCAATTATCCAAAAAAGCAAGGAAAAGGTTACTTTCTCCATTACTACACTACCAATAAATATAAGGCCTTGAGTACTAAAATACATCTTAAGGATTGTGGTGATTTTCCTTGTGTTGATGCACCTAATCCCTCTAACTAATAATTATCTTTATCTTATCAAGTTTCTCACTAATATGCGACATTTGTAGCTTTATATTTTTTTCTCATTGCAATTCACAATGGTATAGTCTTAAGTGCATCCATATTTTCATGGCAGCAACATGATGGTTATTTTTTTGGTTTTCCTTGTCTCTACACTTGGGGGAAAGGACAACTTGTTTTGGGGAGGTGTGCATTTTTTCCAAGGATCCCTTCTTCTCCTCTTTCTCCTTAAAATAACAACATATCAAGTATGTTGACAATTTAAAGGGGGACATATAGTCCCCTACTCACTGTTTGCATAAGAATAATCCCTTCTTAGTGATGATAGCATACATATCCTAGGAAGTGTGTCATTTTTATAAAAAGTGTGGCCTTCTTAATCTATGTGACGTGTCTCTTTTGTGGTGATATTAGGCTTGATGTCCCATAAGAGTGTGATATTTTTGGGAATACAAAGTTCTCCTTTGTGGTAATGCTATGACTAGTGTTCTCTAAGGTGTGATTTTATTTTCCTTGACTATTACTCTCTTTGGTGATGTCATGTATGATGTTCCCTAAGGTGTCACCTTCCAAGAATTAAGAAAATCTCCTTTGATTGTCATTTTTGTTGTTGACCTTATCCATATGTCACTTATGAACCCCTTGAGGTGAGGTAGGAATTTTTGCTCCACTTTGTTCATGGGAGTTGAACTTAGTGTTGCTTTCGAATATCACATTAATAATTTTTGGGTCCTTATCAAGCTTATCAGAGAGTATAAATCTTGGTATGGTTGTTATAGGTACACCTTGTAGAACTAGTGTGTGTTTCCCATTTTTCCACCTTGTTATGGGTACACCTTGCAGACCTAGTGTGTGTGTCTAGTTCTACCTTTTCTTGGGGGATCACCTAGTAAATATTGGGCTTCAATAGCCCATGTTTCTCCTAGTTTATGATTCATCTATCAAATATCAAAATTTTCTATGGTGTGAGTCATGAATGCCCTTTAACATGGCCACCTAGCATAAAACAACTTGCTTGCTAGTGGAGCCATGTATTAATAACCAATTTTGCATCCTTGTGAGAACATCATTTTTTTCAAAAAACACATTCGATGGATGACGTTTGGAATTTAAGACAATTTAAGACTGAGGTCCCTTTACCTTACCGACTAGAATATTTTAGTGCTAAACTTGTGCTTTGTTATGCTTTCCTTTTATGTGTGTCTCATGTGTCTTCATCGTGTTTACATCATGTTTATTTTCATTTCATCATCATCTATATGTTCCACCTTTTCATGTGTGTTTTCAACATGTGTGCTTCATGTTTTATCAAAATGTATGTTTGAGTATGTTGTCTTGCTACATAGCATACATGTGTGTGCTCCTTTGTGCTTATGTTGGTTTTCCATGGGATACTTGATCCTAGGGGCTTGATCTCTCCCCCTAGATCCTTTGTTGTTCTATCTCTTCAAAATTTGGACAACCCCTCTTGATGTACATATTTTCATACATTAGTATGAGTCTGAGTGTAAGTTCATACTCTCACTAAAGTGGGGGCTAAATGTAGTGTAGAAAATTTTCACCCTTAACAATTTCACATTATGTTTTATCACCCTAATTTATTGGACCGAATTAAGATCCTAATTTTCTAAATTATGCATTCCAAAACCTAATTTTTACAATTTTTTGAAAGATTGCAAGCATTGAATAAATGCAACTCATTGTTATTTTTCTCCAGAATAAGTACATGTATTGGAAATTAGGACAAGGACCCATTCACCCATGGGTGAATAAATCCTCCTTACTCAAGAGCCAAATTCAAGTATGTTGTTGGCAACTATGGACACTAAAAAGTATGTTGTGAGCATCCATTTCCGGTGTCCACATTTTGGTGAACCTAAATTTAGAACATTTTAATTCTGATTTGGAGTGCATTTGCATCCTAGAATTATCTTGCATTAACATTGCATTAGGATTTGCATTAGTTAATTTGCATTCTAGAGTTCCAAAATTTTGCATTAGTGAAAGTGCATATAGGTTGTATTTTTGTATCTCAAATCATTGAAAAACATCTAAAAACTACATTTGCACTTAGGTTACACATAATACAATAGAAAAATCATAAAAACACATTGAAAATTTCTAATTTTTTTGAAAAAAATACATATTGGGGCTCATTCGCCACCTTGGGTGAATGAATACATGTATAGATCTAAAACAACCTTGTATAACACAAAATATTTTGCATTTCAACTTCTGTTTGTTGCCATTGGTTAGTTGTTTCAATGGGTGGACTTTTTGTTTCATGAATTTTATAAAATCTAGCTTAAATTGGTCCATTTCATGCATTTCTTAATTTCAAATTTGCATTCACAATATTTCATTTTGAGATCATTGCATAGTGTAATTAGTAAATTACCTTGTTTGAAATCTGAAAATTGCATTTCATCCTAGGTCTTTACATTATATTTTAAGTTTGCATAGCTTCTATTACATCTAAATCATTAGCAATAGCATTATTTACATTCATGGAAATTATGGATAGCATTATATTTTGGTAATTTTCATTTTTAGCATTAGTTCCTAGTTCACTTGGATTATATTCATTAGAAAATGAAAACAAAAAACTAAAATCATCAAAATACACAATTCAAAAAATGCTTAACTTTAGGAAAACCATATCATCCAAGCCCTTTAGTATTGATGACTTATACATGTTAGATGAACCCCTTAAGGAGTTCCTCTCACTAGGATCATCCACTAAAGGTTTGATACAAGAGGATGCAAGCATTGAAAATCATGATAATCACAATTGTTCTTCTATTGATATCGCTCCCATTGGTGATGAAGGTATCTTGGTGAAAGAAGATACAATCATTAAATATAATAAAAGTATTTCTTGTATTCCTCCTCATCCCCCTTGGATAGCCACTATGACACAAAAAAATGAGATCATGGCCACTACTCCCAACACCTCCCCTACTTGTGAAAATACTTTAGTGCATAAGGATACAATCATGAATGATCATGACAAACACATTTGTGTGGAGAATATGTTGATATTTGAGAGCTATGAAAATCCTACCTCTCCTACTCAAGAATACATTATAGGACATGGGGATGATAATGTAGATAATCATTACAATCAAACCTTTTCTTCTCCTAATATCTTCTCTACACATGAAGAAGATAGTTTAGTGTTATAATATATCCTTATTGAGACTCATGAGAATCTTATTCCTCCCTTTCTTGATGCCCCTACCATTTGGGAAGACCCATTCAAACAAAAGAGTCTAGTCATTGGTAACCATGAAACTCCTATTTATCCTTCTCTTGATGCCTCTCCTATGAGTGATGAAGCTACTTTACCAAATCCAACCATGAAATGTGATGAACCTATTGTTTTTCACTTTCCTAAAAGCTCTCCTACTAGGGTAAATATTATGGCACAAGAGAATGAGACCTTAGAGAAAAAGAATGAAATCATTGACAATCACAACAATCAAATTTACCCCTCTCCTAATATCTCTCCTATTGGTAAAGAAGATAACATAGTGTTTCAAGATCCCATCGCTGAGAATCATGAGCAAAACATTATTGTAAAAATAAACACCATCATTTCCAAGCAAGAAAATTCAACCATGGATCATTCCCTTACTTGCGATGAAGTCAACACTAAATAACCAAACATTGGATTTAATGAACATCTAGTTTGTATTTCTCCTAAAAACTCTCCTAATAAGGAAGGTATCATGGTGAAAGAAAACATCAGCACTATCATGTTCAAACCAAAAATGAACCTCACTCTGAAGCATCCTGAATATCTTAATATGGGTTTACCACCATCATGGGAATGCTTTGAAAATGATAAAGCCTTGAAGAAAATGTTAGAGTTTTATGACAAGTCACTGTATACTCCTAAAAATAACAAAGTTACATGCTCTATGATTAGTACCAAGAAAAATGATATAGAAAGAAAAAAGAAAATTGAATAATCCACAAAGTTATTGGAAGAGGCTTCAAAAACCTTTGATTTCATTTCTACATCCATGGGGGAATACATCATCATAACAAAAGAATCTAAAAAGGGAAGAGAAAAAGAGGTAATGTCAAAAACATCCATTTCAACCACCTTAAAAGCAAAGACAACATCCAAGACCAACTTTGAGGCAATTGAACAACCACCAAATCCAATAAAAGTGACAAAACTTTTTGGAAGATGTTTTAAACTTCTGAAGCAACCTAGAAAAGGATGTGATGCTATAAAGCCTAATGATCTTGGTTATTGTCCCTCAGAAAAAAAAACCTTCATCCAATGCCAATGCTATCACAAAATATTCTTCCAAGACACTTTTAACCTTGGTACATACTAAATTGATAGACATTTCATTAAATATGTATCAAGTAGAAACTTTTTTTACTTATCAAAACAAATAACATTAGTTGCTTCTCCTTGCCATGTAATAGTTGTAGGATCATAACATACTCACTATTGCAAGGAGCAACATAACATCATCCATTCTAGGCTCACCTTTGTTTGGCACTAAGTGGGGGCAAGCCCGGTTAGGAAGCCTTATCCCCATATGTCACTTGTTGTTGTTTCTTTTGGTTAGTCATTAACCTTTCATGAACATATAAGAGCAAGCTTGGGATGTGGATGACATGCCTTAAGTTGACTTGCATGTGATGTACTTACTCAGGATATAGCTCTCAATTTAGAAACATATGACATGGCATAGAGATTTCCAAGTTGGCTCTCATGTCTTCTTTCATTTATCATTGGCTACTTTAAAGAAATTGCTCATAGTGATGGTGTAGCAACCACTTTAAAGTGGGGGCATACATAGATGAAATCTTTTGGAAAAGTTTTCATGGCATGATTTCTATTTTTTCTTTGTGATGTGTCCTCTTCTTGGTGGTGTCACTAGGTTTGATTCCATCCAAGAGTGTATGATCTACTAACATGGCATGATGTGAATGAGGCATCCCATGGGAAACGATCTGGCACTTTGACTTGTCCTCTCTTAAAGAAATTAGGAACAATGATCCCTAAGAAGAATTCCTTACATGAACAAAGTGAAATTCCATTTTGTAAATGATGATTTTGGTTTGATCCCTCACAATGCTTTCCTCCTCCTAGGGTTTTTCACCTAAAAGGAGAAAAGGGGAATTGAATGAGGAACCAAAATGAAAAGGTTTACACTAAATACTAATGTTAATGAGATGTATTATGCCTAATTAATATATCCTAATGCTCTAATTTGAAAATGAAATGATTTAATGATGCAAAACTATGAAAATGTAAAGTGCTGGAAAACACAATGTGATATGCAGAAATGCTTAAGAAATGCAACTAAATGATGAAATGACAGAACAAAAAGGAAGAGGTGAACCTGGAATTATTAGTATGATGTGAGGAGATTATAGAATTCTGGAAATTCAACTAGAATGTTGACCAGGACACTTAGGCTAGTCTGAGTGACTTAGTCCCAGTTTCGAGAAACTTTGTCGAAATGAGAATTTTCCAGATAGGTATCTAGAAATGTCAAAATCAGATTTTAGGCCCAGAAGTGCGACTAATTCCCCACTAGTGGAAACTTAGTCTTTCTACAAATATTAGGGAATTCTGGACAAAATATGGTGTTGCAAGGTGTGAACCTTGGTCTTCCTTGTAGCACTAGCACTTGGGTTTGTGACATGGTCTAACCGCCTCCTGTGGTTCTTAACCAAAGTTTGTATCAAGCATTGACAGGTCGATCTTTTGGTGCAATGGGAACAAGTCCATTAATTGGTATTAGAGCTAGTCACAGGTTCAAACCCCATGCTTGTGTTGGGGGGATTGTTGTAAGGTGTGACCCTTGGTCTTCCTTGTAGCACTAGCACTTGGGTTTGTGGCATGGTCTAGCCATCTCCTATGGTTCTTAACCAAAGCTTGTATCGGGCATTGATAGGTTGATCTTTTGGTGCAATGGCAAGTCCAACATCTAGAAGTCTTTGATCTGTACTTTCTTTCTTGGCAGGTGTTTGTTCTTGTTTTTGCAGAAAATAGGGTAGAAAGTCTTCTCCAAGCTTGAATTAGGGTTGTCTTGACTTGATTGACTTCATGCAAATTTTTATCACTTTTTAACACCTATTGCTTGAAAAATCTACATACAAAAGTCGCATGAAAAAGGGGGAAAATGGTTGAGGGTTAGAGAATAGGGGTTTTCCTTGGTCAAACCCCACTTTGGTAATCAAAACCTAAACAATGAAATAGATTGAAAAGAGTATGATAAATAGATAACATGCAAGTGAAAATTCCATAAACTTACCATACCATTGATGCTCAAAATATGAAGATGTGCAATGAATACCTCCAATAGATTGACTTGATAATGCTTGATAATGCTTGAATGCTTATGAGTGCAAGAGATTGAATGCTTAATGTGATTTTGAGATAGATGATTGTAGGATATGTAAAATGAGATGAAAAAGCCTTATTTATACTTAATTTGACCAAAATTTCCTAAAAGAAGCGCATCATAGGTAGACCTCAAGGGTTAAAGGAAAAAATCCTGCTAGAAATTCAAAAGTATTTTGAGTTTTGTGCCAAAAAGGACTAAGTCACCCCTATTGGCAACTTCGTCCCACTTAAGTAAATTAAGTGGGTGTTGGGAATTTTGGGGCATTAAAACTTCTCCAATGGGAATATCCTTAACAACATACTTGAAAATGACCACATAGTGTATTAAGGGATCATTAAGACATGAGAAAGGGTTGAATTAGTAGAATTAAGCCTAGAAAAGTGTGAAATCTTGTTACAAGACTTTACAACACTTTAGAATAGGACTTAATAAGTGATGAAAAGGTGATTTTAAGGTGAATTATAAGGAATAGAGTCTAGAAAAGTGTAGAAATATTTTACAACACTTCACAACACCTTCACAAGACATCATAATTTGAATTTTATGGACCTAATATGAATATTTTGACCACATTACAACATTATGCCTAGGAAAAATCAAGCCAAATCCCATTAGAAAGACTCAAGTGAGCATAAAAATGTCAACTATATATTTTTTGGTGACACATTAAGCCCCCACTTTAGTGAAAGGATGAACTTGCTTCAAACTCTCGCTAAAGTAGCCCAACATGTACATTGAGAGGGATCCTAATGTAATCGTATTGGTAAGATGAAACAACAATAATAAAGAGAGATAATCAAGCCCCCAGGATCAAGATCTAATGGAAAAACAAACATAAGAACAAAAGAACGTGTGTGATGAAGAAAAGGAATGAAAGCTTTGATCATTTGTACAACTTGTTGTGGATTAGATCTAGGTTGATTGTTTGAAAAATAAAAAGCATACTCACTCTAGGGTGACAGAACTCATGGCAATCCACCAAGTGAGAAGACCCAAAAAGGTGAAGTACATACGCTACTTGGTATGCACCCACAAACACATAGGTGGATATGGGGAAAGTTGTGCCACTGAATGGGCTTCCCGCTCAGCCATATCAAAGTTATACCTCCTGATAACTTTAATAAGGCACCACAAATACAATGTTGGTTTGTGCTTCATGAGACAAGAAAAACTTCGTATACTTAGAACTCATGAAAAAATGAAAAATGTACCATAGGCATGCAAGCTCCGTTATGCAATGTGGGAAAAATGTAAAGGTTAAAATTAAAAAATAAAATGTAAAATGCAAAATATGTTCAAAGGATTCTTCTTAATTTCATGCAAGGTTTATCACTTAGGGAACATTGTGTCTAATGTATCCAACAGAGGATCAATCAAAGAATAGAAGATTCACAACTTAGGGGATGCAGTGTGTCACATTAGGCCACTAAGAGGAATGTAATATGCTATGATAGATCACACTTATGAAGGACATCATATCCAATGTCATACACAAAGTGACCAACGCATTGTATGAAGTGACAAGGCTACACTAAGAATGCAAAATGAAAATGATGCCAATGTATGCCCCCCACTTTAAAGTAATTTCTACATGCCATTCTAGGAGAAATTACTTTAAAAGTAGTTAAGAAAAATGAAAAAAGAAAGCTAGACATGAGATCCAACATGGAAAGCCCCTATGCCAACTCATATGTTTCTAAGTTAGGTTGCATCATTTAAACGAAAAGAAAAAAAAAGGAAAAAGGAGCTTCCCCCAGAAAATAACACACCAAACACATAAGGGGTCTATGGATTTGGGGTCAGTATGTTCATTGCGACAATGTTTTTATGAAAGAGCTCATAATTGTCATCATTCCCCAAAGCACATAGAACTAGAAGAATGACATGAAGAGAGTGAAAAAAAAGAAAGAAAGAAAGTCCATTTTGGGTCAACATGGAAGAGACATTTCGGTCTCAACACTTTGCATCATCCCCAAAAGGAAAACACAAGGGAAAAGAAAAAAAAAGTAAAAGCAAACAAATTTTTTTTTGGGTCAACATGAAGGAGACATTTCAATCTCAATTCCTTGTGTCATCCCCAAAAGGAAAACATAAAATAAAAGCAAAAAGGGACCTTTTGGGTCAACATGGAAGAGACATTGGAGTCTGACTGCTTTGTGTCATCCCCAAAAGGAAAGCACAAAATAGAACTGAAAAAGGCAATACACGACATAGAGAAGAATAAAGGTATGAATAGAATAAGTATACAAAGATATAAAACATCAAACACACAATACATGGGAACACAATGCAAACATACAAGAAAATCAAAGAAAAAAGAAAATGTAAAGCGACTAGTAATGCAAATGTAGGTCAACAATTAACTGAGTTATTGGCTTCTCAAGCTTAAGTAGTATAAGTGGAAGGTAAATAATGTAGTTAAGAGACAAGGACAAGGCTAACACTTTTTTGTTGCCACTGAGTGTAAGAAAAGAACGAGTTGAGATAGGTGATGGGAAGGGTCATGTGATAGTGAGAATGGAAGATTCTACAACTATGGCATAATGAGAGGATTTTTTTTTAAGGAATGATAAGAAAGCAATCGGTATCAATGAAGTGATATTTGTCTAGTATTTCATTTAGGGTATGTGCAGGATCATCATGGAAAAAATAGGCCCTTAACTGGCAAAAAATTCAGAAAAAACAGAGTTACGCAACTTGACATAAAAATTTGAATAAGTTATCCATAATATTTGAAAAATGTGTAAGAATAGAATTTGTAGCAAATTGAATGTAGCTTCTAAATTACTAGGTTTATTTTAAAAAAATAAAAAATCTATTTGGTGAAATTTTTAAATTTCAATGCAGTAGTACTTAAATTTTAGGGAAAAAATAAGAAGTAGGTGTCTGTCTGACCACCCTAACCATAATAAAATGATAATATTTTTTTATAATATTTTAAATTTAAGTAAAGGACTCATGTCCAGATGTGATGCATTATTTTTAAATTTTTTTTCAAGAAAATAATTAATTATGAATTTTTTATTACAACTTTTAAAAATTATAAAAACTTGTATGTCTGACCACCTTAACTTGGTCAAAACTTCATTAAATTCATTTTTTATTTTTTTAATCCTATAGTATGTGAAGCATAGAATGTGATGCATGTTTTGGATTCAAAAAATGTGATACTGTTTGAAAGCTATAAATGTTTTTCAATCAACCTATCAATTAGGACTTTAGTCATAATTCAAATAGAAAATGAATAATAATTATTTATTAAATTCAAAGTAAAGCATATAATTTTTTTGGTGGAAATTTGAGAATCTCCTTTAAAAACCCTTTTCATTTCATCAATTTTGGGTAAAAAAAAAGTCATCAGCCACATACCCTACACATACCCATCATATTACCACTTTTTGGCCCATCATGATCCTACACATACCCTTCAGTGTCCGACATTCTTAGGTTTGATGTCCGAAACACAATGATATTTGCAATAGGGTATGTTAGAATCTTTAGGATGAATGACCAACCTATTTGAAGGTGGTAAAAGTATAAGACCTTTTTTTAGAAGTAACTAAAGTCTCCTTTCACATTCAGGTGGTGGATGAGTAGGAAACTTGAGTTTCTTTAATTTATATGGTCATTTTCGTTTACTAGTTTCTCCTTGTTCATGAATGGAAGAAGAAAGCAGACATGTGGGGATCCTAGCATCCTTATCATTGGAATTAGGTAATGGTCGTTCATGTGGAAGGAGAATATTCAAGTTAGGAAGAGAATCAAAGATCACAAAACCATTATGCCAAAGTCTCTAATATTTAAAAAGAGGGTTACAGTTATTAGGAGGATCTTGATATCCTAATCCGATTGTGTTTTCTTCTTGTGGATTTTGTTCTAAAAGTTGATGAATGTTATGTTTTGTTGTTGTATCACAACCTTGTTTGCTTAATATAGTAAATCCCTTGCCATAGGTTTCTTCAAGGTTGATTGGTGTGTTTGTAACTTTGTTATCAGAAAATGGTTGTGGAGGTGCTTGTTGAGAGGAACTAGGTCCCCCTGAGGGAGGGAACTTAGGTCCATTTGTTTCAGGGTGTGGATAACAAAATGTATTAGGGGGTACAACAGTAGGGAGATTTTGTGACCTCATGGAGGGGTAAAAGGTTGCATTGTATTTGATGTTATCAAGACATTTGTTTAAGAAATTTTTCATGCTATTTTCATCATCTTCAATGATGTCTACTTCATGAGGAGGACCATCATGAGGAGTTGGAGGAGCATGAGGAAGTTAAAGGTCATTAGGATCACAACCAAAGAAACAATTAGACATATCTACTAAGGATTTAGAGGAAGTCCAAAGATGATTAAAGGAAAAGGCCATGATGAAAGGAAATTAAATGCAAGAAACAACAAATCTGGAAAGTATAACAAAGTGTAGTAACAAAAAACAAAGATGCCAAAAATACCCAGAAATTTCAATGCAAAATATGCAAAAGGACTAAGTCGCCCAGGGTGGTGATTTAGTCCCACTAATGATTTTTTTATGTTTTTTCATAATTTTAAATGTAATTCTATGTATTTTAGATACTCAAATGAAAATTTATTACATAAATGCAGATTTTTTATCTTTTTCAATGCAAAAATGATGCAATAATGCAAGCTAATATGAACTTTTTCACTAATGCAATTTGAAACCCTAGGATGCACATTAGGTAATGCAAGATGAAATGCAAGTGCAATTGAAAATTATAAAGGAAAAATGTTCAAAAGAGTTAGGTTCACCAAAATGTAAACAGTGATTTTGGTTTGACCCCTCATAATGCTTTCCTCCTCCTAGGGTTTCTCACCTAAAAGGAGAAAAGGGGAATTTGATGGGGAACCAAAATGCAAAGGTTTACACTCAAGACTAATTTTAAGAGATTTATTATGCCTAATTAATATTTCCTAATGATTTTAGTTTAAAACGAAATGATTTAATGATGCAAAACTATGAAAATGTAAAGTGCTGGAAAACAAAATGTGATATGCAAAAATGCTTGAGAAATGCAACTAAATGATGAAATGACATAACATAAAGGAAGATTTGGACCTAGAATTAGACGTATGATGCTAGGAGATTCTAGAATTCTAGAAATTTGACTGCAATGTTAACTAGGACACTTATGCTAGTCTAGGCAACTTAGTCCTAGTTTTGGGAAACTTTACCGAAATGGGAATCTAGCAAATGGGTATCCAAAAATGTCAAAATCAGATTTCAGGCCCAGAAGTGGGACTAATTAGCTACTATTTGTGACTTAGTCCTTCAAAAAATTCTCAGGGAATTATGGACATAATTTGGAAGTCTTTGATCTATACTTTCTTTCCCAGTAGGTGTTTGTTCTTATTTTTGTAGAAAATGGGGCAAAATGTCTTCTCCAAGCTTGAATTAGGGTTGTCTTGAATTGATTGAATTTGTGCACTTTTTGATCACTTTTCAACACCTATTTCTTGAAAAATCTACATACAAAATTCACATGCAAAAGGGGGAAAATGGTTGAGGGTTAGAGAATAGGGGTTTGTCTTGGTCAAACCCCACTTTGGTAATCAAACCCTACACAATGAAATAGAATGAAAAGAGTATGATAAATAGATAACATGGAAGTGAAAATTTCATAAACTTACCACACCATTGATGTTCAAAATCTGAAGATATGTAATGAAAATATCCAATAGCTTGACTTGATATTGCTTGATAATTCTTGAATGCTTATGAGTGCAACAGATTGAATGCTTAATGTGATTTTGAGATATATGATTATAGGAGATGTTAAATGAGATGAAAAACCCTTATTTATACTTGATTTTACTAAAATTTCCCAAAAATAACTCATCGCAGGTCGACCTCAAGGGTTAGAGGATAAAATCTTGCTAGAAATTCAAAATCATTTTGAGTTTTGTGCCAAAAAGGACTAAGTCACCCGTATTGGCAACTTAGTCCCACATAAGTAAATTAAGTGGGTGTCAGGAATTTCAGGGCATTAAAACATGTCCAATGGGAATATCCTTAACAACATACTTGAAAACAACCATAAAGTGTATTAAAGGGTCATTTAGACATGAGAAAGGGTTAGATTAGTAGAATTAAGCTTAGAAAAGCATGAAATATTCTTACAAGACTTTACAACACTTCAAAATAGGACTTATAAGTGATGAAAATGTGATTTTAAGGAGAATTATAAGGAATGGAGTCTAGACAATTGTAGAAATGTTTTACAAGACTTTGCAACACCTTCAAAAAGACATAATAAATTGAATTTTAAGGACCTAATATGAATATTTTGACCACATAACAACATTATGCCTAGGAAAAATCAAGCTAAAGCCCATTAGAAAGATTCAAGTGAGAATAAAAATGTCAACTATACTTTTTTTGGTGACATACCTTTAACAAAAACTTTACATGACATTCAAAAGAATTTATAAAAGCATTTTCATCATGGTACCTTATCAAAGTTATCATGAGGATAACTTTGGTATGGTTAGTATTATGGGAAGCTAATACATTGGCACGACTTTCTCATTATGCAGTGGGAAGCCAACATAATGGCATGACTTTCTCACTAAACTAATTCTTTGGGACAACTCACCCTGTGGACGAACTCATGTTCTGTGGCCCTAGAGTGAGCACATATTTAATCCATGTCATTTTGATTATTCATTTTTATTTTATTTCTTGGCATTGTATAATTGTGTATATTGTTTTGCTACATATTATACACCTTGTACGTGTCCTTTTATGCTCATGGCAGCTTGACTTAGGATCTTGGATCCTGGGGGCTTGACCGCCTTCTTGAGATTTTTCATCCTTTGTGATCTACATCTGTACACTTAGACTCCTATTGAATGTCTACTTTAGTGTGAGTTTGAGGCAAGTTCATCCTCTCACTAAAGTGGGGGCTAAATGTGGACACCACAAAAGTCACCCTTCTACTTTTTCTAACTCGTTTGGGCCCTCCTTGTGATTTTGGCTTAATTTTTCCTTGATTTAATGTTGTAATATGGATAACAAATTCACATTGGGTCTTGGTCCCTTGTAAAATGAATAAAATGCATGTCTTGTAAAAGTGTTGTAAAGTGTTGTAAATCAATTTCACACTTTTCTAGACCTTTATTTTAAATCATTTAAGTCTAATGGACCCATCTTTCCCTTAATTCAATGTTGTAAAATGTATTTAATTTTATTTTCACATTAATCTAGAAGGCTTGTAAATTAAACCTAGTTTTAATCTAGTGTTGTAATGTGCTTTACACATTCACATTGGATCTTGTGCCTTTCTAGGTTAAGTGGACGTCATTAATGTTTTAGAGTGTATTTAACCATACTTTAATAATGAAATTTTTGTCCCTATCCATAATCACACTATATATCATCATTAATAGTCCCCTAGGCCCTTTATTTTTGCATCTTGAGGCATATTCTGACTAATATCCTAATAAAAACACCTTCAAACCCAAAAATCTTGAAGACCCACCTCAAAAACCACAAGGTGGGACTCATTCGCCACCTTGGGTGAGTGAGTCACCTTAGGTGAGACCTATTCACCAAGGGTGGTGAATGAGTCATTTTTGGGGACTTTTTCAAAATTGAGCAGGAAAATTACAATTCTAACTTGAATTTTGATGAATGCCAGCCTTAAGGATCAAAATAATGACCATTTGAGTGCCTTTCCTATATAAACAAGTTGTCAATTCATTTTTAATAATGCATTCAAGTTTTCAAGTCAAGCAAGCAATATTTAGGGCATTTCAAGTCTTTACAAGGTCATCAAGATAACATTCTAGATCATTTCTAAGGCATTCAAGGGAAGATTCTTCATCCATTGTTGCAGAAATTAAAGATCCATCATCATGAAAAGTTTCTAATTGCATTACTTCATGTTCACACTTCATTATCTTATTTAATCATTTTGGTTTAATTACCTAAAAGGGGTTTGACCAAGGCAAACCCCTATTCCTTAACAATCAACGTTTTCTCTCTATTTCTTTGTGTGATTTTAGATCTAGGTGCTTTGAAGGCTTGGAGATGATTGAATAATAAGTTACAAACTTGTTGGAGTCTAATCTCTATTGGAAAGGTCAAAAAATTCGCAAAAATTCACTTACAACCCTAAAAATTAGGGTTTCAGATCCAGGCATTTGGAGGTAAAGATTGAGCAAACCGAGAGCTACAAATTCCACTTTTGAGTTTTTAGAAAATTCAAAGTGGACTCATTCACCAAGAGTGGCAAGTGAGTCCCACTATACCTATTTTTTAGAGATTTTTGTGGATTTGGATACCCATTTGGCTAAAATAGGCTCCAGTGCAGTTTCCCAGAATCGAGACTGATTCGCCCAAAATGGCGAATGAGTCCCGCCAGGCTTTAAAATTAGCATTTTTCAAAATTTTAGAGCCATCTCTAGTCTCTTCAAGGTTTTCAAGGTGCACACCATTCACATCCTTACTTTTATATTATGCTTTATTTACATTTCTATGGATTTTCTAGGTCATTTAGAATTAGTTTGTATATCACACTATGTTTTCCAAGTTTACACTTGGTGGTGAATCCCTTTCTTGTCTCATTCATCTCCAAGGATATCTTATAGTCAGATCTCTCCCATCCTTCATTGTTTTTAGGTCTCTAAGGAATTCTTGAATTTGAACATTGTGAAATCGGATCCCCCTTCCTTCTTCCCCTCTTGTGTGGACAAGCAAGTTGAGCATCCATTTCCAGTGTCCACAACAATATTTTAACATCCAAAATTCAAATGTAAAGTGTTGGATTTTGGAATCTATTTTTTTGGAAAGTGGATAAATGCCTATAAATTCCTAGTTATTTTCATCATTTGAAACTAGAACACAATTTGGAATAGAATTTATGATCAAGCACTATTATTGAGAAACATTTTAGAGTTTATTGCAATAATTGAATATCCAACATTATGTCAAAGTTCATGTGTGTTCATGTTGTCATTATTTTGTGAAGCTTAATATCTTTTTGTAGGTCTCCAAAGCATTCAATAATTCAAGCAAGCAAGATCCAAATCCTTGAGGAGATGTGTATGACTTTAGTGCTTCAAGGTAGCTATTGAAGGGTGGTGAGTTGTAGCATGTTGTGATTTCATCATTCCTTCATTTCCATTATCATTTATCCATTGACATTTTCCATTGTGGAAGTGGGAACACTTACCTGGGGTTTTATTGAGGAAAGCCCCTATATGGCACAACATTTTCCCTCTCTTTGAATTTGCAAGTTACATGTTTGAAAAGGATAAAAGGAAGATTGAGGAAAAATTTCCCATTGTTACATTTTTTGTCATAAACCTTGTCAAACCAAGGAAACTCGCCTATAGAATTTAATGACTATATTCCAAAAAATCTATAAGTTAAAATACAGATCTTAGATCTACCATCATAGAACCCCAAAAGTTGAGGAAACCCCTACAAGGAATCAAATGCTCCTCATTGACTATGTCCTTCTACAATGGCTGAAAAAGGACTTTTTGGCTTAGCACATATCACTCCACATTTCCTAGATCAAATTATAAATTATTGTTTCCATCTTTCAATTGTCAAGATCCAACATTTTTCATATTAGAGTACATAGTCTAATTAGGTTAATCATTCTAAATCATTTCCAATCCCTTATTATCCTCAATCAAATGTAGGTCTAGGTCTGATTGGCTTACCTTCATGGTTGATAATCAATCTATACCTTGTTGGTCTACATATCAATGTAACTTGGGAAAAGACCCTTTGCATTGTAGTTTCTTTACATTTCGGACCTAAGATCCCTTTTTCTATCTTTAAAAAAGTGAAGAGGACCAAGGATCCCTTTTCTTATCTTTCAGAAGTGAAGAGGATCATTGTGCTTACATTAAGGCTATTGATGATCAGATATTAACCATTGTATTGCATGTTGATGACATGTTGTTTATTGGTAACATCAAGGTGATGATTAGGAAGTTTAAGACACATTTTTTTGGCACATTTGATATAAAGGATTTTCAAGGATAGAAAATATATCCTTGGGATGGAGATTAGTAGGGATCAGGATCACAGAAAGCTTTGTTTAAGTCAAAGTAAGTATGTTGATACCATTTTGTAGAGGTTTTGTAATCATGATTGTAAACTAGTAAATATTCCATTTTGGTTGGTACTAAGTTGATTTTAGACATGTTTCCTAATTCTAATAATGATTTTGAAGAGATTTCTAATGTTCTTTATGCTACATCATGTATACACCTAAAAATGGTCTCGATAAATCTGATTAATTAAATACATTTATTTGATAAATTAACCTTTAATTCATCTATTATTAAATAAATAAAATTATGTACTTATATAGTTCATTTCTTTAATTCTTCTCTTTTGTTGGTGATCCAAATATCAACAAAACACTTGAATCCTAAAGACTTAGCCAATGTCTTATGTTCAGACTCAAAGGTTGATTTGGCCAACTGACAAGAAATGGAATTAACACACATTTACCTTGCACTTCAGGCTCTGTAAAACCTAGGGAGGTGACCCTTTAGCAACATTTAAAGATTTGGACATACAATTAATAGAATGTTTCTTAACAAATAATGATCTCACAGAATTATGCTAAGAAACATAAAATATCTCACTATTGGCAAGACATTGAGTGAATTTCACTAACTAGTATGAAGAACAAGGTAAACATACAACTCAACATACAAATTTGAATTACTTTTTGATTTTAAAGATATGGGTCCAATTTGAAAACAATAGATGCATGAAAATTGACCAGTGCTAATAAATGGGCTATGAAGTCATATAGAAAAGCATTTCATCTTACAATGTTGAACATATTCTGAAGATATTTGCAACTGTTATCAATTTATGACAATAAGACCACTAAAGTTTCATTTGATAATCATTCTTTGCAAAATCCACTTGAAACATAACACTCCTTTCACATATGATAAAGTAATTACACTACTTCCTGAATAATAGGCAACAATAAGCTCAACATGTGATTTATTAAAGAAATTACACTATTCAATGAGCATAAGGAAACAACAGATGCAACCATTGCACATGTAAAGACTCAGATAAATTTATTATTGAATCCAAAAGAGTAATACATCTTAGAAATGGATACAAACTATAAAATTTAGTAAAACATGAAAGCACAATTAAGAATAGACACTTTCAAATTTAATGACTTGATTTACAATTCCCCTAGCTTTACAGTTCTACCCAGAGCTTCTGCCTGACTTGCTGAGCTTTCAAAAATTGGAAACCCGTACAATGAGAGAAGAAGAATAGAAAAAGAAAACAAAAGAATCCCTAAAATAAATCTAATCCATAGATTCTATCTAAAGACTCAATCCATCATTGATCATCAAGCTAGAAAAGAATCTCTCCTCTCTCCTCCAACTGAATTTACCTCTTCATTTTTCCTTTGCAATTTGTTTTGCAACAGAAAATTCTATCATGTGGAGATATTCACTTTATTTTCACCAATTGTGAAAAATGTCTTTACACATGAAAATTTTGTTTTCTCTTGTTGTTCTTTGGTGCAGAAACACATTATATTTCACCTTCAGTCATCACTCAATACAAGCCTCATTCTCATTTTATTCAATGCATTTTACCCATATTACATGCATCCCCCATGATAGAGTTTCAAAGCCACAATATGGCCTTTGGTATCAAGCTATAAAAATTTTCAGTGTTGATTAAGCTTCCTCAAATTATGAATTTGTTGATTCACATATATGCCACTTTGGAGTTCAATCAATCAATAGATGATATATGTGAAATGGAGGTGACATTTGTTCCACTAAGAGAAAGCATAATAAAAATTTGAATGCTATCCCATGAATTGAATTACTGGGATGATTTCCATTTCTCAAATTTCCCTTGTGCAACTTCTTTCAAGGCATATAGTACTGACATATTCAACAAGACTCCTCTTATCCTTTGCTTGAACAAGTCCCTCCTTTCAAAATTTTTACTCCATTTTGACTATGCTCTTCATGACATGGCTACTCATGATTTCACTTTTTTGTCCTTCAGAAATTGTATTTCAAAATGAACCCTTACAAGCTTATAATCATGTAAAGGATGTCAGGTCCCATGTGGACTCGACTAAAAAAAAAATGTTTTTAGACAAGTTTCTTGCTCATATTGACTTTAGGCAGCTTTAGAATGCATCTAGAATGAAAAAAATGAAATGGGTTTTCATTAAAACTCACTTTCAGGCACTTTTGCAGAATGATGGAAACTGGCCAAGTTGGCTCTGGAATCGGCTCGGGAAATTGGTCAAACAATCTCCTAGAGAAATAAAATATTGCAAGCATGTAGACATTCAGTCCAAGAATGCAATGCAAAAGATAGCTTAGAGAAATCAATCAAGAGACAAAAGCTATTAACTATCAAAGTTGCATAGACTTTCTACAACAAACAACTATTCTGAACAAATTGAAATATATGAAATCACCTCGTTGCAAAAAATATCAAATCAACTCCTGGTGAGGTGACACTAGACATAGTAGTTCACCTTGGTATAGAGAGAATGTGTACAAGAGGTATTTTTCAAATCATCAACTGTCAAAATTTATTGACGCTCAAAGTTGGCCTCTTAGAAAGGTTTCAGTGCAAAATTAAAGAAATTCCATTTGGTTTTGATCTACTAAAAATAGCAAATCAACTCGTGAGGCTCTAACAATTGACATGGGAGTTCATATTAGTATGGAGAATACAAAGAAACATTTTTTTTGACTTGAAAGTCAATTGGTTGCAAACTGCAAGCTGAAACAAGATTCAACTTTGTAGAACTTAATGTTTCCAAACAGCTGAACATTGCAAAAGCACTCCAGCTTCACTTTTCAAAATCCTAACAAACTCCTGGTGGGAAGCTAAAAATTGACATGCATGCTTACATAGGACTCAGGAATGGGTGTGCAAAGGTATTTTGAATGAAAATCAATGAGCATCAAAATATGGCCCTCCAAAGTAGGTCATTTAGGCAGGTTCATCAGGTGGACTTTTGAAAGTGCAAAGGAATTTTTTTGATATAGGCATCTCAAATTTATAAAATTTGAGAGTGCCATCAGTGGCTATGACTGGGGATGTACGCCCCCCATGGGCATAGCAAGATTCCAGATCTCTGGGGAGTAGACCAAAAACTAAGTCCATCAGGTGTCCACAAACTACTCCCTTATTCATGCTTCCTTTTTAACTTTGTCTAGTGACCCCAGGCCACCAAATGAAAAAGGGGAGATCAATATTTACCTCTGTCAAACATAATTCTGATGAAAGAATTGATTTCTCTCAACTTATGCTTGCCTCTGTCAAACCAAAACAACCTAGGTGACTGGACCATTGCAAACACAAGCATCAGGCTACCTTTGTGCAAGTAAGAAATTTCTCTCTGGGTATGTGCAGGATCATGATGGGCCAAAAAGTGGCAATATGATGGGTATGTAGCTGATGACTATTTTTTTACCCAAATTGATGAGATTAAAAGGGTTTTTAAAGGATATTCTTAGCTTTCCACTGATATAAATTATGCTTTAATTTGAATTTAATAAGTAATTATTATTCATTTTCTATTCAAATTATGACTAAAGTCCTGATTGATAGGCTGATTGAAAAACATCTATAGCTTTCAAATGGTATCACATTTTTTGAATCCAAAACATGTGTCACATTCTATGCTTCACGTACTATAGGATTAAAAAAGAAAAATTGAATTTCATGAATTTTTGACCAAGTTAAGGTGGTTAGACATACAAGCTTTTATATTTTTCAAAAAATTGTAATAAAAAATTCATAATTAATTATTTACTTGGAAAAAAATTACAAAAAAATATGTATCAAATTAGGGCATGAGTCCTCTACTTATATCTAAAACATTATAAAAAAACATTATCATTTTATTGTGGGTAGGTTGGTCCGATAGACACCTACTTATTTTTTCCCTGAAATTTAAGTACCACTGAATTGAAATTTCAAATTTTCACCAAATAGATTTTTTTTTTTTTTTAAACAAACCTAGTAGTTTAGAAACTACATTCAATTTGCTATAGATTCTATTGTTACATATTTTTGAAATAATATGATAACTTATTCAAATTTTTATGTCAAGTTTCCTAACTCTGATTTTTCTAAATTTTTTGCCACTTAAGGGCATGTTTTTTCCATGATGATCCTGCACATACCCCTCTATTTAGCTTTTTTCTCAAGTGGCAACCAAATAAAATAGGTCACATCACTACCACTTTCTTCATTCTCTGATTTTGTATCAAGTGGCGACATTTGAAGATGGTGATCTAGACCACATGAAAGCATATCATGATCACAACCCTCAGCCTGATTGAACATACTAGTACCTCTTAACAAGCCATCATATTCAGCATTATAAAAATGTTCACAATCACTATACATCAAAAAGTTAGGCCTACTTTCATAATGTTTATTTTCATGTGGCAACAATTGATCATATTCATCATACAAATCACTTTCAGGCTAAAAAAAACCCTCTTTAGTGTTCTGCACATTGCAACCTTCTATGAAAACTACTTCCAGCTAACAAAAATAGCACTCACATTCTGCTACTTGGATGGAACTATCAGGTTCAATCTGATTCCTAGTTTGCATGTCAAAATTCAAACCATCACAAGAACTTAGAAAAATATTTTGTTCATCATGCTAGGTGGGGAACTGGTATCACAGCAGCTAGGGCCCGCCATCGAGCAGCATCGGCGCGAATGGTTCTGAATCATTCGATGTATCAGCACTGGAATCGGCATCCCCGTCACCACTTCAGGCAACCTTCAACGGCCTGTGCCGGGCACTGTCCCCCAGCGTCATAGGCATCCGATCAAATGCATTCGACCAATCGTTCATCCCCGGCAATGGAAACAATTGTTCCCAGTTGTTCGACCTCTCCCTCCCATCTGCCTCCCACTTAGATGAAGGTTGGGAAAACCCTCGGGGGCGTCGGTTCCTCAGGCCCCCCCTTATATCGGTTCCTTCTATTGTTGTTATGGAATAGCCTTAACCACTCATGTGTTGGCACATTTTGTAATTGTTCTTCATCATGTTGGTACAAAGAGTCATCAAAGATTTATGAATCATCATCATTTGTAATCATATCATCATCTGAACCTAACATTTCAACCTCTTCAATATCACAATCTTGCTCAACAATAAGCAATTCTAGTTCAAAATCATAATCCAATTTCTCATTAAAATCAGCTTCTACATCCACATTCAAAAACTCATGACTAGGCTCAATGAAGTCATCAAACAAAGACTTTTCCAAATCTACATTACAATCTTCAATACTCAGCTCATTGGATGCACAAAACTCATGGTCATCTGCTGCCTCAGACTCATCAAAATAGATTTCTAAATTTGCATCAACATGCACACTATCATACTCATCATACAAGGCATCCTTACCATTAAATGGTTGCTTGTCTTCATCCTCATTATCATCATCATCATCAGTTGGTTCATCATTGAAAGGAGAATCAAAGGCACATGTATCATACCTTACATCATGAAGGTCATCATCACTGCCAAAGACTATAGGAGCAGTACACAATAACTAAGAGCCATCTTCATGTGTGTATTTCTGATATTCAGTGATCAATAGATCTAAAATTTGTTCACTACTCAATAGATCATCACTCTGATCTATCCTCTCAACCACTTCCTCTTCCTAACCGTCGTTTGAAATTAAGGCATTATCAAGTTGCAAATTAGGACATATCAAGGTGTCTTCATCATCAAGATCTGAGAACTCAATGGGCTGATCATAAATAGGGCTTCCCCAATCATAAGAGATTGGATCACTAATGACCTTATTAGAAGCATGGTCACAACCCATCATAGAGAACAGACTTTCAATGTCTTCATTCCTACTTACTTCTGGGTTGTCATAACAACAATCCACATCCTTTTCAATCTCAACATCGAGTTGAGTGTCTTCATTGGGCTTGTCATTTTCATCTTCTTGAGAGTAAACATCAACATCTTCATTGTTAAACTAAAAACCATCAATGGTTTCTTCATTGCAGCTGCTTGTGGCTTGTCTTTCAAACTGAAATTCATCACCCACCTCTTCACTTGCAGTTGATATACTAATATTTCAACAAATTCCATTGTCTCATGGGTATGTGGAGGATCATCATGGAAAAAACAGGCCCTTAAGTGGCAAAAAATTCAAAAAAACTAAAGTTAGGCAACTTGACGTAAAACTTTGAATAAGTTATCTATATTATTTTAAAAATATGTAAGAATAGAATCTATATCAAATTGAATGTAGTTTCTAAACTACTAGGTTTTTTCTAAAAAAGAAAATATATTTGATGAAAATTTGAAATTTCAATGTAGTAGTACTTAAATTTTAGGGAAAAAAAAAGAAGTAGGTGTCTATCTAACCACCCTAACCATGATAAAATAATAATATTATTTTATAAGATTTTAGATATAAGTAGAGGACTTATGTCCCAATGTGATGCATATTTTTCTGTAATTTTTTTCTAAGTAAATAATTAATTATGATTTTTTTATTACAACTTTTAAAAAATATAAAAACTTGTATGTCTGACCACCTTAACTTGGTCAAAAATTCATGAAATTCATCGTTTCTTTTTTTAATCCTATAATATTTGAAGCATAGAATGTGATGCATGTTTTGATTTAAACAATGTGATAAAATTTGAAAGCTATAGATGTTTTTCAATCAACCCATCAATCAAGACTTTAGTCATAATTCAAATAGAAAATGAATAATAATACTTATTAAATTCAAAGTAAAGAATAATTTATATTGGTGAAAAGCTGAGAATCTACTTCAATAACCCTTTTCGTTTCATCAATTTTGGGTAAAAAAAAGTCGTCAGCCACATACCCATCATATTACCACTTTTTGGCCCATCATGATTGTGCACATACCCTCATCATGGAGACTTGCATAAAGACTACACTCATCACATGTAGGATTGACAAAATCAACTATATCATCACATTGTTGATTGCATATATCTCTTCTTCAAAGAGTAAATCCAACTGATATTCCTCTTTAGGTTATTGGCTCGAAAGACTCAGCTATTGATTTGCATTTGAGTATACTTCTTCTGTAAGTTGCTCAAAGGAAACTTTCTCATCACTTATTGATGCATTCTTCTTCACCTCAACCTTCTTAGGTGTGCACTTGTATGATAAGCTTTGATCATTTATATTCAAACAGCTGCTGATTTCATCAACATGTTTACCCATAAGTGAAGACAACATATTTTGCACATACTCATTCCTCTGTTACTCCAAATTGTCCAAGATTGTGTAAGCCATATGCATACTTAGTATTTCAAACTCTTTTAACAATGCACTAGATCCTTCCTCATAAGCTTCAAATTACATATGGATACAACTCGATGTACTAGGTCTGAAATTCTTTGGATTAGTGACAAAGCAGTAGCAAATCTATGGCTGAAATCAACACTTGACTCATCATTTTGCTTCTTGATCTGCTTTAACCTCTTGACAAGGTCAAAGGGCTCTCTTGCAAATTCTTCTCTATAAGCAGCCACTAATTTATCCCAGCAAGGAAATTACTTCACAGGAAAACTCAAGTGCCAATCCCGAGCTCTAGCTTCAAGGGATTTGACAAAGAATCTCATCCACATATCATGATATTCAAATGATTGTTTCTCCATGAAGATGGAAAAACCTTTGAAATGTGCATCTCCTTCACAATTATTGTATCCATCAAATCTAGGCATCTCCTTACAAATTTGGGCTGACATAACTTCAGTCTTGTAATCAACCCATGACAAATCTAATTTAGCATACAATGGATCAAAGGAATTGAAAAAATGGTACAACAATTTGACAAGTAGACACAGTTGGTTTGTCTCTTGACTAGGCTTGTTGAAACATCCGGTGTCTTTCATCCATTTCTCTAATTCCTCTTTCAAATACATCATTCCATTCAGGACTAAACCTAGGCTTATTAGCTCTTGGTTTCTTACACTTTTGGATATTAGATGCGTGAAGATCATTATACTTTTGACACTTCTTAACAAGCCGAATCAAGGTCTTTACAAGTATGGCTACTTTATGATCCATGGATATTACAAATCAAGGCTCACTAATTGTGCATAATTACAATCATGACCAAATGGAAGACAACTATGACAATTGTTGACATGGTAATGACCAACATATGACAATGTAAATGGATGGAAATTCCTAGAATATGCAAATGCATTCTAACCATTGAAACCAGCAATATACTTGAGCACTAGACAAAATCTTTAAATGGAATTGCAATTACATTCAATAGATCTAGTAAATGGAAGTGTGCAAACTTAAATCTACTCTCCTTTCCCTCTATCAGTGCTAAATCACTAAATAGGGAACCAAAATTTCTTTCTAAGATGTTCAAATATAGTTTTCATACAAGAGTTTATTGAAAACCAAGAGTGAAGAATACCTAGAATTGTTGCAGCTGCTGCAAATTATTCTAGAAATTGTAGATCTAGAATTGTATTCATCTCTTCAACATGTTCTTGTAATAGAGTCACCGCCTCTCGTTGTAGAGGACTGAACTTCAAACAACATGAAGTTCTTTCACATGTAAATTCGTTTTTGAGTTCCTTCCACTAGCAGAGCACCATAGATCATAAAATAATTATGTTTACTGCAACAATCTTTCTCCAGGCTTGAGATCCTTCAAGATTTCAAAAAATTTAGAATGAAAAACAATAATATGACTCTATGAAAACCATATACAACTAGAGATTCAGAATTCCCCCTAGCAGAGTCACCATTCTATTGGTGATCCAAATATCAACAGAACAATTGAATCCTAAAGAATTAGCCAATGTCTTATGTTCAACATCAAAGGTTGATTTGACCAACTAACAGGAAATGGAATTAACACACATTTCCCCTACACTTCAGGCTCTATAAAACCTAGGGGGGTGACCCTTCAGCAACATAAAGATCTAGACATACAATTAACAAAATGTTGCTTAATAGATAATGCTCTCATAGAATTATGTTGAGAAACATAAAATATCACTCACTATTAGCAAGACATTGAGTGAATTTCACTAACCAGCATGAAGAACAAGGTAAACATACAACTCAACATACAAATTTGAAATAGTTTTTTATTTTAAATATTTGGGTCCAATTTGAAAAAAATAGGTGCATGAAACTTGACCAGTGCCAATAAATGGGCTATGGAGTCATATAAAAAAGCATTTCATCCTACAATGTTGAACATATTCGGAAGATCTTTGCAACTATTATCAATTTATGACAACAAGACCACTGAAGTTTCATTTGATAATCATTCTTTACAAAATCCACCTGAAACATAACACTCCTATCACATATGCTGAAGTAATTGCACTACTCCCTGAATAATAGGCAATAAGAAGCTCAACTTGTGATTTATTAAAGTAATTACACTATTTAATGAGTAGAAGGAAACAACAAATACAACCATTGCACATGAAAAGACTCAGATAACTTTATTATTGAATCCAAAAGAGTAATACATCTCAAAAATGGATACAACTATCAAATAAAGTAAAACATAAAAGCACAATTCAGAACAAACACTTTCATATTTAATGACTCATTTACAATTCCCCTAGCTTTATAGTTCTACCCAAAGCTTCTACCTAAGTTGCAGAGCTTTTAGAAATTGGAACCACATACAATGAGAGAAGAAGAATAGATAAAGAAAATAGAGGCAGCCCTAAAATCAATCTGATCCATAGATGCTATCTGAAGACTCAATCCACCATTGATCATAAAGATGGAAAAGACTCTCTCCTCTCTCCTCCAACTGGATTTGCCTCTTCATTTTTCCTTCGCAATCTGTTTATCAATAGAAAATTCTATCATGTAGAGAAATTCACTCTATTTTCACAAGCTGTGAAAAAGGTCTTTACCCATGAAAATTATGTTTCTGCTCATTGCTCTTTGATGCAACAACACATTATATTTCACCTTCACTTTCTACTTTACCCTCAGCAAGTAAAACATTCTTACTTTGCATTTTAAAATATTTTTCCATTTTACTTGTTTCACTTTACCAAAGTGAAATAACTTCAAAAGTTTTGCAGGGAAAAAAAATTCACCCGATGCCTTTTTCACTTCTCACAGTAAAAACACATTACCCATGTCTAATTTATTTCACCTTAAACTTTCACTCCCAGCACACTCTACAATTTCCCCATGTTTGTATTTTATTTCTTCCCACAAATTTCTCCTTTAGCTAAGATTAAAATACTTTTCTTTAGAATAAAGCCATCCAAATATTGTATTGGAAAACATTTAATCCATGTGGGGGTGCACTTTATCTTTTTTATTTTAAAATACTTTTACCCTCACTAGTCCTTGGGTCCACCTCTTTATGAGGAATTTCTCATTTAAACATTTGAACTATTTAGGCTTCATAATTTGCTGGGCGTGTTAAATGCTTGACCTTTTTAAAAATAAAACATTTTAAAAGAATTTTCATCGGGCCCCTTTATTTTTCCTATGCACCAAGACTCCATCTAGACCCATTGTGCCATGTGTTGCATTTTCACCAGTCCCGTGGGAAATAATGCCCGAGCACCTTAGGCTAGTGAGCCAATGGGGTAAGGCTAAGATTTCATCTCACCTTCGTGCCGACATTCACATTTACATTTAAATGATTTTTCTCTTTAAAATTTCATTGGGAAAATTTAATATTTTCAAATGTTGTGCATCATCAAAAATTAATGAGAGAACATCTTCATCCTGCGAGATAGCAAGGAATGGCCTAGATGAGGTTGCACTTGCATTTTGTGATCTCCTTTGTTAATTTTGTTTGGGTTTTTCGTTTGCACATTTTTTTCCTTAATCTTTTACCGTGTGTTTGAGCTCGAGCATCCTCTCATGGTGGCTACTTCCTGCAAGTTTGCTGGAATTACAAGGAGTTACATTCATTAGAGGCACTCCTTAAGCCGATTATCATTCCTTTGATCTGGTTCGATACCACTAGTACTCCATTTTTTGAGAGTTTATTGTCTATTCCACAGAGCCATCGATGCCCCATCTCTTCACATTTTCCTGAGAATTTCTAAGGAATTTTCAACAGTCCATTTTTTATGTATCCTGCAGTCACGACATTGCCAAGTTGCATTTACTTGAAATTTAATGAGGTTTCTTCAATGCAACCATTGATGGTTCAAGCCCCTATTCCTGTATTCTCTTGTTCTCCATTTCTTGTGTGACTTTTGTCTCATCACAGTGGTACCCATCTATGCCTCTTCATCTATTATCAAAGCCTCTTCATTGAACCATTTCATGGTGCGTATTCAACAAAATCCATTATGAACATATCTATTTTGTGAATATTTTGCAACATGGGGGTATTCCCTTATTCTAGCTTTGATGAATGACCATACCTTGTACTATATGTTACCCCATTTTGACTAGCTTGGAGGTGCTAGATCCCACCCTCATTTTCTCTAGCTTTATAGTTTCTATGGCCTTTTCAACATACTCAATCTTACTCATTGCTAGGAATGTGCCTGAAATTGACTATGGTGTGCCCTTTCTTTAGATGCATACTTTGATGGATGCCCTTACCTTGTTTCATTTTACGGTCCCCTCTTCAAATCTACATTTGATTAAAAGTTTCTAAGGAATTTTGAGGAGATCCATTGGAGTAATGCATGCCAATCAATTTGAATTTTACTTTGTGTGTATCATTCTCTTTGTGGCATTCCACTATATTCTATGAGAAGAAGATCAAGGCATTGTATTTGTTTTGTTTTTATTTTCTAAATCCTTAGCAATACATTCATTTTTGTGTATAGGCTATATTTGCAAGTGCCTCCCTCTCTTAGCTATGTTGACTTGAGAGTTTCTACAGCCTCTTAATAAATTAATTTGTTTAAGTGCCTTTCAATATTCCTTTTGTTGTGCCTTTTGTGGATGTCCATGCTTTGCTGTTTTTATTGTGCAGAGTATTAGAATAAAGTTCCTTTATCCTATGTGCTTCAATAGATGATCACACCTTGTGCCATGGCTTCTCCATCAGTCATCACTCAATACAAGCCTCATTTTTATTTTATTCGATACATTTTACTTGTATTACATGCATCCCCCATGATAGAGTTTGACAGCCATAACCTGGCCTTTGGTATCAAGCTATAAAATTTGTCATTGTTGACTAAGTTTCCTCAAATTATGAATTTGTTGCTTCACATATATGCCACTTTGGATTTCAATCAATCAATAGATTATATATGTAAATCGTAGGTGACATTTGTTCCACTAAGAGAAAGCATAATAAAAATTTGAATGATATCCCATGAATTGAATTACTGGGATGATTGTCATTTCTCAAATTTCCCTTGTTCAACTCCTTTCAAAGCATATAGTACTAACATATCCAACAAGACTCCTCTTATCCTTTTCTTGAAGAAGTCCCTCCATTCAAAATGTTTACTCCATTTTGACTGTGCTCTTCATGACATGGCTACTCATGAGTTCACATTTTTTTCTTTGAGAAATTGTATTTCAACATGAACCCTTACAAGCTTATAATCATGCAAAGGATGTCGGGTCCCATATGGACTTAGCGAAAAAAAATTGTTTTCAAACAAGTTTCATGCTCAAATTTACTTTAGGCAGCTTCGGAATGCATTTGGAATGAAAACATGAAATGGGTTTTCATTAAAACTCACTTTTAGGCACTTTTTGCAAAATGATGGAAACTGGCCAAGTTGGCTCTAGAATCGGCTTAGGAAATTGGTCAAACGATTCCTTGGACCAATAAAAACTTTCAAGCATCTAGACATTTGGTCTAATAATGCAATGCAAAATGCAACTCAGAGAAATCAATCACGAGGAAAAAGTTATTAACTATCAAATTTGCGTACTCAAACTTTCTACAACAAACAACTATTTTGAAGCAATTGAAACTGATGAAATCACCTTGTTGCAAAAAATATCAAATCAACTCTTGGTAAGCAGCCACTAGACACAGTAGTTCACCTTGGTACATAGAACATGTGTGCAAGAGGGATTTGTTTGAATCATCAACAGTCAAAAGTTATTGACACTCAAAGTTGGCCTCTTAGATAGGTTTCAGTTCAAAACTAAAGAAATTCCATTTGGTTTTGATCTGCTAAAAATATAAAATCAACTCATCAAGCTCTAAAAATTGACATGGTTGTTCATCTTGGTATGGAGAATATAAATCAACAATCATTTTCACTTGGCAGTCAGCTAGTTGCAAACTACAAGCTCACACAAGAGGCAACTTTGCAGAACTGAACGTTTGCAAACAGCTGAATAGTGCAAAAACCCTCCAGCTTCAATTTTTGAAATCTTGACAAAACTCCTCATGGGAAGCTAAAAATTGACATCCACACTCACATAGGACACATGAATGGGTGTATAAAGGGATTTTGCATGAAAATCAACGGGCATCAAAATATGACCCTCCAAAGTAGGTCATTCAGGCAGGTTTATCAGGTGCACTTCTGAAAGTGCAAAGGCAAATTTTTTGATATAGGCATCTCAAATTTGCAAAATTTGAGAGCCCCATCATATTCTATTTACATTCTTCTAATTATTTTCTCCTAATTAAATAATCAACTTCAATAGTTTGTATTATTTAATTATTTATTCCCTCTTAATTAAATAAACTAAATTATATAGTCTTATTTAATTATAATTATCCCTCTTTTAATAAATAAACAATTTCAAATATTTGTTTTATTTAATAATTGTTATTTCTTCTAAATATTCCAATTTCCTCTAAATTAAATATTTCCAATTTCTTCCTAAATTGAATAAATCCAAATATTCAATTAAGACATATTTCTACAGCTATTTCCTCTTTTCACTCATCATTATGCACCAACAAAATTAGATATTGCATATCTAATTGATTCAACTCATCCTTCATGGGTAAATTTGGAGACAAATTATAGACAAATTGGGAATCAATTTCACTGTCTTCTTCCATTGATTCTTCCTATCCTCTAGTAGAATGTTTTTGTGGGGAGGAATAATCTCCATAATCTTCTCAAACTTTACTATCCTTCACCATTGAATCTTTCAAATCAAATCCAAACCCTTACCTACTACCACATCACAAATATGCTATTGAGAATCTATAAATACAACCTCTTTTCATAGGAAAAGGATCCCAACTTTGTGTAAACTTACTTTGCACAAATTTCAATTGAGAAATCAAGCATCTTAGCAATAGCATTATCATTTAGCAATACCAATCATAGGATTTTAGAATCAATATCATGGCTTTTCATTTAGTTGCATCATAGTTTATGGTAGCTTCTTTTTATCAAGTTTCATGTCAATTTAGATTACAGTAGCTTCATCATTATTAGTTGGAAATCATCATATAGGATTAGATTATTGCATTTAGCAGCATCTCATTCTCTAGATTGGAATTTTAATAGTCATAATGCTTACCAAATCTGAGAGCCCTGTAACTTAATAAATCTTTGGAGATAGAGAATAATATGATGCTTTCAATAGTTTTCATGGGTTAATTAGATTAATTATTGTTGGTTCTCTTGATATAATGTCTTATTAGGAAGTATTGTTTGTTATTTTATTCATTATTTATTCAACAACTGACATTTTGACACCCACTGTGGGGCCTCTAACCCCCAATTTTACATCTCTCTTTTTTTTTTTTGAAAAGTGTCTGTGTAGGCTTCTGACATGTTTCTTTTAGCCTAATTGATAGATTTTCCAACACATCCATTAGATACTTTAGTGCATTAGACGATTGTTCTGACGTATCCACCAGATACTTTAGTGCATCAAACAACTATTCTGGCCCATCCACCAGAAACTCCAGCGCATTTGACTGAACTTCTAGCACACCACTCTTTTGTAGCACATATGATCAATTATGTAGTGCATATGATAAATTTTGTAGTGTATATGATTGATTATGTAGCACATATGATCAATTTTGTAGCGCATATGACCTTTGTTTTAGCACATTTGTAATTTGTCTAATTTGTTGTTTGGATCTGACATGACTATGGCCAGTGGTTTCATTGCTGCATTTGGATTAAAATGAACCAATCCTAGAGTATTCAATTATATTAAAATACAACAATCCTATGGTAGTCATCATACATTGCTATCTCGGTTAAAATAAACATCATATCTTTTGTGAAGCAATATCTTCATGTAGAATAGAAAATTGTCATTTGGGTTTTAAAAAATTGAACATTGTCTATTGTGATTGTATGGTGATAGGCCTATGCTCTCCCTTTAATTGGGTGATCAAAATTCCAAACTCATCTTTTAATTTCATGCACTTTATTCTTTATTAAATCCTTTAGAAGGCCTGCTATAGTGGAAAAAAGTACTCACCCTATGGGAACAACCTGAGTGGGAACAACCAAAGCTAGGTTTTCCAACCCACTATAAAATAAAAGTGAATCTAGGGAAACCCACATTTACCAAAAGTGTGCAAGATAACCATCCCCAAAATCTTTGTTCTAAAGATTGGGAGGTCTCCTGAGGGAGTTTATCATTTGCCGCTCTGAATGGATACCCTATCTATGAACCTTAGTGTAGAATCCAACTATGTCAGTATCTAAACATTGTAATACTCACGGTGTAAGGGGAGGGAAGAATCTGCCCCCAAGACATTCACCATATAATTTCCAAGGACCGTTTGCTCAAGGGATCAAGAAGTCTAACTTTGAGTACACGCCTAGAAAACACAAAAAGGGGCGCTCTCTAGGGGGTGACACGGTTGTGTGATGTGTGTATTACAATGAACTTTTGACCTTAAGAGTGAGTCTACTTGAAGTGTATTCCTTTTCAAATACCAATGGTAATCAAAGAGGATCATGTTTGATTCTTGAACATACACTTATTGTTTAGATTCTAGGACTTACAAACAAATTTTTTACAATTGCTCACTATGTTTTCAAAATATTAATTTAGATAAGATCATCCAAAAAAACACAAAAAGTTTGACAAATAAACCTGTGAAATTTATGTTAAGAGATTGGAAATCAACAACATTTTTCAAGACATCCCTTGCAAAAAGAGTCAAGGAACCAAAGAATCAACTTAGCTACAAAATACTTTTAGAAAGGAGACACTTCTTATATCAAAGTAGGAAAATCTTACTTGAACATCGAACTTTCATCCATATATATCATGACTTTTCTAGAGGACATACTGATGATTTTTGTTTAGAGCCTTTATATTCACAAGCGTATTTCCAACGAAGAGCTCTTTCACAAAAGTATAATCATAGTCAACCCATTCATCATTCTTTCATCCCACAACTAGCAATACAATATTCCAATAGCCCAAATCAATTATTACAATAGAGAAAAAACTTGGAAACATTAGAAAACCATCATTTTTCAAACTTTCTTTTATGCGTGAAGGGTCACTTTTGAAGGTATCATCCATATAGATCATCAAAATCAAAAATTTACTAGCAAGATACCCTATCAAAATATCCATGATTTAGAAAATTACACCCGAAAATCTATCCTTTTGCCAAGAAAAACCAGAACAAAAAAACAACATTTTGAATAGTCCCATAATAGCGCATACACAGTCTGTTTTAGCACATATACCCAATATTTTAGTGCATATGCAGTCCAAATAGCACATTTAACCACTATTTCAATGCATTTGACTAATCTTACGGTGCATCTGTAGACTGTCACTGGAACATATATTTTTGGCTCGTACTTGCTTTCTAGCTCTCCTAGGGTTTTTCACCTAGAAGGAGAAAGGTGAGCCAAAAATGCTTATTTTTACATTCAAAGATTAATGTATGAATGAATGGAAAGAAAATGTAGTGTGTGAATTTTTTTTTGAATATGTTTTAAATATTATAAATACACATAAATGAATGCAAACTAGTCTAATGCAAAATGTTGGAAAACACCATGTAGAATGTAAGCAATGAAGTAGAAACCTAAGAAGATAAAAATATAAATAGATGAAGCTGAACAGAGTGCACCTGCAATGTTGAAGAAGACTGCAAATTGATTTTGGAATACTGTGATGATTTTTTTCAATCCTGACAGTTCTCATTCGCCATCTAGGTTGAATCAGTCCCTATTCTAGTGAAAACTTCTAAAGACAAGTTTCAAACTGTTGAGAGATAAATTTTGATAAAATCCAGTTTTCAAGCGTACAGGTGGGACTAATTCACCATGCTTGGAGAATCATTCCTCCTATAATAATCTACAAAGTTAGGACTTGATTCTATGGATCCGAATCTGCAATTCTGCTCTCTACAGATTTCTGCTTCAAAAATTATTGGATTCTAGTCTAAAATGCCTTTTCATTGATATTTTGACTTGAATGATGAAGAGATGAATTAAATGAATTTTCAACTTGATCTTCAATGGTTTTTGAGCTTCCAAAGGACCTAAATCTACATACAAACAAGACAAGAGAGAGATTTGTTAAATGTTAGGGCATGGGGGTTTTCCCAAATCAAACCTCGTTTAGGTAATTAAACAAAAATGATGAAATAATTGAATAAAACATGAAAAAATGGAGTATATTACCTTGTCATGATGAATTATCTTCAAATTCTACAGCAATACATGAATATTAAGCCCTTGAATGCTTTAGAAAGCTAACTTGAGGAGTTGTAATGAAGAAAACCTAGTTCACTTGACTTAGATTAATGATGAGAGATGTAGAAATGAGATGAGATATTGATGTATGATAGATGGATATTGAGATATGTAAAATGAGAATAAAAATACCTATTTATAGATAATTGTGCCTTAGTACCCGTTCATACCTCATCACAGGCCGACATGAAACAAAATTAATTCAAATTTCACTTTATTTCCCACTCAAAGGCCAAAATGGGGGCAAGATAGGACTCATTCACCACACATGGTGAATGGGTCCCACTTGGAGGGGACTTATTCACCATGCATGGTGAATGGGTCCCACAGGGGCCATTTTGACACCTAAGAAGCCAAGGAATAAGGAAATAAGGTCTTAAATGCCATCTTGTTGGGTATTTGATCAATTAAAGCCTCAAGATGCACAATGTGGATTAATAGAGACTATTAATGATGATTTAAATGTTAAATAGCGCTTGGGACACATAAGTCAATGTGAAAGTGTGATTTAATAGACCTTTCAACACTAAAATTAGGTCCACATAGCCTAGAAAGGTATGAGAATCAATGTGAATGTGCAAGACGCATTGCAACACTAATTTGACATTAAATTTAAGTTAAGAACCTTCTATATTGATGTAATAATGTATTTAAATATGTTTTATAACGTTGAATTAGGGGGAAAAATGTTTATTAAGTTTACAAAAGCATGAAAGCAACCTGTACAAGACTTCACAACACCTTTACAAGACATCAATAAACACATGTTATTTTATTTGCAAGGGTCCAAGACCTAGTGTGGACACATAAAATGCCTCACAACACTAGATTAAGGCCTCATAAAGTCCATTTATCATGAATTAATCCAATGTCAAGCAAAGGGTCCATTTTTCTATGGCACAGTCATTAGAACTTACCAGTGTCAGAATTACCAGTATCTTGGCACAACCACAGTCTGTTTTAGCACATATAGCCTATCTAAAAGCACATTAATCATATCTTTTAGCACATACATAGTATGTTTTAGTGCATCTTCCCTCTGTAATAGCACATCTACAAAACAAGAAAACATAGAGCTATTTGAAACCCCTATCAGACTGTTGACATCAAAACTCATGTTTTTATCAGAGAGGAAACATTTTCATAGTCCATAAAGTGTCTTAAACTTGGAAAAATAGGACCTTACAAGTCAAAATTTATCAAATTAAACCAAGATATTGCAACCTTCAAGTGTCTAATCATCAAACACAAAATTATGGATTATTACATTATGTTTCTTTATCAGAATTTTGTCATCCTACAAATCATGAAATGACACACAATAATTAGATTTTTTTTAACTTAGTCTCATCAATATAATTTATCACTCTATTCGACTTAAGTTAATATCCTTGAAAATCATCCAAAAAGATCCAAGTTTAGTGAGAATAACAAACACTTTTATTCTAGTTTTGACAAGGTTACAAAGACTAAAACTTAGGGAAAAAGATATTGAAACACCAAAAACCATGGTTGAAGAAATCCCTTTCACAAATTCCACCAAAATGACACAAATGAAATAACCCAAGAGGACATCCAAACAACACAACAAGATACCAATTTCCATAAATTTATGGAAAAAGTCTTAGAACAAGATATGGAAAAATACTTTTTGATGCTAGTTGAACTAGGTGCAAAAATCCCAAAAGGTTTGGATATCAATCGTTTAAAAGAAGCACCTGTGAGAACTGAAACTGAACCAAAAAACATAGACCAAGTGGTAGCACTAACACATCAAATGAAAAACTTGCAACAAAAACTTCAAGATATGCAAAAAGGAACCACAAACAGGTACTCACTACAGGACATTTTTCCTTATCCTTTTCATCCAAGTGTGGATATGATACCATTTCCTAGACATTGTGAATTCCCAAAATATGACAAGTACAATGGTAAAACAGATCCAATTGACCATTTGAGGGAATTTAGAACCATGAGTTTAGAACTTGCACAAGAGGAAACTTATCTAATGAGGTTATTTCCAAGGAGATTAGGAGGTCAATGTATGGAATGGTTCTCTAAACTACAACCAATAATTCAAACTTTTGAAGAACTAGTCAATAGGTTTATCTCACAATTTTACTTTAATATTCAACATCAGGTAGCAATAAAAGACCTTTACAACATGAAACAAAATAAAGGTGAAATATTCCTCTCACTTCTATAATGATGGCAAAGGTTGTTTTCTAGATATCCTCGTTCTATACCTAAAGAAGAAAAGATGAAACTATTCATTAACAACTTAATTGATGACATGAGCTATAGGCTTGAACTACAATGTCCACCTACATTTGAGAAAGTGATTGAAAATGGGCTCAAGATCGAAGAAGCCCTAGTCAAAAGAGGAGTGATAAAAAATTACAATGAAGGATCAAACAATACAAATTCCTCAAATCACTATGGTAACAATGATAAATCTAAGTGTTGGGAAAATAATAGAAATACTAGAAACAATGATGCTACAAATGACACCCAAAATGTGAAACCAGTATTTAATTTGACAGAAACTACTGCAAAGAACAATCAATATAATGAACAAAACATCAATCAGAGTGTTAGTCAAAACAACAATTCAGACAATGGAGAATATAAGCCACAATCATATCCAAGACCATCAAATCAACAAAGATTCACATGATTGGGACAAACACTAGAATCAACAATGAGAGAACTTATTGCAAATGAACATATCACCTTACCTGAAGCAAGAAATTGGGAACCAAAAGTAAAACCATCTTGGTGGAATGATGCTAACTATTGTAACTTTCATAAAAATAAAGGACATAAGACAAATGATTGTATGTAGTTGAAACATCTAGTAGAAGATTTTATTGACAACAAGAAAGTATTTGTAGAAGGACCTCAAACAAACAATGATCATGGTGCATTTAAAAATCCTTTACCAAATTATGAAAAGGGAGAATCTTCTACAAACGGTAAAGATAAAATTGTAAACTACATTTATGACAACACTATTCATTGTATCTCTATAGCTGAGAATAATTATGTTGCTAACAAGCAAACTGATAATGTGGAAACCAATGACATCATACCCATAGATCTTATCCCAAACATGGATACATCCAAAAAAAAATATCAATGTCATAAAAATTAGGGAAAATCAAGATTATCAACCAGTCAACGTGACAATAAGGGGGCAATCCAAGGTAATATTGAAAGGAGTTTCATCTAAAACCATTGCTACCCCTTCAAATCAATACATCATCAATAAACTGCAAAAAATACAGGTAGAAATATCAATTTTGGAACTCCTTAAAATCTCGCCATCTCATAAGGAGGTTTTAGAATAAGATCTTGTGGTCACAATAGTACCCAATAATCTAGATGTTTATCAATTCCAGGCTATAGTGGGACACTTAACCATGCCTCACTACCTATCATTTTCAGAACAAGATGATGTGTCTCATCCGCACAATGCCACCCTTCATATTGAAGTCTTAATCCACAAACACAGAGTAAAACGTGTCTTAATAGATGGTGGGGCTGGTTTAAACATTTTCACTTGAAAATTGATCTATGCATTAGGTTATTCTGATAATGCTATTGATGTGAGAAAGAAGATCACAATAATAGCCTAGGATGAAGAAGATGGATCCTCTAAATGGTTGATTGTATTGCCTATTCAAGTAAGACCAATTGTCAAGAATATAGTTTTCCAAGTGTTAGAAAAAGAGCTAACATATAATATACTCTTGGGATGTCTATGGACTCATGAAATGCAGACAATTCCTTTGACCTATCATTAGTGCTTAAAAATTCCAGTCAATGGACAAGAAATCACTATATCAGTTGACTACAATAATCCCCAAACTTTTAAAATGCTTAAGACAACTCAAGACACTTTGGTGCCCCATAATAGGGAAGCAAACACTTCTAGTTCATCAAACGGTGAAAGGAAACTAAATGTTGTATCTAAATGGGTTGAGAAAAAGGACCAGTCAAAAGGGACAAGTGTTACTGACTCCACTCCATTAAACAATGAGGCTCAATTGGATTCTCTATCACAATAATTCAAAGACAAGATCTAGTTAAAAGATAAAGGCATGGGAGAGTATTCTATTGAGCAATCTTTATGTTTTTCAAGATTGTTGTCATCTCCAAGGACATATGGACAACCATCAACATCAACACAACAATCATCAACACCTACCATAGTTTTAGATGATAGATTTGTAAAGGTAGGTACTCTAGAAGAAGAATTTGAAGATAAGGCCATTCTCAATTGGCTCTACAAAGATTGGGAAGCCTCTACATCAGCAAACATTAGCATAAAGATAAATCAATATGGAAAGGGAAAAGAAATATTAGAGAAAATGGGATATGAAGGACAAGGACATATTGGAAAAAGGAAATAAGGAATTGTAGAACCCATTCAACCTCTCACACTTCAGTCAAAAGACAAAATAGGATTAGGTTACACAAGGGAAACAAAAGAAGAAAATGCTCATAGAGTTGTTGAAAGAATCCTTCAAATGCGGGATAGTTCTAAAACTGATTCTAATGAGTATGAGCGGGATTATTTATCAAAAAAATCATGAAAGGACATACAAATTGATGTCATAAAAGAGTATGCAACCACACGCGAGGAGGGACAAAGCTCAGGGACTAGACCCCTTGTATTTGGATCACCAAATATCGATGACTCAAGTGAGGATGGACAAATATGGAGCGAGATAGATGACTTGGAGGAGAGTAATATCATAGACCTTGACATTACCACTAAATTTTTTGACAACATTTCTATTAGAACCTTTACTGTCATTGAGCTTAGCCAATCCAATGACATTTTACCATTAATGCATCCCGAACTTATCGACTATGAACCAACTAAACCTGTCAATATTCCTATCTTTGCGAATGATGATGCTATCATAAATTTCCTTTGTTGTGATGAACCTAACACAAGTTCTAATCATAAATCTCATAATGACGCTCCAAGTTAGGAGGGTGTCAAATCTTTCAGTTGCAAAATTAAAAATAGGGATAATGGATCTAATAGTGAAAACCATTCAATGGTAGCATTAGATCTCTAAAAGGTAAAAATAAAGAATGCATCTGATGGTGAAAATGTCTCTGAGGCACCAAAAGATGGGAGATTTGACTCCCTTCTAGAAAATTATCATGAAATATCCTTAGTACTGGTGGAGCCTACACAATCAATTATATATTGGCATAGTAGAAAAAGCAAAGACTTTACATCTAGCAGCATCTATGAATGAACAAGAGAAGCTAGAATTCATCAACTTCTTTGAAGATAGAAGCATTAAATTTTCTTGGTCAAACTCTGATATGGTAGGTTTGGATCCAGATCTTCTGATGCATCATTTATCTCTACCATCTAGAATAAAACCTGTGAAGCAAAAATTAAGGAAAATGCATCCGCATATTGCTTTGATGGTAAAGGCTGAGTTGAAAAAGTTGTTAGATGCAGGATTCATTAGATCTATCAACTATGCTGAGCTTGGATTTCTAATATTGTACCTATATCTAAACCAGATAATAGTATCAAAATATGCACAAATTTTAGAGATCTAAATAAGGCAAGTCCAAAGAATGATTTTCCTTTACCAAACATTGAAATTATTATGGACATAACAGTAGGACATGCCATGTTGTCACTAATGGATGGCTTCTCAGGGTATAACCAAATAAAGATAGCACTCAAATATTAGGAAAATAAAACATTCACATGTCCATGGGGAACATTCTGTTGGAATCTCATGCCCTTTGGGTTGAAAAATGTAGGTGCAACATATCAACGTGCAATGACTACTATTTTCCATGACATGATGTATATTTTTTATGGCAGATTAAGTGGATGATATATTAGAAAAACCATATACTAGAGAAGGACATCTCAATATTCTGGGAAAAATCTTTACAAGACTGGAGAACGTCAACGTCGGGTTAAATCCTAAGAAATGTGTGTTCAGTGTTACATCAGAAAAGCTTCTAGGTTACATAGTTTCAAAAAATGGAATTGAAGTAGATCCTACCAAGGTCAAGGAAGTAATGGAAATGCCACCACCAAATAATATCAGTCAACTAAGATCTCTATAAGGAAGGCTACAATTAATCAGGAGATTTATCTCTTAATTAGTAGAAAAAAGTCACCCATTTAATCACTTGCTACATAAGAATGTCTTGTTCAAATGGGATCAAGTGTGTGAAAAAAATTTCAATCAAATAAAACAATATCTGATGTCACCCCCCATATTGATGCCACCTATAGAAAATAGACCCCTATTACTATACATTGCAACAAATGACATTTCTTTAGGAGCTCTATTAGCACAAGAAGATCCTGAGGGAAGGGAACAAACTATCTATTATATTAGCATGACTCTGAATGGTTATGAGATAAATTACACCTTCATCAAGAAAGATTGTTTGGTAGTGGTATTTGCTACCCAACAATTGTGGCATTGCATGTTGACACACATGGTTAAACTCATAGCAAAGATTGATCTAGGCTTAAAGTACTTACTCAACAAAGCTCCTCTAATAGGGAGACTAGCCAAGTGGGTCATGATCTTGAGTGCATTTGATATTCATTATGTGGATAGGAGAGCCATCAAAGGTCAAGTAATTGTCAACCAGTTAGCTAAAGCTCCATTATGAAATGATAGTCCAATGAACATTGAGTTTCCTGATGCAGGAATTCTTATTGTGACAACACAACAATGGAGGCTTTATTTTGATGGGTCATACACAAAATGTGGGTCTGGTGTTGGAATTCTTTTTGTTACACCTCAAGGACACACCATCCCAAAGTCCTATAGACTCATGTTTCCATGTACAAATAATGTATCTAAGTATGAGGCACTAATTATTGGCATCAAAGTGGTCATTGAAATGAAGATCACAGAGCTAAAAGTATATGGAGATTCACAACTAGTCATTTATCAAGTAAATGATGAGTATCAGACAAAAGATGAGAAGTTGATGTCATATAAGAAGATGATAGATGATCTCAAAAGGTACTTTGTGGATATCACGTTTGAATAGATTCCAAGGGAAAAAAACAAAGATGTGGATGCTATGACAAAAATTCTTTTTCTCTTGTAGTTTCCAGAAAGAAAAGGTCATTATGATTTTATGGTGGAACAAGTGTCTAATCATGCTTATGATAATCTGGATTCTCAAACCATATGCCCATTAGTTGATGGTGAATCCTCCATTTATGGAAAGACTTACACTTACCTAAAAGACAATATCCTTCCTCCTGATCTTTCTAGAAACCAGAAACACAACTTCATTCGCCAATTTTGCATGATGTACCTTAATTGTTGACACACTTTACCATTGAGGTCTAGATGGTAATATTCTTTGGTGTCTAGAACATAAGGAGTCTGAGACAACTTTACATGAGGTTCATGAAGTTATTTGTGGAATTCATTCAAGTGAAATAACCCTAGCAAATAAAATCCTCCGTTTGGGGTATTACGGCCGAACATGGAGAAGGAATTTTTTTAGTTTGTGAAGAAGTGCCAAAAATGTCAAATACATGGTAATATAATCCATGCATCAGCACAATAATTGCATTCATTCACATCATCATGGCCTTTTTATCAGTGGGGATTGGACCTGGTAGGAAATATTAATACATCTTCATCCAATGGACACAAATTTATAATCACAACAATGGAGTACTTTACAAAGTGGGTAGAAGTGGTTCCCTTAACAACAATCACAGTAAAACCGATCTATTCTTTTATACTGAATTACCTCATCTGTAGGTATGGAATTCCTTAGTCCATTTTCATAGAACATGGTTGGCCTTTTAAGAATCAAGTTGTGCAGGAACTATGTGAGAAGTTTCATGTCCAACATCATTTTTGAACACCATACTATCCTCAAGGAAATGGACAAGAAGAAGCATCAAACAAAACTATTCTGAAAATCCTGAAGAATACTTTCAACGATGTTAGACATGATTGACACGTTTAATTGAATCCTATTCTCTAGGCATACAAAACCAGTATCAAAACACCTATAGGAGCTACACCATATGCCTTGGTATATGGATCAAAGGCCATAATACCCATTGAGGTTGAGATTCCATCACTTTGTGTGTCACTAAATGGAATTATTCAAGATGAGGATTATAGAGTGTCTAGACTTCAAGAGCTAGAACTATTCGATGAACATTGCCAATAAGTTGTGAACCATTTGAAGGCATATCAATAGAGGATGTCCAAAAGCTACAATCATAGGGTAAAGCCTAGAGTCTTTTAGGTTGGGGACTTGGTCCTAAAGGAAAACCCTAGAAATCAATAGGACAGAGAAAAGAAAGGGAAGTTTGAACCTAAATGGCTAGGTCCCTTTGTCATCATATCAGTCTATGGATTTGGAGCCTATCGGCTATCTACACTTGAAGGGGATATGTTCAATGAGCCTATCAACAGTATCCATCTCAGGAAATTTTATACTTGATTCATCTAGTGCATGGTTTAAAAGGCCACCTTGGTGAAAACTTATAAAATAGGCATCTTGGTGACATAAAATACAAAGAAAAAAAACAAAATAAAAAATAAAAAATCATAAAGTCTAAAAAACTGCAATAAAAGAAAGTAGTGAAAACCTAGAAATATGCGATACTTGTGAGTTAAACCATATTTTCCATCTATTAGATGCATGACTTGGTCGTTCAATTTTGTCATCATCTTTCCACCTATAATTTGAAAAGACAACATCATGTACATATCCTGTCAAAGTGATTGTGTCACACCCTACCTTGGGGGAAAAATCCCTAACTCACTGGGGGCAATAAAATTTGAGCTTAAACAAATAGAAAAACAACAGTATGACAACACAACAAACACAATGATCATTGGTCAAATTAACATGGAACATACATCAAGCATCATATCACTTCATAAAATCAACCATTCACATGAAGGCAGTTGAAATCAAACCAATCATAACAACTCTAGATGGATGATACTCTTTTGAATTATGATTTTCTCACTTTAGCTTGAATGTTCTAAATGTTGTACTTTGATTATTGATTAGCATTTCTTTGGAGCAACTCGATGATGTATTGAACTAGAAGAAGCTAGGAAGGAGAATGGTATTTTCTTTGTCTGTTGTCTATGAATTGGTCATTATTATTGTGTGAATTGTCACGAGACATGCTCTACAAAGTATCACTGATGAAATTCTGAGTTCACATAGTAAAATGATTGACTCTTGTCTATTTACACAAGAAATGCCGAGGTAATATCAGATTAATTATACCTAGATGCTTGTGTTAACTTGCAATATCAAAAATCATGAAAGTAGTACTCTAGTCATCTTTGTTTAATTATACCTTTGATGCTTGTACTCACTTTCAACATTTTAAAATCTCAATGATGATAAAAATCATGATAAATGGACTGTTAAGATGCCAATGCTTGCATATAGGTTTACATGTTTAAATTATATTGCATTAATATTAGTTTTGCATCTACATTATAGATTTTTTGAGGTTGGTGAATCAGTAACATGATAGGGCAATCATAAAATCTCTGACTAAATAAGTGTACATCATCAAGTTTCAATACATTAATCAATCCTATATTGAGTCATATCAATCAAAGATGATAAACCACATTGAATGATGATATCTATATCGGCCTGCACTAGATGCAGAATCATGTCCCATGTCTTTGGGAAGAACTCTAAAATCCTCCTATGATCATAACATATTGCAAATCAACAATATTATCAATCAATCAAAAATCAATCAGCCTATCAATCTAATCGGCTCTAGTGAGACTTTGATAAAATCTCATGAGTGACTATCATTGAGCCTCACCTATCATGAGGTCAAACATCAATCTATTATTGATCCTCACCTATCATGAGGTTAATCAATCAATCTATCAATGAACCTTGCCTATAATGAGGTCAGTCATCAATCTATCATTGATCCTCGCCTATCATGAAGTCAATCAATCAATCAATTATTGAATCTCACCTATCATGAGATCAATAATCTTCTAATCTATCAGGATCATCAATCAATATCAAATCAAAGGCTAGCACGATAAAAAATCATCAAACACAAGGAGGAAAAGAAGGGAAACATTTAATCAACTGGCGGAATCAATATTCTTTATCAGGAGATAAATTGACGAATCATCAAATCATCACAAAAATCACAAAAAATTGAAATCTTTTGAATTTTTTTTTTTTCAAAAATTCATCGATTTATCTCCTGAGGGGGTATATATCCATCATCACCTAAAAATCAACGTTTGGGGCATATCAATTTTTTTTTCACTATTAGCAGTAGCAATAAAATTTTCTTTGAAGCAATGCATAAACACATCACTTCAAAGAGGGGAAAAATGTATACACCTAAAAAAGGTCTGGATAAATTTGATTAATTAAATACATTTATTTGATTAATTAACCTTTAATTCATCTACTATTAAATAAATAAAATTATTTCTTTATATAGTTCATTTCTTTAATTCGTCTATTCTATTTACATTCTTCTAATTAAATAATCAACTTCAATAGTTTGTATTATTTAATTATTTATTCCCTCTTAATTAAATAAACTAAATTATATAGTCTTATTTAATTATCATTATCCCTCTTTTATTAAATAAATAATTTCAAATATTTTTTTTATTTAATAATTGTTATTTCTTCTAAATATTCCAATTTCCTCTAAATTGAATATTTCCAATTTCTTCCTAAATTGAATAAATCCAAATATTCAATTAAGACATATTTTTACAACTATTTCCTCTTTTCACTCATCATTATGCACCAAAAAAATTAGATATTTTATATCTAATTAATTCAAGTCAGCCTTCACGGGTAAATTTGGAGACAAATTATAGACAAATTGGAAATCAATTTGTTTGTCTTCTTCCATTGATTCTTCCTATCCTTTGGCAGAATATTTTTGTGGGGAGGAACAATCTCCATAATCTTCTCAAACTTTTTCATACTTCACCATTGAATCTTTCAAATCAAATCCAGAACCTTACCTGTTGCCACATCACAAATATGTTGTCGAGAATCTATAAATATAGTCTCTTTTCACAAGAAAAGGATTCCAAATTTGTGCAAAATTACTCTGCAGAAATTCCAATTGAGCAATCAAGCATCTTAACAATAGCATTATCATTTAGCAATACCAATCATAGCATTTTAGAATCAATATCATGGGTTTTCATTTAGCTGCATCATAGTTTATGGTAGCTTCTTTTATGTCAATTTAGATTATAGTAGCTTCATCATTATCATTTGTACATCATCATATAGGATCAAATTATTTCATTTAGCAACATCTCATTCTCTAGATTAGCATTTTAGTAGTCATAATGCTCACCAAATCTGAGAGCCCAATGACTTAATAAATCTTGGAGATAGAGAACAATATGACACTTTCAAGAGTTTTCCTATGTTAATTAGATTAATTATTGTTGATTCTCTTGATATAATGTCTTATTAAGAAGTGTTGTTTTCTATTTTATTCATTACTTATTCAACAACTTACACTTCCATTAGTAGTTTAATGTATATAATTGTTTTCACTAGACCAGATATAGCCCAAGCAATGGGAATTTTGAGTAGGTTTATGTCTAACCCTGGTAAAGAGAATTGGAATTTGGTTAAGAGGGTGTTTATATATTTTTGTGGTACATTATACTACTATTTGGTTTATCATGGTATTGATGATGTGGTCAAGTCATTAGAAATAAAGGGTTTTGTTGATGTATATTGGGCAGGTAACATGGAAAGTTGAAGGTCCACTCATGACTATGTTTTTAATTTTTTTGAGGTGCAATGAGTTGCATGAGTAAGAGGCATCCTATAGTTGCATTTTCCATGATCAAAGAAGAGTAACGGCTACTACATATACCTCTAAGGACACGGTTTTATTACAGAGACTTAGTAATAGCATTGATTTTGATTACATGATAGTGACGATTGGATGTGACAATGAAAGTGCCATATATTTAGCCAAAAATCCTATGTATCCTGCTCATACTAAACATGTTGATGTTTAGTATCACTTTGAGTGATAAATGGTTGAGAATGGTAAGTATTGATTAAGAAGGTTGAGAATTTGGATAATGTTGCAAATTCTCTCACAAAGCCAATGACCATGGATAAGTTCTCTTGGTGTAGGAAGTCCATGGGACTTGATCACTATACTTGATTATATTTTATTTGTATCTCATGGATGTAATTGCAATGTATAATGTCAAGTGGGAGAATTTTAGGATAGGTGAAATTATAATTTCTATCCTAAGTTGATAATTGTGTGTTTCCACATTCTTTGGAAATCATTCTAGAGGACATGAGGGACATTAAATTTATTATTCATTTTCTTATGATAAATTATATTTTCATTTGAAGAGGTGGACCCACTAAACATTGATCATTACAAAGCATCCTAGGAGCATATTCCCTTTGGGTGTCCAAATTCTAGGTGAGGACCACTTTGCAATGTGTTTCCTTGCATGTTATTTCTATGTTTTGCATGGTGGGGTTCCCAAGTTTACATGTTGGTGCATGTTCTTGAATAAAGTCATTAGATCCATCAAAGATTTATGGAGCACTCAGTATTGACCAATTTTTATTAGCTATGGGTTAGCCACCCATGTGAAGGCCATGTGAGCATTTAATATTTTTCGCTATATTTTTGGACTATCTACTAAGGGGGGTATTGGTTTTTCCAAGTGGTGTTACTTGTTTCAGGATACTATTTCTAGTGTTCTCTCCCATAATTTTATTTATTGGAGCATTGAGATGGTGGTTTATACAAAAAAAATTATAGGTTTTTAGAGAAATGAAGTGTTTTCAAAATTCAAATCAAAGAGAAGTGTTGTATTAGTGTATCTCATTTGAAGATTAATATAAACATTGAATCTCTTTGGGTGTGGATTTTTTTCTTGAAAGGTTTTCTCTACATATATTTTGTGTCACTTGTGGTATTGTTGATTTTCTTTCATGTTTGGAATTCCTAATCACATAATACACTATTTGTAATCCTATAAACCTTATTTCAAACTTGAAAACCATTTTATTAAGTTCTATTACTACAAGTTTCACCTTGAATTTCAAACATGTGTGAGCTATGTTGGAGGTCTCCCAGTGGTTTGATTTTGGTTTAAGTTTGAATATTTTTTATGTCACTATAGATAGGGGAAATTTGGGGGAAAATCATTAATCAATGATATAGCAACCAAAAACTACCTAAATTCAATCCATATAGACCCTAATATAGCAATGAAGCACAAATGACAATAGAAATCACACTAATAAAGAAAAAAAACCTCAATTCCTATGCCATTTGTTGATTCTCCTTCATTACTCTGCTCCATTTTTCTTTTTCTTTTTCCTCTCAAATTTGTAGTATGCAATGTATTTGCTAAGCTTGATGTGTAGTAGAAAGATACCAAGACAATATGATATGAGTGATGTGATAGAAAAACATTGAAGATTGTGGTTCCTCAAGAAAAATGATATTAGTGATGTGATAGAAAAATATTCAAGATTGCGGTTAACCTTGAAATGACAAAGATAGGTTTCTTTTATAGAATTCTTAATTCAAATGAAGAGTGAGGATTGAGTGATGATGTATGATTATAAATGGATGTGATTAATTGAGAATAAAAGAGATAAAGATGGGAAGAAAGGACCATGATCCAAGAAAGTAGGTGAGAAATAGGGCTTGGAAAAGAATAAATATATTAAATAAATACAACAATTATTTAATTTAGGAGACGGAAAATAAATAATAAAAAAATAAAAAAATGATTATTTAATTATAGAAGAAAATAGGGATATGAAATATTGAATAATTAAAAATAATTAGTTAATAATAGATGGAGGGAAATGAAAAATAATTAAATAAATAAAACATTATTTAATTATAGAAAAAAGAGGGAAATTCATGACATAATTTAAATAAATTAACATTTATTTAAATTAATCAAAAGAAGAATAAAGATAAAATGAATTAATTAAATAATTGAAAATTATTTAAAATTAATAAATAAGTGTAACATTAGTAAATAATTAAATAATTGTATGTAGAAAGGATGCAAATTAGTACAAAAATGTTGTTTGTAGGATCAAGACATTTTTTAGCATCTACAGTAACAATGTCATGTTTTACAAAAGTTGATTTATCACAGGATCATTAGGTGACATGTTTTGGGAATGTGTCTTTAGACACCTAAATTTAACTACTAACGTTTGGTCAAATTTATCCCTTTTCATCTAAATATCCTCCTATACACGTTAATTATGTAATATTCCTATTATTTAATTAATACCCCTAAAGCCCTCTAAATCCTTAAGGTATTTAGTTAAATAATTAAATACTTTACCCTTTATTCCTTTCCTCCAAGGAATTAAATAATAATCCATTTATTTAATTCCTTTAATCTCTCATCCCCCATAATCTACACCTAATCCTAATCCACCTCCTAATCCCATCATTAGGGATGTGCACATTCCTAATCCATGATTAGGATGTGTCACATCCTCCAACTTTTGCAAGTTGGCTCCTAATTCTCATTAGCCACCTAACCTTCCTCTAATCCTTCATCAATTAGCCTAATCTAACCCATGGTCAACCCCCTAATAAATCTACCCACACCCCTTATGGAATTTTTAATTCCATTTAAAATCCCCAATGTCCTTCCAAATGGAATTTTAAATTCCATTTATTTATCCAATGTTTCTAAGGAATTGTTAATTCCTTAAATTATCATTCCCATACACATTAAAAAGGAATTTTTAATTCCTTTGGATAAATATTGGTCTCAACCCTTGATCTTCTTCCCCATTTCAATCTCCACTATCCATTTCCATCTCCCTTGCTAAATGGCTAACACTTAGCCATTTTTGCATTCTCAACCATGCCAACCATTCTCAACCACAATCTATCACATTCATCCTAATCTTTCAATCTCCATAGCCAAATCCTTGCAACCATATCCATCTTGCATCCATTTTGTGACCAAATCAAGCAATAACAAGTTGTTATGCTACCAAAATCGATCTAGGAGCAACATATCAATTCATCAAAAGGGGCAAACAAATTCATCAAACTCAAACAAGGTAAAATTGATTTTATTTTCATTATTAAGTTTGAGTATCATCTTTAGCCCAATATTGAGTGTTGTCTTTGGTTTTTATCTCTTGCTTGAGTTTATTTATTGCATTTTAGATGAGGTAAAAACACTGCACACATTTCTGGCATGCCCAGTGGGACCCACATCATGGGTATGTTTTATTTTTTCTTGTTGTTTCAAGTTTTGTAGGTTTGGGTTTTACATGCAAGGGTGAATCCTCCACCAATTGGAAAATCCTCCTAATATAGGGGTGAACTAACAATAAACAAGGGCGAACACACTCTCACCATTTTGGAGAACATGTGATCCTGCACTTGACAGAACAATGCCAGATTCATAGGGACGATTGCGCTTTCACCCTTCCACTTAATGGGTAGTTGTGTACTCGCCCTTCCACTTAACAAGTGATTCTGCTCACTCTAGAGGTGATTCTTACATCAACCCCCATCAAAGAGGTGAATTTACGACACAAATAGGTGAACACATATCTGCCTCTTTCCAAATAGGTGATCCTACATTTGGGTGGACCTGCAACTTGAACTAGCGACTTCGCTAGGTACAAAGGAAAATCCACACCTACTTACAGAGGTGAACCTACATTCTAGAGGGGCAAACCTGCAACCTTGGGTGAATTTGTGATCTATAGGAAAGAATTTGTGTGATCCACAAAAGTTATAAAAATAACAATTTTTAGATAAAATTTCATAGCACTTTATACTTTCCATTTAAAAAAAAATATATTTTGGGGCTTTGCTCTCGAACCCCTTCCACGAGGGATTGAACTATCCCCCCGCACCCCCTTTTTGTTGGGTTGGGTGTTTCACCCCCCTTGGGCTAACAATCATATATTTTTCATCATCTAATTTTTCATCTAAATAATTGTTTTGTGCAACTTGTCCTTGCTTTTCCAAACCGAAGATCATAACTACAAACTTATCTTCTATAGGACAATCAGTTGAAGACCCCTATATTATATTGAGTGTGTGTCATTTTCATACTAATTTAGGAAAACTTAGATTAATTAAAGGGTTAATTAATCTATTTTTTGTATTTGAGAGTGAGTTGTTGACGTATCCACTCCCCTTACATGTTTCAGTGATCCTCGATGATAAGAAATTGTAACTCATTCCAATCCAATCTAGTCTACTCAGGAAGTGCTAGTGCATGTAAGCTCTCCCCTTGTGCTACATGTGAGCCTGGGGACTAGCTGAAATGTCAAGTATTTCCTTCCCTTAGTGACACCTTCCTAGGATTTCATCACCTGGGGGATGATCTCGACCACGTGTTACCGACGGGGTATATAAAGTGGGGAGAGCCAAAGTTGTACCACAATTCAATCATGTCATGTCTAGCGAAGCACTGAAGCTAGGGTAATACCTGGATAAGATGTGCAGGGTTGGTTTGAGTTTCTAGTACCTCACTGGGGCTCCCAATCCATGCTTGTGATGGGCTGGTTTTCATGGTTGTGCCTCATGCACCCTCTTGGTGTATCAAGGATGCACAAGATAGCCTATTCAATCTAGATAAAGACCCATGTTTTAGACATGGATTGGTGTAGTGTAGGGAATGTGCACTGTACCCCAAAGTTACTCACCATGTACTCCCTTGGGTTGAGATAGAAATCCTCATGGTGGACTATGATAGTCTTTGAGAGAGAGAGTGAAGGTGAGTGTGTGGTGTCTATTGATGACCATATGCCATTGAATCTCTAGCTATCCACCTTTGCAAGAAAGGGTGGTCTAGAGAACCACCCCGGTATCAGGGAGTATTAACCTTGTAGTGTCTCGTCAAGGTGGTGGGCCTACATTGAGTTAGAAAACCCTTATCACTAGTTTTAGGCTTTTGTTATTTGGAGTGTCTTCTTGTGCGATACTAGTGCTTGTCATCATTCTAAGTCAGTCCAACCCTTTTCTTATCTTCCATTTCTTTTCCTTTTCCATGGTCTTCCCCTGCACTTAGTGGTGAGTTTTCATCTCACAAGGGTGAACCTGCATTGTGGATAAGTGATCCTACCCTGAAAGGGGTGATTCTATGTCTTGATTCTAGTCTAGTCATCCTTTAGGCGAATTTGTCCTTTTCAGGGATGAATTTTCTTGTGGGTCTCTTAGACAACCCTGTGTTTACTTTTTCCTTGAATGGGCGATCCTACCATCCTTTTAGGTGAGTCCATGTCTAGTCTGTACTATCCCCTCTACCTGTTCCCTAGATAGGCGATCATATTATCCTCATAGGTGAGTCTTTGTCCTATCTATATCATCTACATATGCCTATTCCCTAGAACAAGTGATCATGTCATCCCCAGAGGCGACTATGTGTCCAACGCATACCATCACAATCCATACCTCCCTTAGAACAAGAAAAATCATTGTCCACATGGGAGATCCTATGTCTGAGTATGTATCCTCTCATCTGTACATCTTCCTAGTTAGGCGAACCTACTCCTTTCTTGGGTGGTCCTACACACTTATGTGTATAGTCAATCTGCATAAGCGATCTTGTCTTTACCAATAGGTGGTCCTAATACCCACAAGGGTGATTTTATGAAATCCATAGATAGGTGAATCCATGATTTAGAGGCATGAATGTTCTATATACATAGGTGAATCCACTTCCTGTCCAAAATATATAAATTCAATCCTTCATGTCACAATTAGCCTATATCTTCATGAGTTAAAAACTATAATCTAGTCATTTTTCCTCTCCATATCTATCTCCAAACAATCACTTTCCTCCATCCAAGAATCATCCTCATCATTTTAGTTGTATCCTTGAACTTTGGAATCTATCCCATTACATCCTCTAATCATCCTAATCTGAGCTTCAATCCAATCCTAATCTAAGCTTCAATCCAATCCTAATCCGAGCTTTAATCCAATCCTAATCTAAGCTTAAATAAAATCTCAAGTTGAGCTTAATATAAATCCCAATTTTAGCTTTAGTGCATCCACATCCAATATCTTTTGATATTGAAACAAATCTTAATATCCCTTCTTCTGTATTCTCCTAATCCATTCTATTTATCTTTTCATCATCTCTCCTTTGCTTCTAATTATCTATTCCCATGTTTTCAATCCAACACCATGAATCCTTCTCCTCCATCAGTGCAACCAAAAATAGTAGTCAATGGGAATCCCAATTATGTTGATGATGATAATGAAAGTCTTGTTGATCAAGATGAGTATGATATAGATCCCCTTGATGCTATCATTACTACAAAAATTTCCCCAACTGTCTTCCAAAATCCAATCACTCCTCTAAGCTATCCTATAACCCCTTCATCCAAATTCACTAGAAATCCTTATACTACCTTTGACAAGGGATGTCTAGTATCTTCCCCATCCAAATATTTATTATATCCTTCATCCACATCCTCCTATCCCAATCCTCCATCTCAATATTCCTACCTTAATTCTCCATCAAATTTCTCCAACATCAATCCTCCATCCACATATTCCTATACTAATTCACCAATTGCATCCTCTTCTTCTAACCCACCATCCTGATCCTCCTATCCAAATCCTCCATCTCAATATTCCTTCCTTATTTTTCCATCCACTTTCTCCAAAACCAATCCTCCATCCACATATTCCTATACTAATCCACCAACCACATCCTCTTTTCCTAACCCACCATCTGGATCTTCCCATCTCAATCCTCCATCCCAATATTCTTACCTTAATTATCTATCCAATTTCTCCAAAATCATTCCACCATCCACATATTCCTATACTAATCCAACAACCACATCCTCTTGTCCTAACCCACCATCCCAATCTTCCCACCTCAATCTTCCATCCACACCCTCCTTCCTTACTCAACCATCCACATCCTCACATATCACTCCATATTCCACTCCATCATATCATAATCCTTCTTCCATTACATTGCACCTTTGTCCTCCATCTACTCCTAACCCATCATTTCATCGATCTCCAAACCCAATCCATAATCCTAACCCCCTACTCCATGAACCTAATCCCCCACCCATGCATAATCCTTCATTTATTCCTCCAACCCCATATACACCTGCTATATGCAAGTATATCACTACGGATGTCATCCAAGGAATTGTGAAAAAGAAGACATCCCCAAATCCACATCTTGATGTTATGGAACCATGCCACTCCACTCCACCATGTACAATCACTAGTGATGAGGCCCTTCTCCATCTAAAACCTATCATTACTATTACCACTCCTAACACCCTCCAAAATATTGAAGACATCAAACCCATTGAAACTATTGAATCCCCATCTTCTACTCCTAGAGCCAACCAACCCATTGAAGATGTCCAAATCCAATCCACTCCCCCTACTCCTAGTATCACCCAAATCCATTTCCACAAACTAGAAAAATCCTCCATCCTTCCATCCTCCCCATTTGAGGATTCCATCCAACATCCCTCTTCCACCACACCATCTACACCCACGGAAACTTGCCAAGAGCTTGATCAAAGCATGCTAATGCATTTCCTTCTCCAAATGAGGATCCTACCATTTCATCCACTCCATCCCATGATCCCCTTATAAATCAAGATCCTATCATGCCACCTAATCCCCCTCATGATCCCTTATCACTCAATCCTCCCAATCAAGATGCTACCATCCCATCATCTCCATCCCATGATCATTCATTTCCACCTAACCAAGCTATCCCAACACCATTTTTATATCCCCTTGGTACTCTTACATTCATCCATGGTTATTTTCTTGTAGAAGAAGAACAACACATATACTCCACCCCTCCTCCCCCACCTAATAATGGACTCGCATCATGCTTCCAAAATAATACACATCCTATCATAGATCAAATGCTCAATACTATGAACTATTAAGGAAAAGGTTTAGGCCTTCATGAGCAAGGTTTTCTTTAGAGCCCATCCATGTCAAATAAAATCGTCATACACAAGGTCTTGGATATGTATCTCAATACTCACAATCCAAAAATGTTAGTACAACCTCCATACATCCTAAGCGAGCCTCTTCCAAAAGAATAATAGGCTCTTCCCATCACTCCACCACACCATTTGTCACCATCCCACCTCCATCATATCATCTCCAAATAAACATCCATATCCTTCCTTCGTCCTCCAAATCCATTTTGGGTCCGTATGTCCCTCCATCCATCATCACACATCCCCCACATACTAAGTCCTTTATAGGACCTTATATCCAAAGATTACCTCCTCCATTTCATCTTACTGAACCTGTCATCCACCAATGACCTATTTCTATCACCCGTAATAAAAATCCCACTCTCATATTCCCTAATCTACATCAACAAAGGCACATAACTACACATCCTCCATCCAAAAATAATTCTCAAAAGCCTACCTCTATCACTTGCATGCAAGATGGATACCTGTCACATGCAAAAGATATGAAGAACCAAAAAGATTTTTTGTAAAACCTCTCAGTGTAAAATGCATTAAGAGAATCAATGATTACAAAAGAGATCAATCCTTATGAAGGAGATCAAGAAACCCTAAAAGGGAAACCCTAAATGAAACCCTAGTGTGAACACTTAATAATTAATAATTAATTAATTATTAATGTGCCTAAGTTTAGCTTAAGTAATAAAGAGGAATAAGTGACTTAATTAATTAATCAATATGATGTAATTAATTAAGCATAATAACTTATTACTCTAACACCCCCGTTAAGATGAACTTAGGAAGAAGCTAAAACACTAGAATAAGATGCATGAAGGCAAAGATGGGTCCCAACAACTAGGCCTGATCAGGTACCCATTTACAAATGCAAGAAATAAGTAGAGAAGGAAAAACCTAGTGGGACAAAACCCCCCTACAATGTGATGACATGCTGCAAAGAAGCACTAGAAGAACTCTGTAGAGTAACACTGGAACCGCAATCTGACAAGCAAGTAAAGATATCTCTATCTACAACTGAAACCAAACTGGAATCAAAATAATGTGATAGTAGACCCGATGCCACGAAACACTCAAAAAATCCAAACAGGAACAACCATAGAATCTATGAAGTAGCAAGCAATTATTGAATGATGTATTACTAAAAACGAAGTGCAAAGATGCAAGATGCACTCTCCCAACTGCCAAAACATCCAAGTAATCGCCAAACAACCCATCAGGCCAAATCTGGACTAACTAATAAACCTAAAATAGATATAGAAAAAGTTCATGGACAACAACATAGAGCTCCTTAATACCTTTCCAGTGCCGCAAACGGGGCAAAAATTAGACATTGTGGCAAAAAGTTATGAGCTTGGAAGTCCAAAAACAACATATAACTTCAAACAGAAATAAATGTAGGAAAGTAGTAAAATACTGAAAAATAAACAGCATTACTGGAAAGTGCTCGGAACCAGCTTTTCGGTGATATCTTGTTTTCCCGATTTCGGTACCGTATGCCGAAGTTATGGCCAAAAGAAAAAAAAATTTCTCTTTTAGAAAAAACTAGGGTTAGGAGGGGCAAAGAGGGTTGTACGCCGCTGACATCATGCTAATGTCATCCATTCACTAGGTTAAAATTGACGGCCATCTGGCCATCACCGCAAAAAATTAGCCCCCCTGCAAAATGAAAAAAAATTGGGCCCCTGGTCCTGTGGGCGACCAGGGGCTAGCAGGCTAGTGCTAGGGGCAGATCCCCTCGTCCTCTATAGGACCTGCAGTGGAACTGGAGCCCATGGGGGCTAGGAAGGAGGCCCCCGATCCGCCATGTGACCGAGGTAGGGAGCCCGCGGGGGCTGTGAGGGAGCCGGGGCGGGTGAGTGGGGAGGGGGCGGCTGGTGACTGGGCAGTGGGTTTTTTTTGAACTATGAGCACACGGTTCTCCAAAAAATGTGATTTTTTATATTTTTTTTGAAAAACATACCTCAGAATGCATGCAGAAGAGGCTGTACGGCCCTTTAGACAATTTTTTTTGCCTCCCAGACCAACTTCACCAAAATCGATGAAATGACAGGCATTCTTAGGGTTTTTGGCTACTGTGAACGCGATGGTGACCTCCATTTTTGCTCAAACTGCTCCAAAAAATTGGCTACCCCTAGATCTTGCAAAAAAGATGCCTATGGAAACCCTTGCATTTGAAACTCACTAAAAGGCCATATCTTCATATCACGAACAGGAAGCTGTAGGTCTAGAGCTCTGATACCATGTTAGAAAAACCAAGATCACCTACATGCAAGATGGATACCTGTCACATGCAAAAGATATGAAGAACCAAAAAGATGTTCTATAAAACCTCTCAGTGTAAAATGCATTAAGAGAATCAATGATTACAAAAGAGATCAATCCTTATGAAGGAGATCAAGAAACCCTAAATGAAACCCTAGTGTGCACACTTAATAATTAATAATTAATTAATTATTAATGTGCCTAAGTTTACCTTAAGTAATAAAGAGGAATAAGTGACTTAATTAATTAATCAATATGATGTAATTAATTAAGCATAATAACTTATTACTCTAACAACAACCTCCATACATCCTAGGCGAGCCTCTTCCAAAAGAATAATAGGCTCTTCCCATCACTCCACCACACCATTTGTCACCATCCCACCTCCATCATATCATCTCAAAACAACCATCCATATCCTTCCTTCGTCCTCCAAATCCATTTTGGGTCCTTATGTCCTTCCATCCATCGTCACACATCCCCCACATACCAGGTCCTTTATAGGACCTTATATCCAAAAATTACCTCCTCCATGGATTTCATCTTACTGAACCTATCATCCACCAATGACCTATTTCTATCACCCATAATAAAAATCCCACTCTCATATTCCCTAATCTACATCAACAAAGGCACATAACTACACATCCTCCATCCAAAAATAATTCTCAAAAGCCTACCTCTATCACTCCATTCATATCCACTCCACATCATCCATCTCCTCACACTCATCCTATTTCTATTGGAACCACTTTGGATGCCAAAGTAAAAATGCATATATTTGAACATCCACATGCATCTAAAGATCCCAAAGTCCCCTCTAATGGACATGATGAAGAAAATAAAAATAATATCAGAGGGTGTAATCAATCAAAAAGACTACACAAGCCTATTAAAACAAAAATCAAAACCATGTGGATCCCTAAGAAAAAGGATGCAATGCCTTAAAATGAAAAATCCAATCCAAGATCCAAAGGTGCTAATCAAAAAGCTAATAACACACATCCTCCATCTCCTAAATCTATTTTTGGTCACTATGTGCCAAAATCCACTACCCCAACTCTTGCACCATCCCAACATTCTCCATCCAATAATCCTCTTATCATTCCACATCCCCCGCCATATGCACCAATGTTGGTCCCGAATAAATCCCCCATCACACATTTGCTCCATCATTCCATCCATACACTTTCTCACATTCACTCCATTATCCCACATGTCTCACTCATCTAATCCATTTAATACATTCCCTTGCATAATCCATCCATCCTATTAAGGTTGTACCAACATTCAATAGTCACTTCACACATGGGCTTTTATTACCTTGTATGGAACTTGATGCTGATTCCATCTATCCCCTTTATCACATCTCTTCTAAATCCACTTATCCACATACCTGTCCTAATCCATATTTATCAACATACTATCAAAAAATCCAAAAGTCAAAAATGTAAAAGAAATTTTTTTAAAAAAATTGTCCAATGGTGAAAACTTGGCAAACAAGTGTCTTGGATAAGTACCATGATGAAAAATTGGAAAAAAGGTGTCATTTGTAAATCCCCCATCTAGTTTCCTTCCACACTTGGGGGAAACTTCATCCCCTTCATCTCCTCCATCCAACCTACACACTTATCATACCTATCATATCCCATTTAGCCCAATCCATCCATCCTCCTTGCGATCTTGGTATAGATAGGAGAAAACATACACTAGATGCTTTGGAAACCTCTTGGCATACATTCCCTTCATCCATAGACTATCAAATTCATTTTCCACCCATCACACTACCATCCATATTCCTTCCTTATCCATGCACCCTATCCACATCCATCTTCCTTCCTTATCAATGCATCCTATCAACATCCATCTCGCTTCCTTATCCCTACATTCTATCCATATCCATCTCACTCCTTTATTCACCCATCCTCCTATCTAACATCCATCTTTCCTCATCACACATGACATATCTAGAGTAGGGCATCTCCTTCTTTGTGACATAGTCCTTGGAGACAACATTCATCAATCTTGTCATTCCTTCCATCTCCCCATCCTTACATCCCTACCCATCAAAACAATCCCTTTCATCTCCCCATCCTTATCTCCCTATCCATCCAAGTAAAAATTCTTTTCATCTCCCCATCATTATCTTCCTCTCTACCTATCATATCATCCCTTCCATCCCCACCCTTATCTCCCTATCCATTCATTCCTATCCTCATTCCATCTCATAATCCCTTGTTATTGGTATCTAGCTATAGGCTTCCCCCATGCAACCTGATGTCATCCCTCTCACTGTCATCACTCCCACCTCTTTCACACATCTTTCTACTCTCCTATCACTTTTCAACACTCATTTATACATCATATCATCCTCCCAATTCATATTTTGATGATTTGGATAACTATCCCATTCCTAATCTACAAGTGATCACCACAATCCATTCCACCAGTTCTATCTTGTATCATCGAATTGACTCCATCATTGTATCTACTTATCATGGTCATTTCATCATCCTTTATCCATTTTCTATCATGGGTCTTATTTCAAACTACACCACCTCTACACTTTCATGTAGGAAAGACTAATCATTTGATCAACCCCCAAGGCATTTGTCCTTCCTTTTGTGTCAGTCTTTGTTATCCATTTGGGTCTCCATTTTCCTCTTTCCACTATTATCCATTATCTTTCATCAGTATTTTATTGAACTATGATGTCTCTATGCTTTCACGTTGGCAAGGGAATCAATTGATGAACCCCCGAGAGCCTATTTCTATCCTTAGGGTGTGTCTTGGTTCTATGCCATGTCATCAAATATGTCCTTATTCAACTAGTTTCTAATAATAAAATCCATTAGTGTCATGAGATTCAATCAATTTTGAGTATCTTGAGTCATGTTGTTCACCTGATCTACCCTCCATCTTTGGTCTTAGTAGGATGTATCCTTCCTCAAATTAGGCCACATCAATCCCAACCACCTCTTGATCCTATGAAAAAGAATGTTTAAAATTTATTGTGATCTTTTGATTTTTTTGGAATTTTGTTTATCATTTGAGCTTCCTATTCTAGCTTTTATGAGGGTTTCCATGATCCATCATATCATGGTGCACTTTGACGAGTAAACATAGGGGCATATATTTATTTTCTGTGTGATCTTTTCTTCTTGGTTGTACCATGTAGTACCTGCCAAGATCCTTGTGGTCTTGTGTTACATTGTGGCAACCTCTTGTGTTTGTAGTTTTACAACACTATCATCCTCATAATTTTAGTTGTATCACTCCCTATCCTTGTGTTGTTTTGGGATATATCCTTCCCTCATAAACAACACTCCATCCACCATCACTTAATCTTGGCTTGTAGCTTGTGCTACTTCATAATGCCATCTCAAAGAGGGGAAAAATGTAGACACCTAAATTTTACCACTTACATTTGGTCAAATTTATCCTTTTTCATCTAAATATCCTCTTATCCACATTAATTAAGTAATATCGATATTATTTAATTAATACCCCTAAAGTCCTCTAAGTCCTTAAGGTATTTAATTAAATAATTAAATACTTTACCCTTTATTCCTTTCCTTCAAGGAATTAAATAAATAATCCATTTATTTAATTCCCTTTATCTCCCATCCCCCATAATCTACACATAATGCTAATCCACTTCCTAATCCCATCATTAGGGATGTGCACATTCCTAATCCATGATTAAAATGTGCCACATCCTCCAACTTTTTTAAGTTGGATCCTAATCCTCATTAGCCACCTAACTTTCCTCTAATCCTTCATCAATTAGCCTAATCTAACCCATGGTCAACCACCTAATAAATCTACCCACACCCCTCATGGAATTTTTAATTCCATTTACAATCCCCATGTCCTTCCCAATGGAATTTAAAATTCCATTTATTCATTCAAAGTTTCTAAGGAATTTTAATTCCTCTTATCATTCCCATGCACTTTAAAATGGAATTTTTAATTCCTTTGGTCAAATCTTGATCTCAACCCTTGATCTTCTTCCCCCTTTCAATTTCCACTATCCATTTCCATCTCCCTTGCTAAATGGCTAACACAACCATTTTTGAATTCTCAACAATGCCAAGCATTCTCAACAACAATATATCACATTAATCCCTATCTTTCAATCTCCATAGCCAAATCCTTGCAACCATAGCCATCATGCATCCATTTTGTGACCAAACCAAGCAACAACAAGCCGATATGTTGTCAAAATCGATCTAGGAGCACAAATATCAAGCCATAAAAAGGGGAAAACAAATTCATCAAACTCAAACAAGGAAAATTTGATTTTATTTTCATTTTTAAGTTTTAGTTTCATCTTTAGCCCAATCTTAAGTGTTTTATTTGGTTTTTATCTCTTGCTTGAGTTGATTTATTTCATTTTAGATGGGGTAAAAAACACTATACATAGTGTCAAGTATGGAAAACTAGTATGGATAACCAATCAACTATAATTTTGTGCATTTATAAGGGGTGATGTACATGGAGGTGTTATAAATCAAGGAAAAAAACTATGAGGATTTTGACTACATAGACCTAATCTTGTTTAAACCATTTTTATATTTCATTTTTGATGCAATGACTAGAGGGGTAATTGTAGGAAAAGAATGCATTTTTTAATGAGAGAAAACTTTTTTGCCTAATTGGTTTTGAGTGTTAGTTATATCTTGAGTGTAACTAGCTTCCATAGGAATATTAGCATCCATTATATGAGCTAGGCTACACAACACTTTATCTCTTGTGAGTCATTTACCAACTTCCTAAGATTGTCTAAAAGAGGAACTATTTCTCTCTCCAAAGGTTTGGTGCTTAATAATTGTTGAAGTTCTTCTAAATCCATATCCAATTATTTCAATTTATTATGAAGGACATGGGAAACAACATCCACCAATTCCATGTAAAGGTTAGGTTATGATGAAGACATGGGAAATGTAGGATTAAGAAGGGAATAAAAGATGGATTGAGTAGATTCAATACCTTGAGTAAAAGAATTATAATACTTATATCAAAAATGGTTGTGATTGTAGCATGGGAAGACATAAGTCTAAAACTACATCTCACAAGGGTATTAGCTATGGGACACTAGGTCGTGAAGCTCATAAATTTTTTATGAGATTCAAAAAAATTTAGTGCTCATATTATGAATGAAAAACATATAGCAATCATAGAAACCTGAATAATTTACACACATAGAACCCAAAATTGAACAATTATCATAGAGATAAAATTTTGATCCAAATTTTGGTCAAATTTGACTTGATAAGGGCTAACTCCAAAATTTAGAACTGGACTATAGTGTCTTAGGATCCTAATCTAGAAATGTTCAGGACTAAAAAGTAGGAAAATTTCTAGAAATTAAAAAAATTAGGATCAAAATAGAAGAGTGTAGACATAGAGGAACCTATCATATAAATCCAGGCTTGAGATAACTAGACAAGAGTACTAGGCACCGTAGACGCTGAAGAAGATACTCAAAATAAAACATTAGACTCTTGTTTCTCTCTTTCTATAGGTTTTTATGTAGAATTTATGTTGTAACTTCATTTTTCATTGATAAAATCCACTTTCCCTAATTTGTTGACTTGTACAATTTGAGTGCTTGATTGAAAATTAGGTCTTCAATCCTCTCAAATTTTCTTTTTTGATCTACAAACTACACACAAGAAAGAAGGGAAATTTTTGTGCTATATAGGGCTTGCCTAATTCAAAAGTCATTATTATATTTCTACCTCCACAATGTCTATGATAATATAAAAGAGAGCTTACCCTAAATTGAGTAGATGCTAAATAATAAACAAGTGATAAATTGACAATTATTGCAACTCACCACTTATATTTGTATTCCTTAATGTACTAAAGTCATTTTAATCATAAAATTCAAGGATAAATTGATGCTTGATTTGAATTCTTGCAAGTATTAGTAATCAAAATATAAATATGCATAAAAAAAAAACACTCACATGAAAATATGATGCATTGTTAACATGATGCTTGATTGAAATAATGACACTACAATTTTTTTCTTGACTAATTTAGCTCACATGGACCATCATGATCCTTCACTACCAATATCCTCTATTAATTTAGCTCCCATGGGAGTTAGTAAGGAAAATTTTTTAATTAAATTTTTTTATCTAATTTTTATACTTACAATATATATAGTGGCTTTGCCTTCTTGAGAGTTCAGAAAGGAGAATGTGAAGTCTTGGCTTAAAATGTAGTAATTGATTTTTGAAGGTTGTTTATATGATTAATTTGTTCACTTATTTAACATATATATTAGTCTTAATTTTTAAGAAAATATATTAAAAAAATTGAAATATTTTTAATAATAATATGTACAAACTATGAAGGAAGAAAATAAATTATATTTTGTATCTAGAATCCTAAAAAATATATTAGTATTTTGCATCATTAATATCCCAAAAATAAATTGGTATTTTTAGTGTCAATATCTTGAAAAGACATTGAAATTATTCTCTTGTTCCATGTTGTGCTCAATGGAAATTGCCATGTGTACTTAAAATATTCAAATTAATGTAAAAAATATATTAAAAAAATAAAATTAATGTACAAAAATATTTCACCATTCAATGAATGGTTGTAGTTGCATTCTAGGATGAAATGTACAGAGTGCTAGACTTCCAAACTCAAACCTCTAGAATCACCATAAATCCATTTGATTTACAAATATCAATGTTTAACCTTTTATTCATGTGTGTTATTAAAACACTTGTTATTTTTTGTGCTTGATAGAAGGATCTATTTATTTTAAATTTGGTCTTATGGCTTCTTTTCCCTCAAGAGATCATTCATAATTTAAATTTCCTTCACTAGAAGAAATAAGAAGTAATTTATCCTCTTTTGTTCCAAAGTGAGTGAAATTTATTGAGTTGATAACTTGATATTGAAATTTACAAGAGGTACTCTCAAGTACAATTTTCATGTAGCCATATTTCAATTAAAATAGTATTTTCAATATATTTCATATCATATTAATGCTTGAGGTACTCTCAAATACAGTCTGCATGTAGCCAAGTATCTATTATGCTCTTACTTGAGGAAGTTATGCCACTTATTTTGGTATTTACCAAGTAGGTGAAACCTACCACCTTTTATGTGTAGTAGGAGTTAATGGACCTCTTGGATGTATATTCCCTTAATTTTCTATATATACTGAAACATCAAAAAATTGTAGTTGTATGTATGTGTATATGATTTAGGAGATATAACAATCAATTTCCTACAAGTTTCACTCAAGGAAACCCTAGAGATCTCAATCCAAGGATACAATGAGGGAAAGAGATCTACAATAAGGTGTCCTAGGGTTCGATTAAAGGTATAAAGGGGGTTCACCACCAAGCTAGTGCCTAGAAATACAAGCAATGCAAATGATATGCAAGACTTAAGTAAATGACGTAGAAATGAATTCAAATCAGAACAGTAAACTAAGAAAGTATAGAGGTGCAATTGGAAACCCAAAGAGGCTTGAATGAAGGCCTAAAATATTGAAAATGTTGATTTCAATGCCTACTAGGACTCATATGCTAGGTTGGGTGATTTTGTCCCAGATTAGGGTTTCTAGGCTGATACTGGAATCTGGCAGCGACAATTCTAAATCCTCTAAAAACTAGAAAATCTACTATACTAGGACTCATACACCACAAGTGGTGTATCAGTCCTGTTGTACTTGTGCCATAGAAAAATGGCCCCTTGTCATTTTCATGGCCTTTTAGGTCTTGTTTCATGGTATTTGATATGTTTTGCTTCGATTTTATGTTGCAACATGGCTTTAACATGCATATTTAGGTAAACTAAAATTTAAATAATGATGTCTTGTGAAAGTGTTTTGAAGTGTTACAAGAAATTTCTACATTCTTATAGACTCTATTCATTACAATTCACCTAAAAATGACCTTTTCACACATCATCAAGTCCTATTTTGAAGTGTTGTAAAGTCTTGTAACAAGATTTCACACTTTCCTAGGCACTTCACTATTTATCTCTTCTTATGACTTATTTGAACCCTTTATGTCCTCATATGCTTGTATTAACTATATTTTTGGATATTATCCCAATAAACAACATTAAATGAAACCTAATTTCCAACACTTGTTTTTAGGTCCTAGGTGGGACGCATTCGCTAGGTGGTGAATGAGTTCCCCTTGGCCCCAAATTCAAAATATTTTAAATTTCCTTTCGGGATTTTATTAAAAATCACTTGATGTCGGCCTATGATGAGGTATGAATGGGAAAATATGACACAATATTGTAAAAATAGGCATCTTTTATCCATTCTATCCCGCATTCATCAAGTTCATTTATTCACCTATTCACTCAAGCATTCAAGCATATTACAACATCAATTCAAGCAACATTCAAGCACTTTGAAGCATCCATTGGCATTAATTTAGACTTGCATTATCAAGGGTTTGGTGACTATTTATATTTGCATGTTGTGTATTCATCATTCTCTTTCATTTCATTATTTCATTAAGGGTTTGATTACCAAAAGTGGGGTTTGACTAAGGCAAACCCCTATTTGCTAACCCTCAACCATTTTTCCCTCTTGCATGTGTGTTTGCAGACTTAGGTATCTAGATTTATGAATAATTTATGTGTTGAAAGGTGGAAAGAAAATTCAACTAGGTGTTTCAAGGCAACTCAAGTCTATTTCAAGCTTGAAGAAGGTTTTCTATTCATTTCCTATAGAATTGACTTCGGCAACTCGACAAGAGATATTTCCAGATGTGGTGTTGCAGAGTTCTCTCCTGATTTTTCTAAAAATTTGGGAGAGGACTGATTTTCCATCAGTGGTGAATGAGTCCTACCTTAGGACTGAAAAAAATTAGTTTTGTTAGATTCTAGATCCCGACTGTCAAAAACTAGTTCCCGACAATTTTTTACCAAGAGGAGGACTAGTTTACCACCCTAGGCGAATGAGTCCCACTGTAAAAAATTAGTAAATTCAATAAACATCTATAATACTCTAGATTCATCACACTTTATCTAGGTGCACTCAGATTCATCCCTTTCCCTTTTGTTCTGCATAATTTCTTCATTTACTTAGTTATTTGCATATCACGGTGTATTTTCCAACAGAGTTTAAATCTTAGTTTTGCATTCATTTTCATCCATTTAATTTAGTAAATTTCATTTATATTACTTAATTTAGGTTATAAAACATAGCACATAATATTAATTAAATGAACTCCATGCATTTTTGGGTCCTATCTCTCTCCTTTTAGGTGAAAAACCCTAGAAGAGCTAGAGTTGTCCATTGTGACCCAAAAATCTATAGTTCATTTTGGTGAACTCAAATTTTAGACACTTTACATATGTGATTTCATTCCCATATTGCATCCTAGTTTAAATTTGTATCAACATTCAATTAGGTCATTATTTTGTTTATGCATTCTAAGTCTTTTCATATTGCATTAGTGAAAACTTCATTTAGATTTCATTTTTGCATTGCATCTAATTGAAAAAATAGAAAAACGTCATTCTGCATCCTTAGTTACATTTTGTAGAGCATTAAAATCATCTTCAAAATTTTGAAAAATATAAAAAATTACATACTAGCACTCATTTTCCACCCTAGATGAATGAGTCCCTTTGTACTATTTAGATAGTATTTCTGGCATCTTTCTAGCATTTTCCTACATTTCTATTTTTTGTAGATTGTTCTTTATTATAGTTACCAGTATTTCTGTTATTTTCATTTAGACATCTTAGATTACCTTGAATTTGACTTCAAACCTTCCTTTGTGGTACTTGTATGAGTGTTTGGTGTCCCGTTGATAATACTTTAGTGAGAATAAGTTCTAGATTCATGGATTCCCATGATAGCACTTTTGTTGTGGACCTTGGGATCTCATGAGCTCCTATTCCTAGTATAGACAATGGTGCATTAGGAATTGATCATACCACTTCCATGCATTCACCCTTCCATCCAATGAATGTTGACACCCAAAACAACTCTCTTCCCCAAGACAAGGTCATTAGTCTTCATGAATAATTTGCACATTTACAACAATACTTGACCCTTGAAAAAATTTCCCAAACTGCCATACCTGCCACTGATAATCTTCATCGTTTGATTGAAAGTGATGAAGATTTTTTTTGAGATTTAAATTAAACATGCCTCTTCTAATACCCAATCTATAAACATTCCTGTAAGCCAAGGAAGACCTGTAGTTCCTCCCCCTTCAACCATAGCATCTATACCAACTTACACCATTCTGTAGGTCACTACAACTATGCAACAAGTTAGTTATATGGGTCCTTCCTTTGCAATTCCACCTACCATTTCTGCCTCTCTTGTGGCATCGTAAGTCACTTCCACCACCTTCACACCCCTTAGTATTCCTTTCACTTCCCCCAACATCCCTTACACTAAATCACCATTTTCTCTTCCATCTCAACCTACATACCCTAATCCCATTCTTACACAACTCCTTACTACTATTTCTTCCATGGAACACCAACTATCCAATATTAGTCAAGGTCAAACCACTCCACCCACATATCATGTCTATAGCGGCCCCTTATCATTACAAATCTTATGCACCCCAATTCCACAAGGGATTAAATGCCTCGATTTCAGAAATACAGAGGAAAAAGAGACCCTATCAACCATGTTAATGCTTAGACAACTCTATGTAGTGATTTTGTCCTTGATGAGAGACATTCAACCAATTTTTTTCCAAGAACCTTGAAAGATACTACATTAGAGTGGTTTTCCAACTTACTCAATCATTCCATCTACTCCTTCAATGAACTTGTGGATGTTTTCATAAGTAACTTCCAAATCGTTGGAACTCTTCTAGGGTTTTTCACCTAAAAGGAGAGAGATAGGACCCAAAAATGCATGGGGTTAACTACTTTTTTGGAAATTCAAGGTCCAAATTTTTTCTTCTATCTCTACTCTTTCTTCTCAACTTCATTTCCAAATCTAAACCTATTAAATAGCCAACAAAATAGAATATTGTACTGACTTGCTTATGGGGGTTTTGCATTGGTCAAACCCCTAGTTTGGTAATTAAAACTTTATAGAAACAATGGATCTTGAAAGTAAATGTGGATGAAAGTCCTAACCTTAAATGAATATAGAATTAGGATATCTAAAATTACATTAAACATGTAACAACAAAAATTGTACATGCTTGGAAAAGGTACAATTTCACCTAATTTTAGAATGATTAATGATAAATTAGACTTGATATTACATTGATCTAGTGTTGTGATGTGTTTTACAGATCCACGTTAGGTTTTGGGACCTTTTAAAGCTAAATGAACCAAATATTTTTGGGGTCTATGTACTTATCTTGTAGAATACTAAATAAATATATTGATTATTGAATGATAACTAAAGAAATGCAAATTGTTGGAAAACACATTGTGATATGCAAAAATACCTAGAAATGAAAGCAAATTGTAACAAAATTTGATGAAACTGAAAGTATGCACCTAAGAATTTGATGAAGACTAGAGATGGCATATTCAATGTTGTTGATGCTATAAATTTGGCCTATAGGGACTCATTCACCATTCTGGGTGAATCAGTCCTAGTTCTGAGAAATTGTCCCAAAACCCATTTCAGACAAATGGGTATCCAAAAATGTAGAAGAAAAATATCAGGGTTGATAGTGGGACTCATTCGCCACCCATATAAAATGAGTCCACTTCTGAATTTCTAAAGATAGAAAAGTGGAAACAGGAGCCTCCAGTCTGTATTTTCTACTTCTTCAGGTGTCCAGTTTTGAAACTATCAAATTTTGGCTTGAAAGTGACTTTTTGTTGATATTTTGCTTTATCCAATGAAGAGATGACTTGAAAAACCTTGCAAAACAATCTTCAATTATTTCTAAACCTCTAAGATTTCTAAATCTATAAATACACAAGAAAATAAAGAGAAGTGTTAGATGTTAGGGCATGGGGGTTTGCCTTGGTCAAACCCCTTTTAGGTAATTAAACCAAAATGATGAAAGAATGTAATGAAGCATGAAAAAATGGAGTTAATACATTGCTATGATATTTTATCTTCAATTTTTGTAGCAAAACATGAAGAATCTTCCCTTGAACGTCTTTGTAAGTTATCTTCAAGGACTTAGAATGATAAACCCTAGCTTGCTTGACTTGAGATGAAAGAAAAATGATGAATGAGTTGTGAAAATGAGTTAATAAATTTAAATTAGGGTTTAGAGACTTATTTTTATAGTAAATTCTCCTAATTTTCCTATAAATTGGATCCCCAAGGCTGACATGAAGAAAAATAAAACTTAAATTCCAAAATTTCCTACTCAAAAGTCAAAATGGCCCAAATGGGACTCATTCGCCACCTTGGGAGAATCAATCCCACTTGGTAGGGACTCATTCAACACAGATGATGAATTTGTCCTAGAGGGGCCCATTTTCCAATTGAGTTGTTGGGAGATAATAAAATCTAGTTTATATAGTGACTTTGTCGATTATTTCATCAAATATTACCTCGAGATGGACAATATGGGGTAATAGGGACCTATTAGTGATTTTGTAAAGGTCAATTAGGGCTTGGGACACAAAATTCAGTGTGAAAGTGTGATTAAATACACTTTACAACACTAAAATGAGGCCCACTTATCCTAGGAAGGCATAACATCCAATGTGAATGTGTAAGACACATTACAACACTAGATTAGCATTAATTTTATTTTACAAGCCTTATATATAAGTGTGATAATGTTATTAAACACATTTTATAATGTTGAATTAAGGAAAAATGTGTTCATTAAGTCTAGAAAAGTGTGAAAGTCTCTTACAACACTTTAAAACACCTTTACAAGACATCAATAAATGCATGTGATTTAATTTGAAAGGGTCCAAGACCTAATGTGGATGTGAAAAATACCTCACAACACTAGATCAAGACCTCATTAAGTCCAATTTATCATCAATTATTCCCCAAATCAAGCAATTTGCCTTTTTTCTATGGTACACTAAATAAACCTAACTTTTTCTTAATTTAGTGTTGTAAAGTGTATTTATTTACACCTTTACATTAAATTTAGGAGGATTGTAAATTAAGTGTACCTAATCTAGTGTTGTAATGTGTTCTACACATTCACATGGGATTTTGAGCTCTTCTAAGATAAATAGACCCAATTTTTCCTTAATTTAGTGTTGTAAAGTATATTTATTTGCACTTTCACATTGAATTTTGGGCCCACTTGCATATATGACCTTAATATCATCATTAATATGCCCCTACGACCCTATATTGTCCATCCCAAGGCATAGTTTAACCAAAATACTGACATACACCTCACATAAACATAATTTATTGACTCCCCAACATTCTCTCTCTTCAAATAGGCCTTGTGGGACCCATATGCCACCTTGGGAATATGAGTCCCACCCAGGTTCCCTAGGACCCATACACCAAAAATGGTGTGTGAGTCACATTTGGGCTTAAGGTTTTGAGTAGGAAAATTAGGTTGTAAGTTCAAATTTCATGAATGTTGGCCTGTGGGATCCAATTAAAGGGATATTAGATGGATTTCCTATATAAACAATGTCTCAAATCATTATTTCCTAAAGCCTACATGATATGAAGTCAATAACTCAAGATTTAAGCATTCTAGGTCTTCACAAGATCAACAAGAGACAATTCAAAATCATTTCTAAGGAATTCAAGGGAAGAACTCTTCATCAATTGTTGTAGCAATTCAAGATCCAAAATCATGTTATTGATCTAGCATTGTGATGTTACATTCAAGATCCAAGGTCAAGCATTGTTCTACACTTATCTCAAGATCTAGATCTACACCCTTCATCGCCATTTCATGTTAGATTGTAGATTTATAAAGAACCATTTACAAGGAATCATTAAAGGTATAATTGTTTGTGTTTCATGTCCCATGTTTAATATTTCATATCCTCATTTCATTATCTCATTATTTTTTTTAATTAACTAAAAGGGGTTTGAGCAAGGCAAACCCCTATTCACTAACAATCAATAAGTTTTTCTCATATTTACATGTGTGATTGTAGATCTAGGTGTCTTGGAGCATGAAGGAAATTTGGAGATTAGGTTAAAAGCCTAAAGGAATTTGTTGGAATTGTCTCCTCATTTGAAAGGTTTCAATCTTCACTAAAAAGTCACCTACAGTCCGAAAATTAGGGTTTCAGATTTTGAAATCAATTCAGAAGGATAGAGGAGACACTGAAGACCAGATTCAAAATTTGAAGTTCTAGAAAAACCTAACTAGACTCATATGTTAGTTTTGGAATATGATTCCCAGTTTAGGTCATTTTTTAGATTTTGGCAATTTCAGATATCCTTTTTCTAGAAACCAATTCTTGCCAGAAACCCAAATCTAGGACTGATATTCCTAGACTAGTGTATGAGTACCAGTAGGCCTAAATTTTAGGTTATTTAGCATTTTAAGCCTCCATTCAAGTTCTCTTAGGTTTCTAGGTGCTCCTTTGTACTTTTTTTTTTTCTAATATTTTTACATTTATAGTTCATTTAGTGAGGTTTTATGCATCATTGAGTTCAATCATTCTATCTTGCATTTCATAAATTTTTCTAAGACCTAGCTTAGTGGTGAACCCCTTATTTAGCCTCAATTAATCTTTAAACATACCATAGGATACCCTTGTTGATGGTTTTTTTTGCATAACAACTCAAATAGAATATGGGAATCCTATCTCTCTTGAAAGGTAAATCTCTATCAACAAGCCTCAAGAGATAACCCCAAGGTCTCTAATGTCAGGTCTTCACAATGCATAAACAACTCAGTGAAAAATGTGAAAATACTAGTCATCACAAAGGGATCTTACTAAAAGAAAATACTAAATCTTGAATTTTATCAAATCTAGCAATATGGTGATACTTCAAATCCTAAATCTAACCAAGATAAAAAAAGAAATAGCAAAAGATAAGGGTTTCAAAGAGATTTATAAGATTAATTCTAATCCTAAGATTAACAACGCAAATGATAAAACACCTAAAATGGACCAATCCCTCAGAAACCAATTCCTGCTTGACCCAAATAAATCTACAATCTTACAAAAATATTGCAATCTTCTAACGAACAAGATATTTCTGAGTCATGAACATTTATCCAAACAACCCTATTACAATTGAAATGAATAAGCATTCACAACTAAACTAAGCAAAATGGATATCAAAGTCTAGTCTAACTTTGCAAAGAAACTAATAATCAACTAGTTGCAAAAAGTATCAATTAGAGATTCTTGTAGCACTTCAAGCATCAAATCATAAACACCATTAAGTCATCTAACATTGAACCTAGCATGTATCAAATAAAATTAATCAATTTAAAAAGATAGAATCACAAGAACCATGCACGATAAAATTAGCACAAGAAAGGAACCAAATCACAATGTCTTTACTTGCATTAAATCACCCAAATTAGTAACAATTCTAGTCTTTTGTTACATCACTTGCTTGAAATCAATCATGATTACTAACTTCTTACTCTAATACTAAATTCGCTCCAATATAACACTATCTAGCCCTTTCAAATGAGGCACTAACCCTATTTATAGAGATTACATCTTATGTTGACCCAAATAGGGTTATAAAACAATTGGCCCCTAAAATAAGTTGGCCAAGAGGAATTCAAAATAAAGTAAAGTGTGCATTAAATGCATGTACTCCATCCAGGTCATCCTAGGATCTCCAACATAGCTCGGTCCAATGCATGTGAAGGATAAAGAGAAATAATGAGGAAGCACAAATTCCGATGAAGCATTGTATTAACTGCTCTTCCCTTTGTCCTTATCTCGCCCCATTTTATCCTGCACCATCAAAAATATCTTCTCCAAGTCAGCTATAGGTGGAATAACTAATAATTTAATTTTCCTTTCAATGGACTTAATGTCCTCTCTTGACTGCTTTACAACTTTATCCCAATCCACCTTCATGGTTTGATACTTATCCATTACTGCAATGTATGTGGCTACATCATCTAACTAATGTTCAGTGACTGGGTAATCATTGACTAAAGAATATACATGTCACCTCCATTTTCTCAATTGGTCCAAGTTCAAATTTTTTGGTGCAAACCTTTTTCTTCTTGTCATAACTTTGAAGAAAAAAATGCACTTGTTGTAGATCTCAGTCAGGGTGTTCTCAATTTTCTTTCACTATTTGTGCACCATCCTCAGGACCCTTTCCCTAATTATTAAAGCTTCATGCCATTCCTAGGGTTCTGAAACTTTGGAAAAATAAAGGATTCCATCACTTACTAGCTTATCTTCAATATACTCCATGACTGTCTTAGTATTTTGCATTAAGAGATCAATATCCTCCTTGACTTGAGCTAGCACAACTTTAAGCCACTCTATTTTCTTGATGATATCACCACCAACTGACATAATCTGTTGTATAGCATCATCTCCTTTTACTCCTACTTCTTGTAACCAGTTCACTATGGCATGTGTAGTGGTTTTCATTTTCTCCAATTTTGTGATAGCTTCCTCTGGTAAGAAACCTATTGTAGATGATGATGAACTCACTTGGCTAATGGATTGCAAGGGATTCATTAAATCCGGCAGATATTTTTTTAATTTATCATTTTCTTTCTTCAAGTCTTGCTTTGCTTGCACCTCTTTCTTCAGCCTACTCAAAATAGCAACACTGGAGCCCTCAAATTCCTCAACCTCTTGCATCAAAGAAGTGGAACCTATATTGATGGTTTGTACGCTATATTTTTTGTGAGTGACTTCATCATTATCCTTATTTGGCACAGGGGTGGAATGTGAATAACTCTGTTGTTTGATTCATCCCTCTCAATCTTGGAGATAACAATAGCATTCTTATTTGTTTTTCCTTTTCCAATCTTAGCTAATAGATCATCCCAATTTGGAGGAGTATCATCCACCACAATCTACTTACTTTTCAACTCCTAGTCTAGCCAGATAGGAATGGTAGATCTTGACTGTAATTCATCTTTTCTAGTTGCTTCCTATTAGTCTTTGGAGGAGTCTATATTAGGAATTTACTTATTTTTATCCTCTCTATCCTCTTCTAGATTCCCATCCTTTTCTTCCTCATGCTCCTCTTCTACATGCATTGGTGAAGCGGTCTTGGTAGGAACCTCTCTATCTCCCTCATCACCATTAACTGAATCCTCATATGTCACCAAGGGAGACTACAAGATTCTTTCTATTTTTTCCTCTGTATTGTAGATTTTACCTTCTCATAATTCTTCTTCTCCTTGATCCTTGTGATGCTCTACATCTTTTGACTACTCTGGTACATCATGTGATTCATGATGAGGAGGAGCATCCTTATGCTATTCTACAATAGGGGCTACCTGAGGAGTACCATTTTTCAGTACATTATCTTTGGGAGAAGGAGTCCTTGACCTCATTGTATATACTTGATTCTTCTCCACTGAACTTTCCACATTTATTACTGGTAGGCTTATTTCTTCTTTCCCCTCAAAAGATTCATCTTTCTTCTTATAATTTCAAGTTACCCTCCTGGTTTTGGGCATAAGAGCACTATCTTTCTTTTCCTCTTCACACAGTTCTTCCTCTCCAAGCCTCTTTGTCTTTGAAGTATTAGTCCTTTTCATAGCAATGGGTTTCCTTTCCTTCTCCCCTTCTTCCATTTGAGCACCCTTAACCTTGATTCTGAAAGGGTAGTTTTCCTTAGCTTTACCTTAAGATTCCTACTCAATTGATTCCTCAAAGTGGAATGAGACTCCAATTATCCCATCAAGTCATAGGTGCATTGCACACCTTCACTCTCGAGCTCCCATATCTTTTGTTTGAACCATAGCTTGGTATACTTGATCACTGGAGTCATGATCTGCTCTAATTCAATCTTCTCTTCCTCCTACCAATCTATTTCCCTAATTGGATTTTCCTTCACAGGCTCATAGTGATGACTCTGAATCAAGTCTCCATCATCCTCAATCTAATTAGGAATGACTTTGACATTGTACAATCTAACTACACAATTGGTAGCCTAGATAACTTCTTCTTCCTAACTTCAAATTTGTCTTTATTGTTGGCCCAATAATCTTCTATGTCATATTTATGACTATACTCCCTACTATCTTTCCTCTAGGCTTCACCAGTTATATCAAATTTGGATCTCTTGGAATGAAAAGATAAACCCAAAGTTTCCATTCCCTCCTTAGAATCATGTGTTGAATTTATAGAGGAGCATGCCTCATTACTACCTATCCTAAGAGGGAATTCATTACCAAACCCTATGTTGTGTTTATCTTTCTTGACTATTGCATCACAATCACAAATATGCCTTGTGACCCCCAATAGTACAATGTGATATGTGGGGTACCTAGGAAGTCTGTAATGGGCTCTTTTAAAGCCATCTATCCTGATGTATGAGAAGGTAGGGAATTGGATGAGCCAAGTTCCAAACCTCTTGATTGATTCCTTGGCCTGGTCTGATATCCAAACGTGCACTGCACCTTGAATTAGCATGGTTATGTGCATGTCGAATGCATCATTCACTCTCCTATAGCTTGGGCTACCCAAATGTAGTTGTGAGTATACTTCATAAGTCACATCCTATCCAAACAGACCCCTTGTACTCAACCCTTTATATGGATTAAACCTTGCAAGTGCATAGACCAAGTAAGAGCTTATATTGAAGGTCCTTGTCTGTAGCACATTACACATTTGTTCATGTATCATTGCACTTATAATTCCTGCCAAATGGTTATCAATATTCTACTCCATCCTCACAATAACATGAAACATCCAATTTTCAAATAATCCTACACTATTCAAGCCCATGACTCTGCTGAGTAATGTGATTGCATCATAATATTTTAGCTTGAATTTTTCCCTATATAGTTGTTTTCACAACTTGGAGAAATGAGACCTAGGCTTCTCTAGCCAAGAATTAATAACCTAATGTAATTTGATAGTCTCATCCTCATAGTACTTCTTAGCCATTTCTATGTCAAATACCACCACATGGGACACGGTAGGCATGTCAAAATTTTGTGCTATAGAGATAGGGTTAAGACTAGCTAATATTCTTCCCTGACGATCAATTATTCTGTGGGTGCTCCTATCATAATGTCTAGCACATTCTAGCACTAGCTCGGAGCATTGAACAGTAGGAGGGAATCTAGCTACATGTGCAAATCTTGATTCCACCAAACTTCTAGCCACTAGTGGATGATCCTTTTGTGCCATCCTAGCCTTAAATTCTTCATAGTCCCACCAAACACATTGGTATCAGTGACCTCTGACCATATGGAGGTCAACTTACTTTCTGGAACCTTGCTCTTTAAATCTATTTTGAACCTCTTTTCCTTAGAGATAGAAGATCCCTCAGCATTTGGATTTGTCTCTTACCTTTAGCCTTCTTAGACACTGCCCTACTAGATTCATCCTATATCCAACAAAAGACCATCATAAATTCTCTTCACAATATTCAAACCAAGATTATCCAATCATAGATAACATATTCATCATTGCATTAGTTCAAAACCATGATATAATCACTTTAAATTGATTATAAAGCACAAGTAATAAGAAATCCAAGATTCTGAGTAATCTAGGGAAAACCGGTCAGATAGGAATTCCACAAAATTCCATGTTAGGCAGACTTAACCGATCGAGCACAAATTTCATCATTTGATCATCATAGTATTAAAGGAAAGAATACAACATGGTTTAAGTTGTTAATATCAATCATAAGATGCTAAAGATTCGACATTAAATTCATTCATTTCTCAAACTCTACAATACCACGAAGTATTTGGGAGAATCCGAGAAAATTTGTCAAGAAACGAATTTTGTGACGAAATGGAAATTGTAAGCCCTTGGCACATACTAGGGAAAATGAAGGGACGAGGAAAATTGGGAAATTTCGAGGGTGCAAAAATTCTACGAAGACCTTGAAATCCCAAAAAATTTCACTTCTTATGATCTTCACCTAGAACAATCAAATTATCAGAACTTTAGAACTTCCAAGCTTAAATCCAATTTGTTTCATGTCTTCTATTGATCCTCATAATTTCTCAACTTTGTTAGGAATGAATTGGTGAGGATTAGCTATGAATTGATGATACCCTAAGTTCAACTTTCTAAAATTTCTCCATGAACATAGGCATGAGCTTGGGTTGAGCTTGGATTGAGCTCATTTGTCTTTGGTACAACTCAAGGTAGATTGAATGGCACACACTCAAATGAGCTCTTGGAAAATGAAATCAGAAGAGAGATCACAAACTCACTTAGAGACATTAATTGAACCAAAATCCTAAGAGAAATCCTAAGTCAAATGAAACTGGAATGATAATACATAGAGTCAGGAATGAAGGTGCAATTTTGAGAATGCTTGGCACCACAACTAATCGGCTAACTAGGCGAAGGTATGAGCTAGGCCCTAGGAACCTTTGAAAGTTCCAAATGCAACCCTAGTTTTGATCATTCAATCGCCAAACACATGAAATTCAAGCTCCAAATGCATTCAAAACAACAAAGTATCTCAAACATCAATCATTCAAGAGAAAAACTCTAGTTACATACCATGGATAAATCAAATTCAGCTATAGGAGTGACTAGCAATAAGCTTCGATTCCCTAGCAAGCAACTTTTAAAATAGCACAAAAATCCAATCACTGAATCCACAAATTGAGCAATTCAAGAAACAAATCACCAAATAACAGAGACACTCAAGGAAATAAACAACAAATGATGAGATTAAATGACACAAAATTCTTGAAAATCAACCAAATACTCACCATAGAATATGTACCATAGTGCATTAATGTCATCGACAAGATAGGCCAAAACAAAACCTAGAAACCTGATAAGGCGATGAAATTTTAGAGAAATCCAATCTAGGTGGAATTCCACGAAGGGCTATATTTTTTGAACTGTACCATTGAAAGCCTCTTCACCGGACCTTTAGGAAAGCCGGGAAATTCCTCCCATAATGGAAATTCCTGAAGAAAAGGAAAAACCTAATTTTTATCCAGAACTTAAGATTTTTAATGCGCAACTTAGGGGATTATTTGTGTAAGAAAGATAAACATCCAAGGACATGCAAAAGCAATCAAATCTAAAAAATCAAAGAGCCAAAAGACAACAAAATCTAGAGAAAAAAGAGGGTACCTACTTTCAGTGGGGTGTGTGTGCAAAATTGCACAACAAATGGTGACTCATGCTAGGAAGATGCTCTAGAGCATTTCGATGACAAACTAGAATCAAGAACCCATAATCTATGGTTTCAATCCTTTCATTAGGTTACGACTTTAACTAAGCTTCAAAATTCACAGGTAAGCAAACCATTCCTGCACTAGGGTCAAAATGTGTGCGCATGTATTCATTCCCATTTCCATAGTTGCAATAGGAACCAAATTTAGGCAAGTTAGGCTACGAGAATTATTCTAACTCTAAAAGAAACTTGGATAGAGCCTTGCTACCAGTCAGGCATCCATAGCCCTGATGAGGTTATCACTATGGTTCTCCCAAGAATAACTCTACTACCAGGGAGGCATCCATAGCCTTTGTAGAGATACTTTAATACTCCTGATAAGTTGAATTCATTCTTTTTATTTTCAACATTTTCTCTCTTTTTTTTGCTTTTTCATATTCTTTTCTTTTTTACCACTTTCCTTTTCAACTTGCGAACCATAGTGGCACTAAAGAAAAAATAAGATTTTTCACCTAACTAGACTTCATAAGGATCCTATGCTCCTTCTGAATTTTAAATATGTGTGTGAAGATATGAGACCCAAATACATTCTAGATTTAACCTAGCCCATTTTTTATCCACTCATGACATTTAAAACATGTGACACCAATCCAGGACTTTCACCAATTGACTCTAGAATGATGATTGAATTTTGTAAAAGAAATATTCAGAATAGTCCCAGATAATAATATGAATGCCATGTGATGTAACACACTGAAAATAAAATAGGAAAATCTCTTATTCAAGACTGGAGAGAAAGCAAGCCAAACCAAAAGAAAACCTAAACTAACCAACAAAAAAAAAGAAAGAAGCGTAACAGGAAGGGAAACCTACTCTAACCAAAGTAGAAACAAAAAAGAAAAGAAAGGAAACCTACTCTAACTATGTACAAGAAGAGAGTTATAGATAGCTTAGGATTGGAAATAATGCTTAAGGTACTGCCCATTGATAGGAAGTGGGATATCCTCTCTAGTGAGGGTTTTCAAGTGAAAATAATTATCTCCCAGAATCTCTAAAATCTGATAAGGGCCAAGTTAGAGTTTGTCAAATTTACCATGCTCTCCCTTAGGGTCATGTGTTTTATCCTAGTAGAGAACCAAGTCAGAGATTTGAAAGGATTTAACCTTGGCTCTCATATTAAACCACCTTTTCACTACACCTTGACGTTTGGAAAAGTTTTCAAGGAATTCATCTCTTTTTTCTTCAAGGTGTAATAGTTCAACAAGTCTGGCTTCTCATTTATCCCCTTCATCATAATATTCATTAAGTAATTGTAGGGTGGGGATTTTTAACTTCATCGGAAACATAGGTTCTAGCCCATAAACCAGATGGTAAGGGGAAGTTCCTATGGAAGTCTTGTATCTTGTACGATCTGCCTAAAGAGCAAACCGAAGTTGGGTATGCCAGTCGTTAGGGTTTCTTTATAACAACCTATGAATGACTCTTAGAAGATTCTTGTTGGAGGACTCATCTAGAACATTACCCTGAGGGTAATAATTGGATGAAAATTTAATTATAATTCCATGATCAAAGGCCCAATTAGAGAATTTCAATGATGCAAATACAAGACCATTATTACAAACCAAAGACATAGGACATCCAAAGTAGATGATAATACTTGATTCGATGAAATTGATTACCACTTCAGAAGTACATTGTTTGCATGCAAGAGCCTCAGTCCATATTGTGAAATAATCAGTAACAGTGAGAATATACATGTGGCCTATAGAAGAGGGTGGATTGATTTGACCTATGAAGTCCAATCCCCACTGCATGAAAGGCTTTACCTCAAAAAAAGTTGAAGTGGGAGTGCTGCATACTTCTCTCTGGTAGCTATTGTTTGACATACATGGTAGGTTTGAACATGGTTATGTGCATATTTGAACAATGTGGGCCAATAATAACCATCTCTCAGAATCTTATTTGTAGTGGAAGGTGCAGATCCATGGCCAGTACCATATCTATCATGAAATTCTTCCAGGACTCTTCTAGCTTTGTTCTTTCCCATACATCTTAAGTAGACACCTTCATGGTTCTTTTTTTATAGAAAAACCCCCTTTAACATGAAACTATCACTCTTCAACCGCAATTCTCTCCTTTGTACAAAATTTAGGTGATCTAGACACCGTTGATTCAAAAGATAGTGAATGATATCATCATACCAATCCCCTAGATAAACGTCTTCAAGATTATAATGTTGGGCTGCAAGGTGAGGGCCCATTTCTACTATTGTTCAAGTAATCCCTTTCCCTCTTACCAATTTCATGGGTTGAATCTCAATATTATAATCCTGCAACATAGTCACCCACTTAGCCCTACATTCTCCCAATTCATTTTGCATCAGCAACAACTTGACTGCAGGGTCTTGTACTATTGCAAAGACCTTGTTCCTGAGAATATAGTGTTTGAATTTCGGGTATGTGTAGGATCATCATGGAAAAAACAGGCCCTTATGTGGCAAAAAATTCAGAAAAATCAAAGTTAGGCAACTTGAAGTAAAAAATTGAATAATTTATCTATATTATTTCAAAAATATATAACAATAGAATCTATAGCAAATTGAATGTAGTTTCTAAACTACTATGTTTGTTTAAAAAAAAAAAATCTATTTGTTGAAAATTTGAAATTTCAATGCAGTGGTACTTAAATTTCAAGGAAAAAATAAGAAATAGGTGTATGTTTGACCACCTTAACCACAATAAAATGATAATATTTTTTATAAGATTTTATATATAATTAGAGGACTCATGCCCCGATGTGATGCATATTTTTTTGTAATTTTTTTCCAAGAAAATAATTAATTATAAATTTTTTATTATAGTTTTTAAAAAAAAATAAAAAATCATATGTATGACCACCTTAACTTGGTCAAAACTTCATGAAATTCGATTTTTCTTTTTTTTAATCCTATATTATGTGAAGCATAGAATGTGATGCATGTTTTGGATTCGAAAAATGTGATACCATTTTAAAGTTATAAATGTTTTTCAATTAGCCTATCAATTAGGACTTTAGTCATAATTTGAATAGAAAATGAATAATAATTACTTATTAAATTCAAATTAAAACATAATTTATATCAGTGAAAAGCTAAAAATCTCTTTTAAAAACCCTTTTCATTTCATCAATTTGGGGTTAAAAAATAGTCATCAGCCACATACCCATCATATTGCAACTTTTTGGCCCATCATGATCCTACACATACCCTTTCTTCATAGCCCTAACTAAGGTGTAATACTACTTCTCCACACTTGGGTACTTGAGTTTTGCATCTTTAAGTGGTGCACTCATAAATGCTATGGGGTGCTCATTTCCTTGATCAAACTTTTGGGTGAATATTCCAACACAGGAATGATTAGAAGTAAATGAATATATGCAAAATGGCTTAGCATAATCAGAACTCACCAAGACTGGGGCTTCAACAATGGCCCCTTTGATTTCTGCAAATGCTTCTTTAGCCTCTACATTCCATTCAACTTTAGCTTCCTGCTTCAACATGGCATTTAATGGCTTGACTATTTCAGCAAATCCAGTGACGAATTTCCCTACAAAGTTGATTTTACCAAAAAATGATTTCATTTCTTTCTTGCTAGCTGGTGGTTGAATCTTGAGTACAACTTCCATTCGCTCAGGATTAATAGCAATACCCTTCTCTAAGATAAAATTCCCCAACAATTTTCCCCTCAGTAACCCTGAAGATACACTTCTTTGGATTAACAAAAATGCCAAACTCTCTACACCTTTGAAATACCTTGCATAAGTCTGCTATATGATCACCTATGAATTTTTTGGAGAAAATTGTCAAATCGTCCATATAAATTATGATGCACTTACCAATTATATCCTTAAAATAAATTTCCATAGCTCTCTAGAATGTAGCTCCAACATTGATCAGGATGAAAGGAATCCTTTTGTAGGAAAAAGTGCCCCACTTTGTGGTGAATGCAGTTTTATACTTGTCTTCATATTGTACCATAACTTGGTTATATCTAGAGTAGCCATCAAAAAAAGACATCTTTTGAGACCCATTGACAATCTGAAGTACTTCATCCAACGAAGGAACTAGATAATTTTCTTTTTTTGATGCTCTGTTAAGGTTCCTAAATTCCACACATAGTCTGATTTCCCCATTTTTTTTTCTCATAGGGACCAGATTTGAAACCCAAGTTGAATGCCTAACTAGAAATATGATTATGTCAGATAGTAGCTTTCATACTTCCTTTTGAATTATGGGTTTCAACATAGCATTGATTGGCCTTTTCCTCTTCCTAAAAGGTCTTTCCCCTAGTTTTAAAAGGATAGTATGAGTTATAATTGAAGTGGCATATGTCTTTACGTCTTCATAGCTCTAGGATATCAGGTCTTGATACATATGCAAAGAATCAATGATTCTTTTTTTCTCCTCTAGAGTACACACTTTACCAATGAAGACATTTTTTATAGCATTTTGAGTCCCCATGCTATATGTTTCACATTTTCCACTAATGGACTCCTTCTTAGCATCTTTATCCTAATATCTGACCTTATCCAGATCAAAATTCCTCTCTAGCTACACCATTCCCCTTGGAATAGTATTAGTCTTCAAATTAATCACCCCTTCTAAATCCATCTCTGCTTCTTGGGGTTTAGCTTCATCAATAATCTAAGTAAAGACATCTAAACTTGTAATAAAATTCAAAATATGCTTATCATATTCAAATACTTGAAAGTTAATCACATTGTTAGGCATTGAAGGAACTAGGGTCAACTCCATAGTAAACTTCTTCAATCTAGAAAGAGACAAAGGCTGCAAAGTACTAGCTGCATGAGCTAGGGAATCTACCTTTCGGTTCTTATTACGTGGTATCAACTGAATGTTGAAGCATGAAATCCTTCAATAAGGTCCCATACTCTATGCCTATAATTGATCATCCTTCTATCATGGCACAATTATTCCCCCTGACTTGTTTAACCACTAGCTCATAATCCCCAAAGACTTGCAAAATTTTAACCTTTTTCCTTAGTGCCATAAGTAACCCATTAATCAAAGCCTCATATTCTGCTGCATTATTAGTACAATGAAACTGAATTCTATGAGCAACAAAGAAAGTTTTACCTCTTGGACTGATTAACTCAAATCCTACTCCAACTCCTTGCTTTGATTTGGATCCATCAAACCTTAAGGTCCAACAACCAACAACTGTATATTTCCTTGTTGCATCCCTTGTACTAATACTGTTTAAAGGTTCTTTAGAAAGCATCACATTCTTCCCTTTTGGATCCTCTTGAATATTCTATATATTGATTTTGACTACTAGAGTAGGGTTGATACATTTATGCAATTGTTCTATCATAGCCTGGCACTAGCAGCAGTCCAATTCATAGTGGGAGACATTGTAAACTCTACATCAATTTGGCAAGAGTAATTATCCAAACTTCATTCCTCTACCTAAATGAATCTGATCTTCAATGCACTTTTGAATGAATTATTGTAAATTATCCAACAAGCTGAGTTGGTGAACTTCAAGATCATCATCATCAATTGGTCCACTAGGGCTCCAATACCACTAGGATTAGCTATAAGATCAATAGGTATAGTATGTAGCATAAGGATTTCTTCCACATTAGATTCCTCAAAAGGGGCCACAAGTAGATAATTACCCATGCTCACCTCTAATATAAGTATTTCATTCGAAGTATTTTGATACTCTGTGATCATATATTTCATCTTAGGCTATCTCTCAATCCTAATTTGATTTGGCACTCCCTTCTAGGGAAGCCACATGTGAGACTGATCAGTTGATACATATCCATTTAGATACTTAGTGAAGTCTCTTCCCAAATTTAGACTAGAAGCATCTGGTATATCTACCACCTGTATATTAATGTCTTGTTGAATTCTAGGGTCAAAGGCAATCTGCATGTGAATCATGTTCAATTCCCCTACAACATTATCTTCAGTTCTATCCAGTTGAGTGACTTTATTTTGGGAGTCAACAAGGGTAATACCTAAAGCTCTACAGACACCAAAGGGAATTACATTGGTAGAAGAACCTGAATCCAACAAGCAATTGTGCAAGTTCTTACCAAATATACAAAGAAAGATTAAAAAATGGAGTTTTTTTTTCCCTTGAAACAGAGTTAAGGGAGTATCAACCTAGAAAACTTGAGTTTTATATTTCTCTTTCCCTTTATCTCGAGGTGGTATGTAAACCTGATTGTGAATTTGATTCTAACTTTTTACTACTTGGGAACTGGATTCTTTATTAACACTCTCACTGACTGATTTATCTTGTGATACTGAACTTGCATTGTAAGCTCCTAAAACTACATTTCTAATAGTTGGGACCCTCAATAATTCAAATGTAGAGAGACTTACCTTTACCTTCTTGAGTTCTTCGACAACATATATGTCCAGTTGTTCTATGCTCAGATTAGCAGGAGCTTCTTTAGGGTATTCCACCACCTTGTCTTTGCTCATTTCAATAGTCTGTGCTTTTGATGGATCCATTGGTCCTGGATCTTTAGACAAATAATGTCTAGACACATTAGGTTGTGTTGGATTATTGTTGTCATTGGGATCTAGAGGTGTGGTGAATTTTTTTGGAGGAATAGAAGTGGTGAAGGGTCCTCCATCTTGTAGATGTCTATGTGGTAGATCCCTCAGATCATATTTCTTAACATGCTACTGGAATGTTTGCACCTCTTAAACATAGGCTTCTTCCTCATCCATGGGGCCATTGTCATTTACAAGATTTTCATCAAACAATAATGTAATTTCATCTCCATTGCACACCTGATCTGCCTCCTCCTTAAACTGGCATGATTCTTCTTCAAGCACATTCTCCTTGCTCTGTGGAAAAGGAGCATGATTTAGGACCAACACCAATGAATCATAGGGAGTAGATGGTACCAACTCCTTATTACTAGTATTATTCTCCACCTCGTACTGAAAGATTGAAGCTATTGTCTCGAACTTAGGATAGTCTAATTCATAATGCTGACTTCTCTTATGGAGCCTACACCAGCCCAATAAAGTAGCTTCAACTAGATATACACCACTTGGAGGTTTCTCTTGATTGACTGGATGATCCAATGGGGTGGGGACACCTCCATTGTTAGACCTTGTATTCCAATTTTTGTTCTATTTGGGTGGCTGTCTTCTAACAAATCCTTGTCCACCAGCGTATCCCATATCAAATTTATGACCCAAAGATTGTCCCTTATCATAATTATGCCCTCTTTCATAATTATATCCCCTATCATGATTATGCCCTCTTTCAGGGTCTTGACCCCTATCAAAGTGTTGTACTTGTTGGGATTCTCATTTTTCCCTATTATGATTGGATTGCATACTCCTATGAGTAGCCTGAAGTTGACTATTCTGGTTTCTCAGATAAGTTACCTCCATGTTCGACTTCTTTAGTTGTTCAGTCTGTTTGTCCAACCTTTCCTTGTTAGAATTATTATATTGAGGTTGGTTTTCATTTTTTTGAGGATACCCTGCTATAGCACCAAAACTTAGTGACTGGTTCAATACCTTAGAATTTTGAAAATACATGGGGAAACCAGTCTAAGATTGTGGATGAAGAGATTGTTTAACATTTTTTTGGAGATAGCTTACTACAGGTGAAACTTGATTCATATGAGGTCCTAGATGGGGAACCAGAGGCAACTAAGGTATCAAATTCATGACATGAGTATGATTGGCAAGAGCCTGATTGAGTGTTGGGACCTGCCTAGGGTGAGGAGTGGGTCATAGTGATGGTAAAGGCCTAGACAAGTGTTGTCTTAGATTAGTACTAACTTTTACAACCTTGGAGTATGCATCAAGTAGGGTAATCGAAGGGTTGTTTCTCCACTTCATGAAGGTAGTTTTCAGACTATCAAGACCCTAATAATAGACTTCTAAAGTAGTGGCATCATATACAACATAAGGATCTTGTAGTTGGGTATAGGCATGATGAAACCTATTATTAAAGGACCCTATGGTCTCATTGAATTCTCTCTTAACCTTAGTGAACTGAAGGTAAAGCTCATTTAGAATAATGGGAATCCTAAAATTCTATAGGAATACAGTCTCCATTTCAGTCCAATTTTGAATAAACCCAGTAGGAAAATGATTGTACCAATAGAATGTATCTTCCCCTAAGGAATAAGGAAAGAGCCTACATGCTACATCCTCATGGTTGATTCCTCTATCCCTAAGGCAAGTCTAAAAAATCTTGATATGTTCCTCTGTAGTCCTATTAGGGTAATTAACATGGAACTTGGAAAAAAAGTGTTTTAGGTTCTTGGGCATAACACTCTAATTATTGAAGGTCAAGGGAGATGTATTATTGGAAAGGAAAGCCATTGGTGGAGGTGGAGGTGGTAATGGATGATTTATGGCTTGTTGGGGTTGTGGAATAAGAATGGCTTCTGAATCAAATGAGGATGAACTTGATGAACATGAGGATGATGGAGATGATGGAAGTGACTGGGTGGAGGATGATTCTCCTCTTCTTCTAGTTTTTCTTGACCTAGTAGGAGCTTACAACTCCTAAAATTCCTCTTCTCCTAGGGTGGATCTAGTTCTTCTTTTGAATATTTTAGGAGAAATGGCAGACAAGAATCGATCCAGGTTGCTTATTCAAGCCCTCCTTCTAGCACCAATCTATTGATGGTGTTTTTTGCATGGAAACAACTCAGATAGAATATGAAAATCCTATCTCTCTTGAAAGGTAAATCTCTATTAGCAAGCCTCAAGAGATAACCCCAAGGTCTCTAATGTTAGGTCTTGACAATGCATAAACAACTCAGTGATAAATGTAAAAATACTGGTAATCAAAAAGGGACCTTACTATAAGAAAATACTGAATCTTCGATTTTATAAGATCTAGCAATATGGTGATACTTCAAATCCTAAATCTAACCTAGATAAAAAAAGAAATAGAAAAATATAAGGGTTTCAAAGATATTTCTAAGATTAATTCTAATCCTAAGATTAACAATGCAAATGATAAAACACCTGAAATGGACCAATCCCTCATAAACCAATTCTTGCTTGACCCAGATAAATCTGTAATCTTCTAAGGCACAAAAGATTTTTGAGTCATGAAAATGTATCCAAACAACCCTATTGCAATCGAAATGAACAAGCATTCACAACTGAACTAAGCACAATGAATATCAAAGTCCAAGCTAACTTTGCAAAGCAACTAACAGTTAGCTAGCTGCAAAAACTATGGACTAGAGATTGTTGCAACACTTCAAACATCAAATCATAGACACCATTAAGTCGTCTATAATTGAACCTAGCATGTATCAAATAAACTTAAGCAATTTCAAAAGATAGAATCATAGGAACAATTCCAAATAAAATTAACAAAAGAAAGGAACCAAATCACAATGCCTTTACTTGCATTAAATCACCCAAATTATCAACAATTCTAGTCTTCTATTACAACACTTGCTTGAAATCAGTCCTGATTACTAACTTCTTAGTCTAATACTAAATTCACTCCAATGTAACACTATCTAGCCATTTCAAATGAGGCACTAACCCTATTTAAAGAGATTACATCTTATCTCAGCCCAAATAGGGTTACAAAAAAATTGGCCCCTAAAACAAGTCAGCCAAGAGGAATTCAAAATAAAGTAAAGTGTGCATTAAATGCATGTAATCCATCCAAGTCAGTTTGGGATCTCCAACATAGATCAGTCCAATACATGTGAAGGATAAAGAGAAATAATGGGGAAGCACAAATTCCAATGAAGCATTGCATTAACTGCTCTCCTCTTTGTCCTTATCTCACCCCATTTTATCCTGCACCATCAAAATAATCTTCTCCAAGTCAACTATAGGTGGAATAACTAATACTTTAATTTTCCTTTCAATGGACTTAATGTCCTCTCTTGACTGTTGTACAACTTTATCCCAATCCACCTTCATGGTTTGATACTTATCCATTACTGCAATGTATGTGCATCATCTAACTAATGTTCAGTGACTAGTTCATCATTGACTGGAGAATATACATCTCACCACCATTTTCTCAATTGGTCCAAGTTCAAATGTTTTGGTGGAAACCTTTTTCTTCCTATCATAACTTCAAAGAAAGAAATGCACTTGTTGTAGATCTCATTCAAGTTGTTCTCAATTTTCTTTCCTTGTTTCTGCACCTTCCTCAAGACCCTTTGCCTAATTAGTAAAGCTTCGTGCCATTCCCAGGGTTGTGCAACTTTGAAAAAAGAAAGGATTCCATCACTTACTAGCTTATCTTTAGTATACTCCATGACTATCTTATTCTTTTTCAATAAGAGATCTATATCCTCCTTGTCTTGAGCTAGCACAACTTTCATCCGTGCTCTATTGTCCTAATGAAATCACCACCAATTGATAGAATCTCTTTGATAGCATCATCTCCTTTTACTCCTACTTCTTGTGACTAGTTCAATGTGGCATGTGCAGTGTTTTTCATTTTCTCTAATTCTATGATAGTTTCCTTTGGTAAGAAACCTATTGTAGATGATCATGAAATGACATGGTTGATGGATTGCAAGGGATTCATTAAATCCTATAGATATTTTTTAATTTATCATTTTCCTTCTTCAAGTTTTTCTTTTCTTGCACTTCTTTCCTCAGACTACTCAAAATAGCAGCAATGGAGTCCTCAAATTCCTCAACCTCTTGCATCAAAGAATTGGGTCCTATGTTTATGGTTTTTACACTATAATCTTTGCGAGTGACTTCATATTTATCCTTATTTGGAAAAGGGGTGGCAATGTGAAAAAAAATGTTGTTTGATTCATCCCTCTCAATCTTGGAGATAACCCTAGCTTTCTTCTTTGTTTTTCCTTTTCCAATCTTAGCTAATAGATCATCCCAATTTGGAGGAGTATCATCCACCACAATTTGCTTACTTTTCAACTCCTTGTCTAGCCAAATAGGAATGGTATGTCCTAACTATAATTCATCTTTTCCAACTACTTCCTGTTGGTCTTTGGAGGATTCTATATTAGGAATCTCCTCAGTTTTATCCTCTCTATCATCTTCTAAATTCCCATCCTTTTTTTCCTCGTGCTCCTCTTCTACATGCATTGGTGAAGGGGTCTTGGTAGGCACCTCTCTCCTCATCACCATCAAGTGAATCCTCATATGTCACCAAGGGAGACTGCAAGATTCTTTCTATTTTTCCCTGTATTGTAGAGTTCACCTTCTCAGAATTCTTCTTTTCTTTGATCTTGGTGATGCTCTACATCTTTTGATTTCTCTGGTACATCATCTGATTCATGATGAGGAGGAGCATCATTATGTTGTTCTACAATAGGGGCTACTAGACGAGTACCCTTTCTCAGTACATTATCTTTGGGAGGAGTCCCTGAACTCCTTGTATATACTTAAGTTTTCTTCCCTAAACTTTCTTCATTTATTACTGGTGGGATTTTTTCTTCCTTCCCCTCAAAAGATTCATCTTTCTTCTTAGAATTCTGAGTTACCCTCCTCCTTTTGGGCACAAGAGCACTATCTTTCTTTTTCTCTTCACCTGGTTCTTCCTCTGTAGGCCTCTTTCTCTTTGAAGTATTAGTCCTTTTCATAGAAATGGGCTTCCTCTACTTCTCCCCTTCTTCGGTTTGAGTACCCTTAACCTTGATTCAAAAAGGGGAGTCTACCTTAACTTTACCTTTAGATTCCTGCTCAACTAATTCCTCAGAGTTAGAATAAGACTCCAAGTCTCCCATCAAGTCATAGGTGCATTGCACACCTTCATTCTCAAGCTTACATATCTTGTGTTTGATCCATAGCTTGGTATACTTGATCATTGGAGTCATAATCTTCTCTAATTCAATCTTCTCTTCCTCTATCCAATCTATTTCACCTATCGGTTTGTCCTTCATAGGCTCATAGTCATGACTCTGAATCAAGTCTTCATCATCCTCAATTTGATCAAGAATGACTTTGACACTGTACAATCTAACTACATCAACTGACAACCTAGAGAACTTCTTCTTCCTAACTTCAAATTCATTTTTATTGTTGGCCCAATAATCTTCTATGTCATCTTTATGACTATACTCCCTACTAGCTTTCCTCTCAGCTTCACCAGTTATATAAAATCAAGATCTCTTGGAATAAAAATATAAACCCAAAGTTCCCATTTCCTCCTTAGAAGCATGTACTCACTTTATAGAGGGCTAGACCTCATTACTACATATCCTGAGAGGGAAATCATTACCAAACCCTATCTTTTGTTTATCGTTCTTGACTATTGCATCAAAATCACAAATCTTCCTTGTGACATCCAATAGTATAATGTGATCTATGGGGTACCTAGGAAGTCTGTATGGGGCTCTTTGGTATCCATCTATACTTATGTGTCAGAAGGTAGGGAATTGGATGAACCAAGCTCCAAACCTCTTGATTAATTCCTTGGCCTGGTTTGATATCTGTACGTGCTATGTACCATGAAGTGGCTTGGTTATGTGCATGGTGAATGCATCATTCACCCTCCTATAGCTTGGGTTACCCAAATGTAGTTGTGGGTATACTTCATAAATCACAACCTGTCCAAACACACCTCTTGTACTCAACCCTTTATATGGATAAAAACTTGCAAGTGCATAGACCAAGTAAGAGGTCATTGTGAAGGTCTTTGTCTGTAGCATGCTGCACATTTTTTTATGTATCATTTCACTTATAATTCCTGCCCAACGATAATCAATATTCTTCTCCATCCACACAATAACATGAAACATCCAATTTTCAAATAATCTTGCACTCTTCAAGCCCATGACTCTGTTGAGGAATGTGATTGCATCATAATATTCTGGCTTGAATTTTTCCTTGTACAATTGTTTTGGAAATTTGGAGAAATGAGACCTAGGCTTCTCTAGCCAGGAATTAGTAACATATTGTGATTTGATAGTCTCATCCTCATAGTACTTCTTAGCCATTTTTATGTCAAAGGCCACCACATGGGACCTATTAGGCATGTCAAAAGTTTTTTCTATAGAGAGAGGGTTAATATTGGCTAATATTCTTCCCTAAGGGCCAATTATTTTTTGGGTGATCCTATCATAATGTCTGGCACATTCTTGCACTAGCTCGTAGCATTGAACAGTAGGAGGGAATCTAGCTACATGTGCCAATCTTGATTCCACCAATCTTCTGGCCAACTATGGAGGATCCTTTTGTGCCATCCTAGCCTTAAGTTCTTCATAGTCCCACCGAACCACATTGGTATCAGTGACCTCTAACCATATGAAGGTTAAATTTCTTTCTAAAACCCTGCTCTTTATATCTATTTTGACCCTCTATGCCTCAGAGATAGAAGATCCCTCAACATCTGGATTTTTCTGCTAACCTTTAGCCTTCTCAGACACTGCCCTATTAGATTCTACCTACATCCAACAAAAGACCATAATAAATTCTCTTCACAATATTAGAACCAAGATTATTCAAGAATAGATAACATATTCATCATTGCATCAGTTCAAAACCATGATAGAATCCCTCAAAATCAATTATAAAGAACAAGTATTAAGAAATTCAGGATTCTGAGTAATCTAGGGAAAACCGGCTAGAGAGGACTTCTGGGAAATTCCATGTCAGGCAGACTTAACCTATCAAGAAAAAATTTCATTAGTTGATCATCACAGTATGAAAGGAAAGCATACAACATAGTTCAAATTGTCAATATCAATCATAAGATTCCAAAGATTCAACATTAAATTCATTCATCTCTCAAATTCTTCAACACTATGAAGTCTTTGGGAGAATATGGGAAAATCCATAAAGAAAGGAATTCCGCGGGGAACTAGAAATTTTGAGCCCTTGGCACATACCTGGGAAAATGAAGGGATGAGGAAAATCGGGAAATTTTGATGGTGCGGAAATTCCGCAAACAGGGTATGTGCAAGATCATGATGGGCCAAAAAGTGGCAATATGATGGGTATGCGGCTAAAGACTTTTTTTTTACCTGAAATTGATGAAGTGAAAGGGTTTTTAAAGGATATTCTCAGCTTTCCACCAATATAAATTATAATTTACTTTCAATTTAATAAGTAATTATTATTCATTTTCTATTCAAATTATGACTAAAGTCCTAATTGATAGGCTAATTAAAAAACATCTATAGCTTTAAAAAAAAATCACATTTTTTGAATCAAAAACATGTGTCACATTATATGCTTTGTATACTATAGGATTAAAAAAATAAAAAATGAATTTCATGAAGTTTTGACCAAGTTAAGGTGGTCAAACATATGATTTTTTATATTTTTTAAAAATTTGTAATAAAAAAATCATAATTGATTATTTACTTGTAAAAAAATTACAAAAAAATATGCATCACATCAGGGCATGAGTCCTCTATTTATATCTAAAATTTGATAAAAAAATATTATCATTTTATTTTGGTTAGGGTGGTCAGACAGACACCTACTTCTTATTTTTTCCCTTAAATTCAAGTACCACTGCATTGAAATTTCAAATTTGCACCAAATATATTTATTTTTTTTAAAACAAACCTAGTAGTTTAGAAACTAAAATCAATTTTCTATAGATGGTATTCTTACATATTTTTGAAATAACATAGATAACTTATTCAAATTTTTACGTCAAGTTTCCTAACTCTTATTTTTCTAAATTTTTTTCCACCTAGGGCCTATTTTTTCCATGATGACCCTCACATACCCAAGACCTCCAAATCCCAAAAAACTTCACTTCATACGAACTTCACCTAGAAAAATTAAATGATTAGAAATTTAGAAATTTTAGGCTTGAATCCAATTTGTTTCAGGTATTCTATTGCTCCTCATAAGTTCTCAACTTTGTCGGGAATGAATTGGTGAGGATTGGCTATGAATTGATGATACCCTAAGTTCGAATTTCTAGACTTTCACCATGAACATAGGGATGAGATCGAGTTGAGCTTGGATTGAACTCATTTTTCTTTGGTACAACTCAAGGTATGTTGCATGGCACACACTCAAATGAGCTATTGGAAAATAAAATCAGAGGGGAGCTCACGAACTCGCTCAGAGACATTAATCGAACTAAACTCCTAAGAGAAATCCTTAGTAAAATCAAATTGGAATGACAATACATAGATTCAGGTATGAAGGTGCAATCTGAGAATTCTTCGCACCAAAACTAATCAGCTAACTAGGGGAAGCTATGAAATGGGCCCTAGGAACCCATAAAAGTGCCAAATGCAACCCTAGTTTTGATTATTCAATCGCCAAACACACAAAATTTAAGCTCCAAATGCATTCAAAACAATAAAGCGTCACAAAAATCAATCATTCAAGAGAAAAAATGCAGCTACATACCATGGATGAATCAAATTCAGCTGCAGGAGTGACTAGTGATAAACTTCGATGCCCTAGCAAGCAACTTTAACAATAGCACAAAAATCCAATCACCGAATCCACAAATCAAGCAATTCAAGCAACAAATTGCGAAATAGTAGAGACTCTCAAGGTAGCAGACAACAAATGATGAAATTAAATCACAAAAAATTCCCTAATACCAACCAAATACTCACTGCAGAATCCATACCATAGTACATTAATGTCATCAACAAGACAAGCCAAAACAAAACTTGGAAACCCAACGAGGCGATGAAATTTTAGAGAAATCTAGTCTAGGTAGAATTTCATGAAGGGCCATATTTTCTAAACTACAGTGTTGAAAGCCTCTTCGTCGGACCTTTAGGAAAGTCAAAAAATTCCACCTAGAACGAAAATTCTCAAAGACAAGGAAAAACCTAAGTTTTATCCAGAACTTAAGATTTTTAATGTGCCACTTAGGGGATTATTTGTGTAAGCAAGATGAACATCCAAGGACATCCAAAAGTGACCAAATCCAAAAAATCAAAGAGCCAAAAGATAGCAAAAGCTAGAGTAGAAAGAGGTTCCCTACTTTCGGTAGAGCATGTGTGCAAAACTGCACAACCCTACTGTCAGATCTCTTTCCCCTATCTCCATTGGAGTGAGATCTCTAAGGTGTCCTTGAGTGTAGTGAGTGTGAAATAGGAACCCTAGCATTATGATCCATCCCTCAAAGGTGGGGAGTACTATTTTTGTTGCTTCATTTTGGTGAACCTACATTTAGAACATTTTATTTTCTCATTTGGAGTGCATCATCCTAGATCTAGCTTGCATTGAATTTGAATTAGTGCTTGCATTAGCTAATTGGCATTCTAGGGTTTCTAATTTTTCCATTAGTGAAAGTTCATATAGGTTGCATTTTTGCATCTTAAATCATTGAAAATCATCTAAAATTTTCACTTGAATTTAGTTATAGATCATACAATCCAAAAAGCATAAAAATCACTTAAAATTCTCTAAAGTTTTTGAAAATAACCCTCACTAGGACTCATATGACCCTCTGGGTGAATTAGCCCTAGTGTACATCTAAAAAATGCATTTTACAACATTTAAAACCTTCTTTCTACACTTCGGTCTACTCTCATTAGTTATCTGTTTCAGTTGGTTGAGTTTTTGTTACATGCATTTCATTAGATCTAGCTTAATTAGGTTCATTTCATGCATTGCTCAATTCAAAATTTCCATTTACAACATTTCATCTTTCAGGTTGTTGCATAGTGTAATTCCCAAATTACCTTGTTCAAAATCAAAAAAATGCATCTACACATTTCATTCTAGGTGTTTCATTGCATTTTAAGTCTCTTTCTATTTTATGTTTGCATATATTACTTTGCACAAATGTTAATATTTATGTTTTCCAAGTTTGCAAAGATAAATTTAGTCAATAAGCATGTTATTCATTCATTCAATACATTCCCTAGTTATGATAGTCTCTTAGTCCAACAGAATGTAAATGTTGATAATTTCCTTAAACCTTACACCCCTCTTATCTCTCCTATTTTTGGGAATGATGTGATAGAAGAAGATGAAAATATAGACAATCCTGATGATCATAGTTTCTCTTCTCCTAATACCTCTCCTACATGTGACGAAGTTATTTTAGTGTTAGAAGATGCACTCATTGAGAATCATGACATTTGAAAGTTCTTCTATAAACTCTCCTACATTATCCAATATATTTTAGCACAAGAGAATGACATCATAGAAACATTTTTAAATATCACCTTACCTAATCTCCATTCTCCCTCTGCTTGTGAGAATTATTTTGTGGAAGAGGATGAGATTGTAAATGATGATGATATGTTGATGTTAGATGATCAAATCTTTAAGTTCTATAACAACCCTCTTTATGATCCTTCCCCTACCTATCCTATTTTGCAAGACATTAGGGAACAAAGGAATAAAATCATAAATGATCATAAAAATCATACTTGTTCTTTTTCTAGTATCTCTCCTAGTTGTGAAGAAGATACGTTAATCTATGAAAGTCATAAGAATCTTAGTTGTCCCTCTTCATCTATGGAAACCCTTATTAAGCAAGACAATTCAACCATTGATCATTCCCCTACTTGTGATGAAGTCATTTTGGAAGAACCAATCTTTGAATGTCAAGAACATTTGGCTTGTAGTTCTCCTAAAAACTCTCCTCCTAGGGAGTATATTATGGTACAAGAAAATGGCAACAATACTGATGTGACTTCCATGGATGATGCTAAAAAGGTGATTCTATATTTCCATATATTGGAAATACATCAAACCAACATTTTTGAGGTTATGAGTGTGCAAGTTTCCATTGTATTCCCCTTGACTATCGGACCTCCTACATACCCTATGGGACATCCTAAGAATCCTCTAATTCTTTAACCACCATCACACAAACAACAAACTCAAAACAAACCTGAATTTATCCTTTACCCACCTAAGAATAATATTTTGCAGCAACTGAGTCATAATACCATTGCTCGTACATATAACACTAGAACCAATCTACAACCAAGAAAAATTCCTTTAACAACCATCCCATTTCCTAATCCTTTCTTACCAGGTCCTCATTTGCCTTTAGAAAGTGGAAAGGAGTACAATATTGTTGAAAATATAAAGAATACTCCTGCTAAGATATCATTATGGGACCTCATCCAAGCCTCCCCACATTATCATAACATGATTCAAAATTATTTACAAAAATCCTATCCCTTCTAATGTGCAACCAAATGACATATGAGCTATGATTCAAGGAATAAATGTTGACATTGTTTTCCACCAAAGTGAGCTCCCTGCTTTAGAAGTGCAAAAACAAAATGAGGCTTTCATAATAATAGCTCAATATAAAAGAAGAGGGATATAGCAAACCCTTGTTGAAAATGGCTCAACCCATAATGTGTGCAGTGTAACCCTTTTGGATAGGCTTAGCATGGATAAATAAAAAATTCAACCTAAATCTATCTTTTAAGGGGTTTGAAAGTGTGGGAAAACAACCACTTGGAGTGATTACATTGCCTATTATAGTTGGAAAGGCCACATTAGAAACACTGATCAATATTGTGCCTCATGATCTTTCATATAACCTTGTTTTAGGTAGACCGTGGATTCATGAAATGAATGGGGTGTATTCTACTCTTCATCATGTAATAAACTATGTCTAAAACAAAAAAGTGTATACCCTTGAAGCTAATCTTGAACCAAATAGTTGTTAAACATTAAGAAAAATAAAGAGAATCTTTTGAAAACATTAACACCAACTATACAAGTGGAACCCGTGCTAGATAAATATAAAAACATTGAGGAGGTCACAAAGCTATTAGAAGATGATTGGGGTTCCTTATACTTCAAACCAACATTCATGGGCGAATACAAGATCATAAACAAAGATTTTGAAAAGGGAAAAGAAAAAGCGGTAATGTCAACAAAAAAATTGGAAAACCCTTCAAAAGTATCCACCTCAACCACTTTAAAAGAAGAAACAAATTACACAACAAAATTTGATGAAACCAACTATCAACAACCACCAAATCCAAAAGAGATGAAGAATCTTTATGGAAAAGGTTATGAAATAATGAAACAACTTAGTTATAATGGAAAAGGATGTGGTACTAATGAACAAGGTATTTATGTCCCTATAAAGCCTAACATACAAGAAACAACTCGTGGTCTTTTTTATTTTCCTTTGATAGAAATAAAACCATCAAACAAACCTTCACTTAATAACAACACTATTACAAAAGATTCCTCTATGCTGAATTTAATGGTAGTGCATCTTGAATTGATAGACACTAGTGGTCTTGACTATTATGCTTTGAAAGAAATAGAGAATTCCTCACTTAACATTAATGTCATCATGGAAAACACTTATAATTAGAATTTTATAGATTTTACACACTCCTTTAAAGGGGAGAACAAAATCTCACAATCTAAAGAGTCTTGTGTAGTTATGGCATCTAATACTAAGCAAGAGATATCTTTGTTGCAAAATAAAGAAACATCTAGTTTTGATCAAGAGAGTATCTTTTCAAGACTCCTCCAAGATCATTTGATATCCCTCCCTCCAAGAGCACAAAATAAATTTTACTACAAGAATTAATTTTGTGCATATCATAGAATTCATGGTCATTCTACTAGTGAATGTAAGGTTTTTAGTGATAAAATTCAACATCTTAAGGAGTGTGGTTCTCTTCCTTGTGTTGAAGCACCTTTTTCTTCTAATTAATATTGATTTTCACTCTAGCATGTTTCTCATCAACTCACCCTTGTTTTGCACTAAGTAGGGGCAAGGGGTTAGGTAGCCTTGTCCCTGTATGTCACTTGTCATTGTCTCTTTTGGCTAGTTGATCACCTTTCATGTACATATAAGAGCAATCTTGGGATGTAGATGACATTCCTTAAGTTGAATCACATGTGGCATACTTATTCACGATGTAGTTTGATTCAGAAAGATATGACTTGGCATAGGGCTTTCCCAATAGGTTCTCATGTCTTGTTCCACTTTAAAGAAATTCCTCACAGTAATGATGTTAGAACCCGCTTTAAAGTGGGGGCATACATTGACACTCATGTTTCACTATGTGATTATCTTTCTTCTTACAATGTATCATTTTCTTGGGGATGTCATTGGGTTTGATTTCCTCTAAGAGCATGATATTTTTGACTTGTCCTCTCTTGGAGACATTAGGCACAATGTTCCCTAAGAAGAGACCTTGCATGAACTAAGTGAAATCCCCTTGAACACACCTTACACTATTTTTTATATGGCCACCTTGCATAACACAATTTTCATGCCTATGGAGCCATCTTGTTTTTTCATGAGTTCCAAGCATACGGAGTTTTTATTGCCTCATGAAGCTTGAATTTCATTGTTTGTTCATGAGCTCCAAGCATACACTTTTTTTCCTGTCTCATGAAGATTCAACATCATTATTATGTAGCACCTTGTCAAAGTTATCAGGAGGTATAGCTTTGGTATGGTTAACACATAATGAGAAGCCTTAACATGAGAATGAATTTATAATTATATGACGAGAAGCCGATACAGAGGTATGAATTTCTCACTAAGCCACCCTTTGGATAATCACCCAGTGAATGTAACCTAAAGTTATATTTCCTTAGAGTGAGCGCACATCTTTCAAAAAATAGCTTAGATCTAATTCACATTGCATTGGAAAAGTGGTCAAGGCTTGATCCACCTCTTTTTATTTTATCTTATTTTTATTTTTCTTTCTTTTTCGTTATTGACATTGCACGTTTGTGTCTCTTGATGTTGCATATCGTACAACTTGTGTGTGTCCTTTTGTGCTTACGTCAGTTTTACGTAGGATCTTGGATCTTGGAGGATTAACCACTCCCTTGATCTTTGTTGTCCTAGATTATCTGCATCAATACACTTGAACCTCTCTTAAATGTCTACTTTAGTGTGAGTTTTACACAAGTTCACCCTCTCACTAAAGTGGGGGCTAAATGCAACAACAAAAAAATTGTACACCCTTGGAAACAATAACTTTTCACCAAATTTAGGAATGATTAATGATAAATTGGACTTGATATTACCTTGATCTAGTGTTGTGATGTGTTTTACACATGCACATTAGGTTTTGGGCCCTTTTAAAGCTAAATAAACCTAAATTCTCCATAATTTAGTGTTGAAAGTTGTATTTATTTACACCTTCATATTAAATTTAGAAGACTTGTAAACTAGATGGACCTAATCTAGTGTTGTAATGTTTTGTGCACATTACATTGGGATTTTGGGCACTTCTAAGCTAAATAGACCCAATTTTACCTTAATTTAGTGTTGTAAAGTGTATTTACTTGCACTTTGACATTGAATTTTGGGCCCACTTGCATTTATGACCTTAAGATCACCATTAATAGGCCTCTAAGACCCTATATTGTCCATCCCAAGGAATATTCTAACCAAAATTCTGACATAAACCTCGTACAAACTTAATTTCTTGACTCTCAAACATTCTCCCTCTTCAAATAGGCCCTGTGGGACCCATACACCACCTTGGTCATACGGATCTCACCTAGGTGGGACCCATATGCCATAGATGGTGTATGAGTTCCATTTGGCCTATTTTTAAGGTTTTTAGTGAGAAAATTGGGTTGTAATTTTAAATTTCATGAATGTTAGCTTGTGGGATCTAATTAATGAGATATTAGATGGATTGAGTATATAAAAAAGGTCTCAAATCATTATTTCATGAAGCCTACATGATATAAATTCAAGCACTAAAGAGTTAGGAATTGAAAGACTTCACAAGATCATCAAGAGATCATTCGAGATCATTTCTAAGGCATTCAAGGGCATAATTCTTCATCAATTGTTGTAGCAATTGAAGATCCATAATCATGCCAAGAATATAAAGAATCAAGCATGTTATTGAGCTATTTTTGTGATGTTACATTCAAGATCCAAGGTCAAGCATTGTTCTACACTTATCTCAAGATCTAGATGTACATCCTTCATGGCCATTTCATGTTAGATTGCAGATTTATAAAGCACAATTTACAAGGAATCATTCAAGGTATCATTGTTCATGTTTCATGTCCCATGTTTCATATTTAATACACTCATTTCATTATCTAATCATTTGGTTTAATTACCTTGTGGGAAATGATTTTGGATTGCTCACACAACTTTAGCTCCTTCGAGGGTTTTTCACCTAAAAGGAGAAAGGAATGGGGTCCAAAATGAAAATGTATACACTCAAGATTAATGTAAATGGGTTGTAATATTCCTAGTTATGATTTAGTAATGCACTTATCTAAAAATAAAATGATTTAATGATGCAAAACATAAAAAATGTGAAGTGTTGGGAAACACACTATGATATGCAAAAAGATGAAATAAATGCAATAAATGACAAAATAAAGATACAAGACAAAAACCATGCACTTGAAAACTAATGAAGAGATGACTAGGGATTGTAGATACCTCTGAAATTCAAGAAATTTTGATTCAAGAAATTTTGATTTTTAAGCCAACTGGGACACTTACGCCAGGCTAGGTGACTTAGACCCAAATCAAGGAAACTGCCCAGAAAGTTATTTCTGCCAAATGGGTGTCTGAAACTGTAAAAATTCTTGAAAAAGTAGTGTAGTGGGATTAAGTCACCATTGTGGAAAACTTAGTCCACTTTGGATTTTCTACAAATCCAAAAATGGAGATGGAAGCCCACAACTTGCACTCTACTTTTTGATGGAAACTTAGATCTGAATCTTTGAAAAACCCTACAAAATAGAAGATGATTTTATTTCTAATGGGGGTTTTCCTTGGTCAAACACCTAGTCATTATTTAAAATTTGTGAGATATAAAATATACATAAAACACTAGACCTAAGTGTGTCTAAGACTAGGAAAATCTTAAATGAGAGAAAACCCTATTCTAATGTGCTAGAATAAAATAAGAAAATCGAACTTGAATGATACAAGATTGCAATCAAAGAAACCCTACAACATTACAAATGAATATAAATTACATGCAAATGTTATGCAAACCATAAATTTGAAGATAGAGAGAAAATGGAAGATGGAACCACTTTGAAAACAAGTCATTAGGTGTGATTTAATGGCTAGTTGCATCTCCTCAACCTATATTTCTCCATGATTCACCATAGGCATCAATGATCAACTCTTTGCAATATAAGCTCTTGAATAAAAAGTGAGCATGCAGACCTATAAAAACCGTAGCTTGCTGCCCTTAAGCTTCAACTTTGTTGTAGATATACTAATTAAACTTCTTGTGAAAGATATTTTCTCTTGACTTTTGATTTTTACTTTGTAAAATGATTAGGAGATGTAAAAAATGTCCTAAAATGTGTATTTATAGGCATCAACGTCTAATTTTCCCATTATTTAGACCTAAGAGGTTGACATCCACTGAAAAATTAAATTGAATTGGTGAAATTCCCACTCAAAAGTGGAAAATACCCCAAAAGGAACTAAGTCGCCACCTTGGATGACTTTGTCCCACCAAGGAATTGTTTTGGTGGGTTTCACAAAATTTGAGTGGTTTGAATTTTTTTTATCTGGATTTAAGTGATTTTTGAGTGACATAGGCCTTAAAGTCCAAAGTCATGAGCATTAGGGGCTTATAAATGTAGTTTTTAAGGGGTGATTGATGCAAGGGTGTCTAAAATAGGACCTAATTAGACCATAGATTGTACTTTCTACAAAGGAGTCCAATTTTTGTGTCCACATTTATCCCTGAATTTAGCACCCATATGACTCTACGTGCATATGCAAGCTAAAGGTCTTTAAATGACACACTTTACTTCATAAAAGGATACTAATTCAAAAGAAGGGAGAATGAAGCCTCCAATGTAGTTATCTACAAAACCACAACATTAGAAATTGCATCCTACAACGTAAATTCATTAGTTATCACAAAATACTTTTTCCTAACTTTGCGAAATCAAATTTGAGGGTAGATGTATGCCCCTCCTTGATTTCGCTTGCTTGACAAAGGTGGAATCAAGGTAGAAATCTAGCCATGTCGAACAAGAAATATCATATCAGATGACATTTCCAAGTACCATGTCACCTTACAATAGATATTTTATGATGTTGGGTACGAAATCATGGTTCCAACACATCAAATGGCATTGAAAATGGAGTTCCCTAGCTCTCGTTATGTTGTTTTGAAGAAAAAGTACTTTATTAAATCGTAAGATAGAAGGAACCTTAATTTAGTTCATAGTAAAACATGAAATGAAAATTGATGAAAAGAGGTAAAGGAGAGGAATCTGTCACTTACTATTTCATTTTACCTTCTTATAGTTTGAGAGTGATAAGTGAGACAAGAAGATGTCGAGTAGACGGGGATACATGCCTGCACGTTTGAACGTTCTCTGGGATTACGTGGCACATGGCGAGCGTCAGCATGAGGTGAGTTGATTATGCAACCTTCGCTTTGTGATTTATAATGATTTAATGAGTTTTATGCATATCTAGGTTATTTTTAGATCTTGGAAAAATAGTTTGCAAGGTGTCCCTTTTTTTCACGAAGTGTCCCATTTCTTTGCAAAGTGTCTCTTTTGTTCACAAAGTGTCCCATTTCTTCGTGAAGTGCCCTAAAAGGCTTAGAAAGTGTCTAGGGCCTTTAGAAGAGCACACTTGCATGATGAATAATGTAAAAATTAGAGCATATTTGTGTAAATTTGATAGCTGAGCATGACAACGATTAGGAGGGAGATAGTTGGGCTTCCTAAGAGATCTGACTCCAACACTATCAATAGAGGAGATGGAGAATCTTAAGGTTGTGGGCATCTATTGGGCATATCTTATGCCACCTATGAGATACCACAATGCAATGCTGATGGCTCTCTGTGATCATTAAAACATAGATACAGGGTGATCCCATAATAGTGGTTTACAATTTTTGGCCAAACTGGACACTGGAATAATTTTTTTTAACTAAATCTTCACTTTCGGGCAACTATAGCGGCTAAACCTTTAGGAATTTGAAGATGATGTAAACTAGAGTTTTTTGAAATTTTGTCTCTAGATTCTAAATATATTTTTTTCAAAAAATTTGGAATCAGATTGCACTTCTTTTTCCATCTCCCTCAAAAAAGAGTTTTTTTTTCAGAAAACAACATTTTTAAAAAGTGACGCTCACCGTATAATGCATAACTTTTTTTCCATGAAGAGTAAAATTATAATTATTTAAAATTTAGATTTGTAACTCTAATATGTAGTGCTTCCACTTGGTTAGATATTTTTTTATTGAATATTTTTTATTTAATCAATTTTCGAAGTCAAACCAATTATAATTCAGACATAGCGCGACCGTATAACACGTAACTTTATTTTGTATGTATAAAAATTAAATTTTATTTTTTTGTTGGATCAAGGACTTCAATATCTAGTGCACTCATATTTTTAAATTTTTTTGATAATTTGCTATTTTTCCACATGTGCAAAACAAAGAGCTTGATTTTCAGTGAAAAATTTACATTCAAAAGAAATAAAAAATAAATATAATAATAAAATTAAACTTATTCAAAATTATACTTTTTTGAAAGCTTATAATAAGGACTACACACTTACAAAAGTTATTTTTTTAACAAATTCATTTGATCCTCCAAAACGTAAATCAAAAGTGGTTTTTTATCAGCATTTTGATAGGTGTAAAGGAGAGTCTATTATAGGTATGGTTTAAAACTAGCGGGTTCTATCCAAGGGGGTTTGATCTAAGGTAGTTTGATCAAAACCTCTTCAATTGGAATGCTTTAAATGGAAATTTTTAAGGCCTAAATCATTATATTTTCTAAAAATATGTGATTTCAGCAAAAATCAGTTCCTCCCATAAATTGTAAACCACTATTGTGACAACACCCTACATGAACTTTTCATCTATCAAAAAGGGAGATGATGATCACATTGGAGGATGTACATCAGATTCTCCATGTGCCAATTCGGGGAGAGGGAGTACATTTCCACAAATACCTTACCTTCCATCAACAGAGGGTTGATTTACAGTATTGTCTAGATGGTCCAGTGCATGACACACAGGTTAGAGGATGCATTGATTTTTCTATGCTTTTATATTCATGGGCACCACTGGTTCGATGGATTATGATGCATATCGTAGCACTAGTTTGCTTCCTTGATGGCTGGGGTGGGCACCTCGAGGGAGGACTAGTCCACTTGATTTGAGGGATGGTAGAGTAGTAGACAGTATATGTCTGGGGTTGCTTTATCCTAGTAAACCTATATTATGATCTTGGGTGATTTGTATTCCAAGAGGTGGACATTATGGTGCATTCCACACTTCTACAGGTGTGGTTCCTTGAGTACATTACATGCACCAGACCAGTTGGTTATCATGTACAAAAATAGTAGGGTATCCTCGGGCTTTCAGCTATCCTTTGTGGCAATTGTAGTAGTATGGTGATTTGCAGTTTTGGAGGGTACAATTTGACTGACTAGATGAGGATGAGGTCCTTTTGAGACCTTATTAGCTGACATTCTAGTGGCCAAATTATACCAAATAGTTGAGGAGGATTTAGATGGATAGATTTTTGGTTGGCCATCATGAACATGTAGTACGACCATTCTACTATAATCGAGTCATGCAGTAGTTTGGATAGGTGCAGTCACCACCCTAGGCATGATTTTCTTTCAGGAGGTCAGCACAGAGTGCTTGGAGACTGGGTGATACTGTGTGACTCACTCTCGAGCATGTAGCCAAGAGTGACTTTGACTACAATGATCACAACCAACTACTAGTCTTCGACGCAGATGACGTCAGTGCCACAAGAGAGCATGAGGAGTGGTGGATAGTGATGCGGCCAACACTAGTATTCCTGATGGATGAGCCAATGGGAGATGTAGAGCCACTACTAGATGAGGGAGATGACCAAGAAGATAGATCTGAGGAGACATTCTATAGTTTTGTCGATATATTCATTGATTTGATGTATGTTGAGTATGAGGAGGAGGCAGATCCAAATTATGATGGCCAAAGGGATAGGAGGAGGATGAGAAGCAGTACGAGGGGGATGAGGATGATTATGAGGAGGAGGAGCCACCCCTAAGTGAGAGTGATGAGGAAGGATTTGAGAACCAACATGAGTGGGGAGATTCCTCTCCCATCCATATGATGAGGTCACAAGTAGTAACTACAATAGGCACCAGTACTCACAACTGAGAGGAGGCTAGCATAGCATCCACGCCCCGTGTACAAGATGACATTGAGATTGCTCAGCCAATTAGAAATATAGGTGATGACATTTTTATTTTATTCATGTTTTTTAGTACTTATTCTATTTATATATATATCATGATGATGTTTATTAATTGTGTATTTTTTTGACCTTGCTGGAGTGACGAGAGACTGGTAGGAGTTCTACTGTCAAGCTGCTGCAGAGATAGTACATATATCCATCGACGAGGAGGAGATAGGCCCTGATTATGTGCCCCCACTAATCATGGAGGAGGAGCAAGATTCATTGAGACCATTCGCAAGGCTACGTGCAACTTATGAGAATGATTTTGGATTGTCCACACAGCTTTAGCTCCTTCTAGGGTTTTTCAGCTAAACAAAGAAAGGAATGGGGTCCAAAATGCAAATTTATACACTCAATATTAATGTAAATGAGTTGAAATATGCCTAATTATGATGTAATAATGCATTGATCTAAAAAAAATATTTAATTATGCAAAACCTAAAAAATGTGAAATGTTGGAAAACGCACTATGATATGTAGAAAGATGAAATAAATGCAATAAATGACAAAATAAAGATGCAATACATAAACTATGCACCTGGAAACTAATGAAGAGTTGACTGGGGATTCTAGAGACCTTTTAAATTCTGAAAATTTTTATTTTTAAGCCAACTGGGACACTTACACCAGGCTAGGCACCTTAGTCCTAGATTAGGGAAACTACCCAAAAAGTTGTTTCAACCAAATGGGTATCTAAAATTGTAAAAATTCTTGAAAAATTAGTGCAATTGGACTAAGTCGCCAATATGGGTGACTTATTCCACTTTGGATTTTCTACAAATCCGAAAGTCAAAATAGAAGCCTAGAACCTTCACTCTTCTTTTTTACAGAAACTCGGATCTGAATCTTCAAAAAACCCTACAAAATAGAAGATGATTTGATTTCTAATGGGGGGTTGCCTCGGTCAAACCCCTAGTTGGTATTTAAATTTTCCAAGAGATAAAACATGCATAAAACCCTATCCCTTAGTGTGTCTAAGACTAGGAAAATCTGAAATGAGACAAAACCCTATTCTAATGTGCTAGAATAAGATAATCAAATGGCACTTGAACGATGCAAGACTTCAACCCAAGAAACCCTACAACATTACAAATGAATACAAATAACATGCAAATGTTATGCAAACCTTAAGTCTGAAGATAGAGAGAAAATGGAAGATGGAACCACTTTGAAAACAAGTAATTAGGTGTTATTTGATGGCTAGTTGCATCTCCTCAACCTAGATTTCTCCATGATTCACCATAGGAATCCATGATCAACCCTTGGAAATGTGATATCTTGAACAAAAAGTGAGCTTGAAGACTTGCAAAACCCCTATCTTGCTGCCCTTAAGCTTCAACTTTGTTGTAGATAGACGAATTAAACTTCTTGTGAAAGATATTTTGCTCTTGACTTTTGATTTTTTCTTTGTAAAATGACTAGGAGATGTGAAAAATGACCTAAAATATGTATTTATAGGCATCAATACCTAATTTTCCTATTATTTAGACATAAGTGGCCAACATCCACTGAAAAATTAAATTGAATTGGTGAAATTCCCACTCAAAAGTGGAAAATACCCCAAAATGGACTAAGTTACCACCTTGGGCGACTTAGTCCCACCAGGGATTTTTTTGGTGGGTTTCATGAAATTTGAGTGGTTTGTGTATACGCCTAAAAATGGTCTGGAGAATATAATTAATTAAATATTATTTATTTTATTAATTAACCATTATTTCATCTACTATTAAATAAATAAAAATATTTATTTATAGTTGATTCTCTTATTCTTCAATTTTAATTAAATATACAACTTCAATAGTTGGTGTTATTTAATTATCACATCATTCCATCTTAATTAATTAAACAAGGTTAAATACTTTGTTGTTTAATTATCATATCCATTCTATATTTATTTAATAAAAAAAATTGTATAGTTTGTTTTATTAAATTATTTATCCCTTTTTACTAATTTGAATAAACCAAATTATTCAAATAAAGGCGTAAAGGAAAATTTTCCTCTATTCAATCACCTACCAAATAATTAGATATCAAATACCAAATTTAATTCTACTAGCATTCATGAGACAACTTTGGAGACAAACACAGACAATCTTCTCAATCTCATTCCTCTAATTCTTCCTATCATCTTGCCTGATGTTTTCATGGGGAGAAACCATTCCCTTAATCAACTCAAGCTTCTCAATCTCTCACCACTCAGTTCTCTAGATTTAATCCAAGCCTTTGTTGTGCTTCCCTTTTGCAAATGTGTTGTCACAAATCTATAAATACAACCTTCTAAAGAAAAGAATGGATCCAAATTTTATGTAATCTTACTCTATAGGAATAGCAACTAGGCAATCAAATAATCAAGCAACCATACAAATTTAAAATATCATCAAAGCATTAGTACAATCAATATCATGTTTGCATCTTAGTTTTACTATAGCTTTCATCCATCAGGTTTCATGCCAACATAGTTTACAGTAGTATTAATATCATTTAGAAATCATTATCAATCATTAGATCATTGCATGTAGCATCATTCCATTCTCTAGATAGGAATTTTAACAGTTACAGAGCTTACCAAATCTGAGATCCCTCTGTAACTTGATAAATCTTTAGAGATAGGAAGTAATGAGATGCTTTCAAGTTTTATGTGATTTAAATTAGTTAATTGCTCTTAAATATTGATATAATGTTTCATTAAGAAGTGTTTTAGTTGTTTTTACTTCATACTTATTTCACACTTACAATTTTTTGCCCACCATTGGGCTTAACCCTGTGTTTTTAACAAATTTTTTTGAAAAGTGTTCATACAAGATATAGGCATTTTTTCCTTTAGCATGATCAAAAGATTTTGTAGCATATCTGAGGCAAACTATAGCATTTCTTACTATTTTAGCAATTTTGACAAAAAATATAGTGCTTCAGAAGACTGTTTTACTGCTTCAATCAAAAGCTTTTAGCACAGATAGACAGTTCATGTTCAAACCTATTTTACTGCCTCTGACAAATTCTATAGCACTTCTACCAAATTCTGCAGTGCTTACAACAATTTCTACATTGCATCTGAGAATTTCTATACCATTTTTTATCTTTGTTATAACACTTTTGTAAATTGATATCTAGATCTGACGCAACCATGGCCAGTAACTTCATTTTTTCAATTATATTTAAAATGAATCAATCCTAGGATAATCACTTAATTTAAAATATATCAATCTAGGGTAGTCACCAAACATTTCAATTTGGGATTAAAAATAAACACCATTTCTTTTTGTGAATCAATATCTTCACTGTGAAGCAATAACTTCACATAGATAGCAAATTGTTGTTTGGGCTCTAAAATTGAACAATTGATTACTATGGTTGTGTGGTGATAGGCATATGCTCTCCCCTTATCTAGGTGATCAAAATGCCAGACTCATCCTTTATTTTCATGCATTTATTGCTTTATTTAAATCCTTTAGAAGGCCTATCATAGTGGGAAAAAATACTCACCCTATGGGAACGACCTGAGTAGGAACAACCAAAGCCAAGTTTTCCAACCCACTATAAAATAAAAGTAAATCTAGAAAAATCCTCATTTACTGGAAGTGTGCAAGATAAACATCCCCAAAATCATTGTTCTAAATATTGGAAAGTCTCCTGAGGGATTTTATCATTGCCGCTCCGAATGAAAACCCTATCTACAAACCATAGTGTAGTATCCAACTTGTCATTTTCTTAACATTGTAATACTCATCAGTGTCGAGGAAGGGAAGAATCTACCCCCAAGACACTCACCATATAATGTCCAAGGATGATTTGCTTAGGGGATCAAGAAATCTAACATTGAGCATGTGCCTGGAAAAGACAAAAATATGGGTGCCCTCTAGGGGGTGACGTGGCTATGTGAGTCAACACAATTTTAAGGTGTGGGTTGATTGATTATAACGATGACCTACTTTTCCTTAAGAGTGAGTCTGTCTGAAGTGTCTTTTTGTCAAAAAACCTATCAAAATTAAGAAGGATCTATTTGATCTTTGAACATACACTCACTGTTTAGATCTTAGGACTTAAAAAAACTTGTTCTACAATTGCTTGTTGTGTCTCTAAATCATTAAATTATATAAAGATCATCCAAAAGAACACAAAAATTTGACAAGTTAGTCTTTGAAAACTTATGATTAGGGATTGGAAGTCCACAAACTTTGTCAAGAAAACCCTTACAACAAGAGTTAGAAAACCAAAAGAACTACTTAATCACAAGAAACCATTGGAAAGAAGAAATTTTTGTATCAAAACAGGAAAATCTTACTTCACTAGATAGAAAATTCATCCATAGATTTCACAATTTCTCTAGGGGATACACAGATGATTATGCCATAGATCCCTTATATTCACAAGCCTACTTTCAAAGAAGAGTTTTTTCACATAAACATAATCATAGTCAACCTATTCATCCATCTTCCATTCCACAACCAACAATAGAGTATTCTAATAGGCTAGATCAATTCATACAATAGAGGAAACATTTGAAACATTAGGCTTGTTTTCAGAATCAGGAAATTTACCAGCAAAAATAATCTATCAAAGTGTCCTAGATTTCATCCAAAAATAAGTCCATTCATTGAGAAAAACCAGACAAACACTGATAAATCCTGAAACAGTGCATCCACAGTCTGTTTTAGTGCATCTACAGTCTTTCATAAACATCCATTAGTGTCAGAAATATGTTGGCAACATTAGTGCATCTACTATCTGTCTTAGCACATACAATGTTTGTTTTAGCGCTTACATAGTCTGTTCTAGCACATCTAACAAAAATAACAATGCGTCTACATTCTGTCAAAACATAATTTTACTAGTGACAAAAATACCAAAAAATTTAGCACTTATGCCCACCTTTTTAGCACATCTACACTATTTGAAAGTGTTTTTACCAGATCTTTTATCACATATAGTGTCTATTTTAGCGCTTCTGCCTTTTGTAATAGTTCACATCTATAGGACTAAAAAATAGAGAGTTGTTAAAAACATCTGTCAGACTGTAGACATCAGAAACTCAATTTTTTACCAGTCAGAAAAAAATTTCAAATTCCCAACCAGTGTCTTAAACTTGAAACAAATAGGATCATACAAATCAAACCTTTTCAAGTTGAACCTAGATCTTGCAAACTTTAAAGTTTCCACAAATTAAACACAAAATTTTGGTTATTAGGTTAAGTTTCTTCATCAAGATATTATCATCCTATCATCACAAAATGAAACATAATAATTATATTTTTAACCTAGTCTCATCAATAGGATATATCATCCTATTTGACTTTGTTAAAATTCTTTTGACACTTATCCATACACAGAAGATCAAATTTTAGTAAGAAAAACAAATACTTGTATGCCAATTTTTACAAGGTCACAAACACAAAAACTTAGGGAAAAATAAATTGAAACACCAAACATCATGGCTAAGGAAAATCCATTTCATAGGTTCCACTAAACTGATACAAATGAGGTAACCCAAGAGGATGTGCAAACAACACAACAAGATCCAAAATTCCACAAATTCATGGAGAAGGTTTTAGAACAAGATATGGAGAAATATATTTTTATGCTAGCTAAGCTAGGTGCCAAACTTCCAAAAGACTTTGACATCAATAGACTAAATGAAACACCTAGAAGAAATGAAACTGAACAGCAGAACACACAAAACATTGATCAAGTGGTTGCTTTAACATGTCAAATGCAGAAATTACATCAACAAATCCAAGACATGCAAAAGGGAACCACAAAGAGGTATTCATTACAATACATTTGTTCTTATCCCTTTCATTTGAGTGTTGATATGATACCCTTCCCTAGGAATTGTGAGTTCCCCAAATATGAAAAATACAACGGAAAAACAGATCCAATTGACCATGTAAGGGAATTCAAAATAATGAGTCTAGAGTTTGCACAAGAGGACACTTACCTAATGAGATTGTTTTCTAGGAGTTTAGGAGCACATTGTATGGAATGGTTTTCCAAATTACAACTAGGGATTCAATCCTTTGAAGAACTAGTTAATAGATTTATCACATAGTTCTCCTTCAACATTCAACATGACATAACCATAAAATATTTGTACAACATGAAACAAAAGAAGGGAGAAACATTCCTATCATTCTTACAACATTGGAGAAAGTTGTTTGCTAGATATCCTCGATCTATACCCGAAGAGGAAAAGATTGAATTATTTATCAACAACTTAAATGATGACATGAGTTATAGATTGGAACTGCAATGTCCCCCAACATTTGAAAAGGTGATTGAAAACGGGCTTAAAATCAAAGAAGCCTTACTCAAAATAGGAGTGATTAAACATTATAGTGACACATCAAACAACACCAATTCCTCAAATCACTATGGAAACAACGACAACCCTAAATTTTGGTAGAAAAACAAAATACTAGAAATAATGATACTACAACTAACATGCAAAATACAAAACCAGTATTCAACTTAACAACAACAACCATGAAAACAAGTCAAAATGAAAACCAAAAAAACAATCAAGGTACCACTCAAAACAATAACACAAATAATGGAGAATCTCAGCCACCACCATATCAAAGACAATCCAATTGATGGATATTTACACCATTCAGAAAAAAATTGGAATCAACAATGAGAGAGCTTATTGCAAATAGACTTATTACTCTACTAGAAGCAAGAAATTGGGAGCTAAAAGTGAAACCATCTTGGTGGAACAATGTTGACTATTGCAAATTTCACAAAAAAAAGGACCTAAAACAAATGACTACATGTAATTAAAACATCTAATATAAGACTTGATTAAAGAAAAGAAGGTGTTTGTCGAAGGACCCCAAAAAAACAACAATTGCACCACATTTACAAATCCTTTACCCAACTACAAAAAAGGAGAATCTTCTTCAAATGGTAAAGGAAAAAGTGTAGACTATATCTATGACATGACCATTCTTTGCATTTCCAAGGTTGAGAAAATAAATTTCATTGATAATCAAATAGATAACATTAACATCAATGACAATGTATCCCTGAACATGATTCCAAACATAAACGCATCAGACAACCAAATCAATGTCATAAATCTGAGAAACACAAGACTACCAACTAGTCAATGCAATGAAAAGGGGGCAATCCAAAGTGATACTAAAAGGAGTTTCACCTACAATGACTACTCCCCCATCACATTAATAGAACATTTTGGATCAACTACAAAAGATACCTACACAAATATCCATAATAAAACTTCTTAAAATTTCACCATCACATAAGGAGGTTCTAGAATAGGCTCTGGTAGCCACTACAGTACCCAATGAGTTGGATGTATGTCAGTTTCAATCTATGGTGGGACATTTGACCATGCCTCATTTTCTGTCATTCTCCAAACAAGATGATGTGTCCCTAAATCATCCATACAATGTAGCTTTACATATAGAGGTTCTAATCCATAAACACCATGTCAAGCATATCTTAATAGATGGCAAAGATGGATTAAATATTTTTAATTTAAAACTAATTCATACACTAGGCCATTCCAGAAACACCATTGATTCTAGGAGAAAGATAACAATAAAATCATATGATGAATAGGAAAGGTCTTCCAATGGGCTGATTGTACTACCAATTCAAGTGGGACCAATTGTCAAATTTTTTTTACCAAGTGTTAGACAAGGAGCTAACATATAACATACTCTTGGGATGTCCATGGATCCATGAGATGCAAGTAGTACCTTTGACATATCATCAATGTTTGAAATTTCTCAAGTTCAATGGACAAGAGGTCACAATTTTAGCAGATAATTGTAATCCATAGACATGTACAACATGCTTAAGGAAAATCAAGACACTTAGGTACCTCACAATAGAGAAGCTAGCACATTTGCTTCATCCAGTGGTGAAAAGCAACTCAATTTTATTTCCAAATGGGTTGAGAAGAAATACCAGGCAAAGGAAACAACTGTTACTAACTCAACTATATCAAATAATGAAGTTCCCATGAACACTCTATCACAAAAATTTATAGAAAATATCTAGTTAAAGGACAAAGGCTTGGGAGAATATTCCCTTGAGCAATCTTTATGCCTTTCACAATTGCTACCATCTCCAAAATCATATGTATAGCCCACAACAAACACACGCCAATGATTACAACCCCTCATGGTTCTAGATGAAAGGTTTGTAAAAGTAGGAACTCCAAAAGATGAATTAGAAGACAAGGCCATTCTCAATTGGCTATACAAAGATGAAGAAGCTTCAACATCAGCAAATATCAACATAAGCACATATCAGTATGGAAAAGGAAAGGCTATCTTAGAAAAAATGGGTTATGAAGGGCAAGGACCAATTGGAAATAGAAAAGATGGTATTATAGAACCTATTCAACCTCTAACACTTCATCCTAAATACAAAACAAGATTAGGCTATGTAGGGGAATCAAGAGAAGAAGTAACTCAGAATGTGGTAGAAAGGATTCTACAAATGAGGGATGGGTCTGAAAAAGATTCCATTGAATATGAATGGGATCATTTATCTATAACATCATACACTAACAAAAAAATTAATGTAATCCAAGCATATACACCCACACGAGAGGAGGGATAGAGTTCAGGAACTAGACCACTAGTATTGGGATCAAAAAATATCGATGAATCAAGTGAGGATGAATAGACATCAAGTGACCTAGACAACTCAGAGGAGGGTAATATCATAGAGCTCAGGATCCCTATTAACCACTTTGACCACATGGATATTAGAACACTTACAACCATCAACCTTACTCAACCTAATAACTTATTACCATCGATGCATCCCAAACTTATTTACTCGGAACCAACTAAACCTATTAATATATTAGTCTTTTCAAATGATGAGGCCATCATAATTTTTCTTTGTAGTGAGGAACCTAATACAATTTCTACCTATAACACTCATAATGGTACTTCAAATCAGGATGGTGCCAAATCTTCTAGTTGCAAAAATAATAATAGGAAAAAGGATCTAATGGTGAAAACCTTTTCAAGGCAGCATTAGAGTTTGAAAAAGAAAAAATAAAGAATGTATCTAACAGTGAAAACCTTTCTGAGGCATTGAAAGATGGAAGATTTGACACCCTTCCAAAGCATTACCATGATAGATCATTAGTACTAGTGGAGCCTACATAGTCCATAAATATTGGAACAAAAGAAAAGACAAAGATTCTACATCTAGTAGCGTCTATGATAAAATAGGAGAAGTCCACATTCACAAAATTCTTTGAAGAGGGGAATATGAATTTTTCTTGGTCTTATTTTGATATGCCAGGATTAGACCCAAATCTCCTGATGCATCATTTGTCTCTACCATCGAGAATCAAACCAATAAAGCCAAAATTGAGAAAAATGCATCCCCACATCGCCCTGATGGTAAAATATAAGTTGAAGAAGTTGTTGGATGTAGGGTTCATCAGGTCCATCGATTATGCTGAGTGGATCTCCAATATTGTGTCTGTATCTAAACTGGATAATAGCATCAGGATATGCACAAATTTCAAAGATCTAAATAAGGCCTGCCCAAAAGATGATTTTCCTCTACCAAGCATTGACATCATTGTGGATCTAATAGCAGGCCATGCCATGTTGTCACTAATGGATGGTTTCTCAGGGTACAACCAAATAAAGATAGCACTTGAAGATTAGGAAAAGACAACATTCACTTTTCCATGGGGTAAATTCTGTTGGAATGTCATGCCCTTCGGGTTGAAAAATACAGGTGCAACATATCAGCAAGCGATGACCACTATTTTTCATGACATGATGCATAATTTCATGGAAGATTATTTGGATGAAATATTAGAAAAATAATACACCCAAGAAGGACATCTAGAAATCCTTAGAAAAATCTTTACTAGACTGGAAAAATTCAATGTCAAATTGAGCCCTAAGAAATGTGTGTTTGGGGTAACATCAACAAAGCTCCTTGGATACATAGTGCCAGAAAAAGGAATCAAAGTGGATCTGGCTAAGGTCAAAGCAATAATGGAGATTTCACCACATAAAAATATCAGTCAATTACGGTCTCTACAAGGAAAGCTACAATCTATCAGGAGATTTATCTCCCAATTGGTATACAAAAGCCATCCATTTAATCATCTACTTCATAAGAATGTTTCATTCAAGTGGGATCATAACTGCAAATAACTTTTAACTAGATAAAGCAATATTTTATGTCGGCTCCCATACTCATGCTACCTGTAGTAGAAATACCATTGTTACTATATATCACAACAATTGACATTTCTTTAGGAGCTCTCTTAGCACAAGAAGATTCTGAAGGAAAAGAACAAGCTATTTACTACATCAGCAAGACTCTCAAGAGTTATGAAATAAATTACACATTCATAGAAAAAGCTTGTTTGGCAGTGGTATTTGCAACCTAGTATTTGTGGCACTAAATGTTGACTCATACAGTCAGACTCATTGCAAAAATAGATCCATTAAAATATCTACTCAGAAGCTACTCTAATAGGGAGACTAGCAAAATGGGTTATGATCTTAAGTGAGTTCGACATCCAGTATGTATACCGGAAAGCCATGAAAGGACAGGTGATTCCTGATTAGTTAGTGGAGGCTCCATTAATAGATGATCATCCAATGAACATTGAGTTTCCTAATGTGGACATTCTAATAGTGACAACACAACCATGGAGGCTTTATTTTGATGGCTCATTCACATAACGTGGGTCTGGTGCGAGCATTCTATTTGTCACACCTTAAGGGAACACCATTCCAAGGTCTTATAGACTCATGTTTCCATGTACCAATAATATAGCTGATTATGAGGCTTTGATTATTGACATCAAAGTAGCAATCAAATGGAAATTCATAGAGTTGCACATATATGGGGACTCACTGCTTGTCATTTATCAAGTAAATGACGAGTATTAGAAAAAGGATGAAAAACTCATGCCGTATAAGAAAATGATAGATGATCTTAAAAATTACTTTGTGGAGATCAAGTTTGAACAAATACCAAGGGCCGAGAACAAAGTTACAGATGTTATGGTGACAATTGCTTCTCTCTTGCAATTACCAGAAAAGCAAGGTCATTATGTGTATGGTAGAAAAAGTATCTAACCCGGCCTATGAAAATCCTAAATCACAAACCATATGCCAAATAAATGACGTTCAAACCTAACTCTATGGAGATATCTATACTTACCTCAAGGATGATATCCTTCCTCCTGATCTTTCTAGAAACCAAAAGCTTAACTCTATCCGCCAATCCGCTCAACATACATTGATAGCCGACACACTTTACCATTGAGGTCTAGATGGTACTCTTCTTCGGTGTCTAGAACACAATGAATCTGATACAACTTTACATGAGGTTCATGAAGGTATTTGTAGAAATCATTCAAGTGGGGTAACCCTAGCAAAGAAACTCCTCTGTTTGGGGTATTACTGGCTGAATATGGAGGAGTCCTATCATTTTGTTAAGAAATGTTAGATCCATGGTAATCTAATCCATTCACTAGCACAATAATTGCACCCATTCACATCAACATGGCCTTTTTGTTAGTTGGGATTGGACCTGGTAGGAAGGATAAACCTGTCTTCATCCAATGGACACAAGTTCATCATCACAACAATGAAATACTTTACAAAATAGATAGAAGCGGTTCCCTTAATAACAATCACATGGAAACAAATATCATCTTTCATACTAAACTACCTCATCTGTAGGTATGGAATACCTCAGTCCATTGTAATAGACAATGGAAGACCATTTAATAACTAGGAAGTTCAAGAATTGTGTGAAAAATTTCATATCCAACATCGCTTCTCAACAACGTACTATCCTCAGGGAAATGGCCAAGTAGAGGCCTCCAACAAGACAATTCTAAAAATACTAGTGAAAAAAGTTAACAATGTTGGATGTGATTGGCATGTTTAGCTAAATCCTCCATTATGGGCCTACAAAACCAGCATCAAAACACAAACAGGAGCTACACCATATGCCTTGGTATATGGATCAGAGGCTATACTACCTATTAAGGTTGAGATACCATCATTTCGTGTCTCACTAAATGGTATCATTACAAATGAGGATTATAGAATCTCTAGACTAGAGGAACTAGAATTTTTGGATGAACATCGTCAACTAGCTATCAACCATTTGATGACATATCAATAGAGGATGTCAAGGAACTACAATCACACAATAAAACTGCAAGTCTTTCAAGTTGGAGATTTGGTCATAAAAGAAAACCCTAGAAATCAGCAGGGAAGAGAAAAGAAAGGGAAGTTTTAACCTAACTAGCTAGGTCCCTTTGTCATCATATCAGTTTATGGATCTGGAGCATATAAATTGTCTACACCTGAAGGGGATCTATTTGATGAACCTATCAATAGTATCCATCTCAGAAAGTTCTATGTTTGAATTACCTAGTGCATGGATTAGTTTTTGAAAATGGTTACCTAGAAGAAAACCTGGCAAATAGGTGTCTTGGTAATAGAAAAATACAAAAAAAATAGAAAAAGGGAAAAATACAAAAAAAATAAGAAAAAGAGAAAAATACAAAAAAAAAAAGACTAAAAAGTATAATAAAAACATATAGTGAAAACCTAGAAATATGAGCTATTTGTGATTTTAAAGTAGCTTCTCTATCTATTGGGCTCATGTCATGGTCATTACTTTCACCATCATTTTACATCCATTATCATATCATTGCAAGCGGTCATGTCTCACCATAGCTTGGGGGAAACATCTGGACCTTACTGGGGGAAATTAACATCGAGCTTAACAAAATGGAAAAAGAACATGTCAAACGTAACCAAAAACAATGATCAAAACACAACCCAACATGGAACATCAATCAACATCGAAAACACATTGGAAATCCATATCATATCAGAAAATCCAAAAACAGGTCAAAAAGTCCAAAACATGAGTTTGTGTCACTCGAACTACGTGGTTTTCACATTTATAATGTAGGAAAGTCTAATCTTTGATCAGACCCTGAGGCCCCTAGGATAGGTCCTTAGGTTAGGTTTTTGGTCAAACACTCAAAAAATCACAAAAATATCATAAAATGTCAAGATGGATGATATAATATGAATAATGATTGAAATACTTTAACCAAAGGTTGGATAGATGTACTTTGATCATTGTTATCATTTCTTTGGAGTGAATCAATGATGTATTGAAGTAGAGAAGCTAGGAATAAGAAAGGTATTTTCTTTATTTGTTGTTTGTGAATTAATTTTTTATTGTGTGAATTTTCGCAAGATGTGCTCTACGAAGTATCACTGATGACATTCCAATTCACATAATCAAATGATTGATTCTTGTCTGTTTATGCAAGAAATGCTCTGGTCATCTCGGTTTAATTATACCTTGATGCTTGTGTTCGCTTGCAATATCAAAAATCATGAAAGTAGTACTTAGGTCATTCTTGGTTTACATTATACCATTGATGCTTGTAATCACTTTCAACATTTTAAAAGCTCCATGATCATACAAAGCACAATAAAAGGAATGTTAAGATGCCAATGTTTGCATGTAGATTTTCATGGTAAATTATATTACATTCATAATAGTGTTACATCTGTAGAGTAATTTTTTACAAATTGGTGAAATCAATCAATGCGATGTTATCTTTTAAATGGATTGATTATACTTGACATTAACAAAAACATCATCATTATCATGTAGCTGCATTATCATTTCCATTGCATACATTTGATACATTATTACATCATTTCATCATTTATCATTTAGTCCTATAATTTTCATTAATCATATCATTTCTTCATTTGTGCATTGAATCATAAAAATGTCATGAGAAAACTATCAAAACAAATCACTATGTAGGTGCATCTTCATTATCTATTCATCACATTATATATCACACATTCAAAATAACATCATATATATCATTCATTATATTCATTATTCATTCCTCACATCATAATTTGCATTGATATCACAATAATTAAAGTGCACACATCACATTTTAATCATTAAAACATCATATCCATAATCATTCATATAGGCACATGATCATATAAATTGGATACAAATCACACATCATGCACTCAAACATCATACATTCATACATCATGCATCGATACATCAGGCATTCATCTTTATACATATATACATCATCATATTCCACATCATAAATAGAACATCATAAATCATAAACCATGTCATCATGATCATAATTTGCATCCATAACATCATCATAAAGGGTCATCACATGACATATAGAACATAGAAATAAATGCATCCACAAAAAAATCATATAGAACACATAATAGATCGCGAAATCCATTGCATATCATATAGATCTCAAAAATCATAATGTAAAGTATACAGTGATGTTTGAAATGAAGAGGGATATATCATCAAAAATGGTTGTAATCAAAATTTATATCAACATCTTAAAATACAGCAAAGGAATCACATCATGAATACTAAGTGTTGTTGGCTCCAGATGGCACAGGCATCATAGAACCAATCCCTCCACCACCATCAAATGTACCAGGATCTCTCGGGTCTCTGGGAATAGGTCGTGTCACACCCACATTGTCAATACGAGAATGAGTCCTACTAGATCAGGACTACCTGTGGCTCACTCTCTACTCTGAAGGGATGACATCATAGAATTTACCTCTATAATACTCTACCTCCCCACCAATATGGACAACCTCTCGCATATAATCTACAATGGTGGTACCATCCACCAATCTCTACAATCTCTCAACTGCAATGAATCTGGCGGAATCCCTATTGTCAGTCAATGATGTAATCTGACCCTAAGCTCCCTCTACATCTTTCCTAGCAGTATCTCTCTCAACTATAAATGTTGTGATCTATACCTAAGTTGCATCCAACTGAGCTTGTATTAACGCTAGAGCATGTGCATGGGCCTAAGCCTGAGCCTGCATCTAAGTCTGGGTCTGAACCAATAAGCCTTGAGTCTGAACAAGCTGAGCATGTATAGTCTCTAACTACTCCTGAAGAATCGCAATCTGCAACTTCTCTGTAAGATCTCCCATGGCCCGCATCTTACGAGGCACTGTATGCTTATGCAAATCTAAAGCTAGACCCAACCCAGCTGCATCATCTCCACTATCAAGACTATAATCATCTCCACTTCTCTTATCACCACTACCCCTCTCATCACCACTGCCCTCCTCATCTCCACTGCTCTCCTCATCTCCATTGCCCTCCTCACCATCGACATCCTCCTCTCCACCACCAACCTCAACATCCTCCACCCCAACCTCACCAACCTCCTCTCTCCTCCACCTCAGACCATGTGCAACACCAACATCCTCCTCTATAGGTAATGGGATAGGCTCATTAGGAATACTAATGCGTGGAAAATGATGCAAAGCCAAATAATCGACATAATCTGTTGTATCAAGTGGCTCAAAAATATCTGGATGGATATCCCACTCAAATGATTGCAAAGAATAATACTCCTAAATAACATCGTATGAGAAACTAGGTCCCAAATCTATAGAATCTGACTAACAAAGGGCATAATGAGCAACACTCTGGGGAATCCCTTGCACCAAACCATATTGTCTATGTACTCATCTAATAAAAAATTTCTCTAACACCCAATGAGTCTGACCAATTAGTAACATAGATTGACAGAGAAAAGGAACCTAAATATCATCCTCATCCCAATGCTCACAATCCAAGTACAGATGCCATGTCACATACTCTATATCATCCATCACTCTCCTCCAATGCTCTAAATTATCTAGTATGGACTGAGTAAAGCGACCTGCATATCTATACACATACGGCCTCATAGCTGGTCTCTTTCTAAATGGCACTAGATGTGTGATAGTTATATGCTCCCACACCCATAGCTATAACAAAGTTGCTCTTGACGATAAACTGTGACTCCCAAGATACACCACTGAATACAAATCATGATATAGATGGGAAAGCATACACATGCCCCAAGCATATCTCATCCCGTGAACAACCATCCTCTCCAACACACAGCCCCAACCAACAGAAATTCCCTTAGACCTGCAATCAGGACAAAGGAACCCTCCAATGAACCCAACAAGAACTACAGGAAGGGTGGCATAAGCATCCACCATATCATGCTATGGAATCCAATACCCATAAATTTGATTCTCCTAAAACACTATGCGGAGAGCCTCAATCCCACCCTAATCTGTAGAATCATAAACAACCACCTCTCCAACAATGGGAGTTTGCAAAATCTGCCAGATATCCTTAAGGGTGACTATCATCTCACCAGTAGGAAGGTGAAAGGTGTTATGCTCGCTATGCCACCTCTCGGCTGATGCTATCAGGAGACCCCGATTAATCCTAATATGGGGCATGAATAATAGAGAAGACAATCCATATCAAACAATGAATGTTGTCTCGAGAGCTACTAGTTGTGGTATCAAATTCCATGTCCATAGGAAATGCTCATGAACCTGAAGGTTCTCCAATGGATCCTATTATCAGAAATATTCAAAATTAGTACTCTTTTTCAAATCGTCAAACATCAAATATCCTATCCAATCAAATCATCTCTTGGTAAGAATTTTGATCAAATCTCTTGATAAAGCATCATTAAAACTCACCTATCATGAGGTCAATCATCAATCTTAAAATTGTGCCTCACCTATCATGAGGTCAATACATCAAATCAACATCGCTTAACATGAGGTACATCATTCAAACTATAATTATTCCTCATCTATCATGACGATAATTATCATCAATCAAACATTAGACCTTGCCTATCATGAGGTCAAACATCATCTACTAGATCAAATCATCAATCATATCAAACCAATGGCTAACACAATCGAAAATCAACAAAATCAAGGAAAAAATTGACAAACTTTATCAATCTAATTTAGATGCGCTAAAACAGAGTTTCTATGCACCAAAATATCAAAGCGCCATTAAAACACTTGAAAGCACTAAAACAAGTGCTCAAAGGGCCGAATAACTATATGCGCCATTTCATCAATCCAAAGTGTTGAATTAGGTGGCCAAAGTGCCATTTCACCATAAGAACTATTCTATTGGGTCAATGTGCTAATCTATTAGGTTGAAGTGCTAAACTAATCAAAGCACTAAAACAAAAAGTCAAAGCGCTAAAGTTTCTAACCTAAGCACTAAAACTTTGGAAGCATTAATTTATCCTACCTAAGCGCTAAAGTTCTAGAAGCGCTAAAACATAAATCCTAAGTGCTACATTGGCATGTAGATGCGCTAAAAGAAAATTAAATTTTAAAAATACAAAAAAAGCATAAAAAATGAGGAAAACACAAAACACGAATAAGTTTATGGGTACATACCAGAGGTCCGTAAGCGGTCGGGCACTGGTGACGTCGCACACACTCAAACTAGTGAGTATGGTACGAGATTGGCATCTTGCTCCAAGTTGCTCAAATAGCTCTTGCTCACAAAGTTTGAAAACTCAAATGCACAAATGAGCTTGAAACAGACCTTTTTGACTTTTTATGGGTTATTAGAGGTGTGATTCTTGTGGGATTTAATTATTTTTTTTCAAGAGAGATTTATTCAAATCCATGGAGAGGCATTTTTCTACACTTTCTATTAGGAGATAAATTATTTCACCATCAAATCTTCATCAAATCTACATCATATCATCAAAAATCAAAAACATTGATCTCCCAAGGGGGCATATATCCATCATCAGCTAAAATCAATGTCTGGGGAAAGTCTGGGGAATACTAAAAGAATTTTGTCGATACTGGTAGAAACAACACAAAAAATTCTTTGAAGTAATACCTAAACACATAACTTTTAAGAGGGGAAAAATGTATACACCTAAAAATGGTCTGGAGAATATAATTAATTAAATATGATTTAATTGATTAATTAACCTTTATTTCATCTACTATTAAATAAATAGAAATATTTATTTATAGTTCATCTTAAATTCTTCAATCTTTATTCTATTATTTTCGTCTTAGTTAAATAAATAAATTTTACTTTTTTTTATTTCATTATCATAATTAAATTCCTCTACTATTAAATAAATATAAATATTTTTTTATAGTTCATTCTGCTATTCTTCAATTTTAATTAAATATACAACTCCAATAGTTTGTGTTATTTAATTATCACATCATTCCATCTTAATTAATTAAACAAGGTTAAATACTTTGTTGTTTAATTATCATATCTCTTCTATATTTATTTAATAAAGAAATTCTATAGTTCATTTTATTAAATTATTTATGCCCTTTTACTAATTTGAATAAACCAAATTATTCAAATAAAGGCATAAAGGTAAATTTTCCTCTATTCACTCACCTACCAAATTAGATATCAAATGGATAAGTGCAACAAGATGGTTCCCAAAAAGGGGGCTTAAGTGGCCACTTTTTTTTTTCTTCTGAAATCAGGGAATATTGACCTTGGACGTGAAATTAAGGATAGTTACACTCAAAATTTTGAGATGGAACAAAAACAACTTGATCTAAGTGCTCTGAGTCTACTTTCTAAACTACTAATTTATTTTGAAAATGGTTGAGATTAAGGGGTTCAAAAGAGGGATGTACACAAATTGGTGTTATTTTTGTCAAAAAAACATAACATAATAACTCTTGTATGACCCTAGCACGGTGAACTTTTTTGTAGTATTTTTAAAATCACTACAGTCAAAAGTTAGCTAACAGTATCTAGTTGATGCATGATTTTTCTGATAATTTTTTAATGAATATTTTACTTTTTACTAATTTTCTAAGTGGGCACTTCCTAAAAAGCATAATTTTGGCTGTGCTCCCCCTACAAATTTTGGAAAGTAATTATTTTTTTTTAATTTATTTTTAAAATTTTGTAGAATGGAGTCTAGTTTCTTAAAATGTAATTTATTTGAAATTTTGATGAATGGTTGATTTATAACAAAAAAAACACCAAACACTTCTTTTTGTCAAAAAAGAGACATACAAACAAAATAAATTATGGATGAAAGGCTTAACATTGTTAGAAAGTGAAAAAAAATTACATCGTTGGATAACTAAGAGAGAACCTAACATTACTCATGTGTTGGATTTTGTCGATATTGAACTAGATGCAATCTTGACAGTGAACATGACCCCGATTATGTGAAAAATTATAGAATTTGCAAAAACACGTCTCTGGTCATTAGGAATTCCCTCCAAGCCTTTGGGTTGGTATTCCAAGGAAAATAAATTTCACTTTTTTTTTTTTGCTTTTAATGTGAAATAATGCGTGCATGGTATAACGTGCTCACGCTATGAGTTTTGAAACTTTTTTTATAAAGTGGCCACAAAATTGCTACCCAACTTCATGCACCCACCCAAATATCCAATTCAATTCAACTGACATTCATTGGAAAGCTTTGGAGAGAAACACAAGAAATCTTCTCAATCTCATTCCTCTGATTCTCACTATCATCTTGCCTAATGTTTTCGTGGGGAGAAACCATTCCCTTAACCAGCTCAAGCTTCTCAATCTCTCACCACTCAATTCTCTAGATTGAATCCAAGCCTTTGTTGTGTTGCCCCTATGAAAATTTTCTATCGTAAATCTATAAATACAACCTTCTAAAGAAAAGAATGGATCCCAATTTTATGTAATCTTACTATGCAGGAATAGCAACTAGGCAATCAAACAATCAACCAATCATAAGCATTTAGCATAGCATCATAGCATGAGTAGAATCAATATCATGTCTGCATCTTAGTTTTACTGTAGCTTTCATCCACCAGGTTTCATGTTAGCATAGTTTATAGTAGCATCAATATAATTTAGAAGTCATTATCAATCATTAGATCATTGCATTTAGCATCACTCCATTCTCTAAATAGGAATTTTAATTGTTATAGTGCTTACCAAATCTTAGAGCCCTTTGTAACTTGATAAATCTTTAGAGATAGGAAGCAATGAAATTATTTCAAGTTTTTTGTGCTTTAAATTAGTTAATTGCTCTTAAATCTTGATATAATGTTTCATTAAGTGTTTTAGTTGTTTTTCCTTCATACTTATTTCACACTTAGAGTTTGAATGTTGTTCATTGGGATTTAAGTGATTTGTGGGTGAAATAGGCCTTCAAGTCTAAAGTCATGAGCATTACGAGCCTATAAATGTAGTTTTAAGGGGCGATTGATGCAAGGGTGTCTAAATTAGGACCTAATTAGGCCACAAATTGTACTTTTTATAAAGGAGTACAATTTATGTGTCCACATACCTAAAAGGGGTTTGACCGAGGTAAACCCCTATATATTGATAATCAACAAGTTTTTCTCCTCTTTATATTTGTGATTGCAGATATAGGTGTCTTAGAGCATGAAGGACCTTTGAAGATTAGGTTACAAGATTGAAGGAAGTTGTTTGAATTGTCCCCTCATTTGTAAGGTTGTAATCTTCACCAAAAAGTCACCTATAGCCCCAAAATTAGGGTTTTGGATCCATAAATCAATTGGGGAGGATAGAGAAGAAATTGAAGACAAAATTTAGACTTTGAAGTTCCAAAAAGCCCTAACTAGACTCATACACTAGTCCTGGCATATGAGTCCCAATTTAGGTCATTTTTCAAACTTTGGTAGTTTCAGATACCCTTTCTTCATAAACCAATTCCTACACAGAAACTAAGATCTAGGACTGATATGCCCAGATTGGTGTATGAGTCCTAATAGGCCTATGTTTTAGGGTATTCATCATTGAAGGCCTCCACTCAAGCTCTCTTAGGCTTCCAAGTTCTCTTTTGTACTCTTCCAATTTGTTGTTATGATTTATTTTCATTTATAGTTCATTTAGTGAGGTTTTAAGCATCATTGAGTTCAATCATTAGACCTTGCATTTTATACATTTTTCCAAGCGCTAGCTTGGTGGTGAACCTCTCATTTAGCCTCAATTAATCTTTAAACATACCCTAGGATACCCTATTGTAAAATCTCTTTCCCCTTTCTTCATTGGATTGAGATCTCTAAGGTGTCATTGAGTGTGAAATAGGAACTCTACCCTTGTGCTCCATCCCTCAAAGGTGGGGAGTACTATTTATGTTGCTTCAAAACCCTATTCTAATGTGCTAGAATAAGATGCATGAATTAAATATAGAGATGATGAATCACTTTGGGAGATCTTTAATCACCCTAAGAAACCATTATAACACATGTACCTTCTTGTTAGATCAAAGAACCTAGAAAATCAACTACAGAATAAACCTTCATGAGATAGAGAGGAGCACTATGCTACTTCACTAGAGACAAATGTATTTAGAATGAGATGACTTACATATTGTACAAAGCACCTTATAAAGGCATAAAAGTAGGTGATGAGTGTAAAACTACCCACACAAGAGAAAACCACCCAAAAAGATTAAATGCAAACTATTCTAAATGCAATGTCCCTAAGTAAGCTTAAGTGGGTAAATGGTAAAAAAATTTACTCCAATACCCCCCCTTAAGTGCAACTTAGGGAGAATGAAAATGCAAAAATGAAGATGTAGTATGGGTCCCGGCTACACAACAATCTTAGGTACCCATTTACAACTACAAAAAGAAATCTCCCACAACTCGAGAAAAGGAGAAAAACCATGTGGGAAAAAACTCCTCTCCAAATGAGAGAAAAGAAAACAAAAACGATATATGGATGGAGGACTCAATCAAACTTCCTTTAGGTACAAATTAGAATGATAATCAATGATGGAATTGTTATCTATTTTTAGCTACAATTCAAAACAGATAGAGCTAATTTGCATTCATAATTAAAAAGTACATAAGTAATTTCAAAATTTTTGGCCAAGTATTGATTGTTTCTACAAATCTGATTACTTTTGAATTTTCAGTATTATTATGCAAATGTTTGTAACAAAAAAACTCATAAATTTGCATAAGAAATGTTCTTTTATTTATATTGTAAAAACCAAAGTCCCACACAAGTTGTGGGAGTAGGTTGAATTGATTACTTAATCAAACAATGAATACAAGAAAGAAATGCATATCACACAATTGAAGATAATGTAAGAATAAGGAGAGAAGGTGATTCATCATTTCCTAGAATGACAAATCATTGTTACAATTGTGTTGATCTTGGTTCAGCTCCAGCTCTAGGTCCAACTCCAACTCCAAGGTTTACCTGCAAGATTGTTGAAAGGTGGTGTTAGAGCAATGAAAAATCACATTCTACCTTATCCCTACATTAAAAATAAAAATGTAATATGCATCCTATCAGGAATTCATTAGATGATTAAGTTATCAAAATAGCAGATGTTTAGGGAGCACAAAGTTAAATGGAAGCTTTCAGCTTCAATTATTTTACTAACTTGTTTGCTTAATGTGTAGATACAAATATAATTAGATCATTTCAACCAATAGATATTGTTGTGAGTGGTGGGAAATGCGGTTCCCACAAGGGTTGAGCCTAGCTCATAAACAATGACATAAACAACATGTAGAATAAAGTGACCACAATGAGACTGGTGCTCAAAGTTGATAAAAGTGGAATAAGAAATCACATATTCAAGAACACCTTGTTTGCATATGTTTTCTTATGTTGCCACTAATTTTACATCATGTTTTCATATCATTTTTTAATTGTATCGTCATCATTTCTACTATAAGGAATCAAAAGGATATATACAATGATGCTACAGTTCATTAATCAACTGCTAGAAGAGGCAATAGATTTCAATACAAGTATAGTCTATCATTGAATGAGACAAAAATTCATCTCATGAATAGTTCAAGAAAATGTAAAGAGGTCAGACAAACAGTGATTGCAAGTATAGTCATGTAGGTGCAGTATGAACATTTCTAAGAAGGTATCTTTTTTATGCATAGTAACAACATGAACCATTTGCCAGTTATTAAAATATGGATAGGAAATGATAGGTAGATCCAATTGTATTTTTAAATTATGAGATCTTGTAACAATTAACATGAATTACTTATGCTTTCATAACTGTTGTTTATACTTATCTCACTGTGTCTTCACTTCTTATCTAAAGAAGTTAAGGGTCAAATGAGAAAACAACATCAAGGCTACTATCATCTAATTACTTTTGATCATGCATATCAAAGTGTACACACTAGATAGTGAAGGTACAATGCAGGAGAAATTGATTTTATACAAATAATGAAGGCACTTTATATAAAAGGGGTGGGGCAGCATAAAAATGGTGGATTTCTAAAAAGGAAAATTTGTTCAAAAGAGAGGACAAAGATGATAGTGTGGTTGAGATTCAGATTCAAATCAATGTTTAGTATGCAAACCTCTGAGAACAAGTAAAGTGGATAATATTCAATGAAAAACCAAGGCCATACAAAGAGGAGATAGTGACAAAATGAGATCACAGTCATACAGTTCTCAAATATGTAGTGGACACAATCATACACTAGGGAAGATTCAATCATAAAAGAATGAAGTACAACAATAACTCATTCATGTAAAAGTCATTTTTTTTGTTGCATAGTATTCTGAAGCATTGAAAGGAAAATGAAAACCCTTGTTTTATATTGCTATCCTCTCATGAGTTATCATGCATACTATGATGTTGCACATAATGAAGACAACACAAAAAGATAATGAAGGTTGTGAGTCTTAGAAAATCTTCAAACAACATATTTAAAACCATTAGAGTCTATGCACTATTTTTTATTTTGTGAACAGAGTAAAGAAAAGATGGAATTGATGGGTTTTATACAAAAGAGCCATGCAAAGCTAAGTAATTAAGAAAGCCTCATTTTTTCTATATAACATAATATAAGCCATGGAAGCCATGATGTGCCAAGGAGGGAGCTCTATTCAAGCTCATACAACAAGAGAGAATGTGAATATGGGTCAAAACTCACAGCCAGCATTGGAAAAAATAAAACCCATAACACTGAAGGTATAGATAGAGAAGCCCTCAATTATTCATGCCACATAAATGGAAGGGATCCCTGAGTCTTCAAGAAAAAATGGTCTCTCAGAGAAAAATAAATGATTTAGGTCGTTGCACAAATGGATTGATATCTTACAGAAAATACAAAAGGAAACCATATTTGTCTATTTACAAGGTTCCATGATGGCCTTCACATAAAAATCATAACGAAGATGTTTCAACACTGAAGTTGCTACATGGAAACAAGGGAAAAATGTAGATGTACAATGGAAGTCGCGGCCATTCAATTCTCAGAGAAGAAAAATCACAAAATCTAGAATATACAGAGAAATAAAGAAGTTTTTCTTTTCTTTCCTATTACAAACACAAAGTATGGGATGTGCAAAGATGATAATACCATGTAATCTCTAGTAGAAAAGAATTCCAAAGCTCGAGCCCAGTATAACAATGGTGGAAAAAATATAGAGAGGGCATCAACAAAACAATTCAGAAATAAAAATACTTCAGAAAAATGATTATGGCATGGCTAAGAAGCCCAAGGAATACTTCAAAATGAAGATAAATGTACAGATCTATGGTAAAACAACTTACCTTGCTGGAATATTCAATAAAATCTTCAAAAAATCAGCAAAAATGGAGTATATTCGACCTTCAATACCAACAATATGGTAGCACATAGCTTCTCCAAAAAAGTGAAATGTGAAATGATGAGAAATTATTAGGGTTTGATGCCTTTTGTTCTCCGTAATCTGATGAATGGTCTTGACTTATCAATTTTTTACTTATGTTTTAAAAATTCAAATCATTTCATTCAAATTGGGCCATGGTCTTGACTATTCAAGTCAATTGACCTAATCATATTAGGGGAGAGCCATGAGTTTGTATTGTAAATTTCAAAACTATCATTTGAGTTTGAAGTGAGAATTCACTTCACTTACAATCCTTTGCATGATTATAGACACAAATAATAATACAATTAAATATTAAGGTGTTATTATCTTAATATTTAACATGCAATTAGAGAAGGAGGGAAAAACTACACATTAAATATTAAAATAATCATATCGATTATTTTTAATATTTAATCATATAATTACCTTTTTTCCAAATTATGCAAGAGAAAGGACAAGTGAAGTGAACTAAGGATCATGCAATCAGTGTAAGTGGAGATACTTTCATGCATTTTGGGGTGCAACTAAGGTCATTTACATATATTTTTGGGGTCTCCATCAGTCTAACTCATTGAGAGGAGGTGTTGAACCTATTTTTGGCTCTTTTCATGCAGTTTTGGGCCCTCTTTTCCAAGATTTTTTAATTTTCTCGTGAGGAGGATATTTTTACTTCCAGATCACTTTCAATGTCACCTCCATGCATTCATGATCCATTTTAAGATGCAGTTCGGTTATATACATTATGACACAGAGTTTTGAGTTGTTTAAGTTCAGTTTATAGCATTGGTGGGTCTGATTTTCAAGCAGTTTTGATTCTTCTCATGGATGGCTTCATAGTTTAGATATTTTGACTTGAGTTATCTCCTCTAGGATTTTTGAATCCCTTTATTGTATATAAGGAAAACACTTAGTCATTTTTCCTTAGTTCTTATTTTTCATCTCTTCTTGCATACCTTTTGCAGAGAGACTAAGATTTGTAACTCAGTTTTTATGAAAATTTAATAAACAACATCAGAGCTTTGGTTTTTATTTTTGTCAATTAGTGTAGAGATTCCTTTTTTTTCATTTAGAATCTATCAATTTTTCCTCTTCAGAATTATATAAAGTGTCTTTGTGAATGATTTGATGAAATTATTGTGTTTTAGTCATCAAAACCTTTAGTTTTGTCTCATTCATGATTGTACATCATATCACAGGTCTTAGGTTGTTCTTATATTCAATTTGTTCTCCAATTTGTGAGAATTTATTTTCCTTCTGAAAAGACAAACTATTTGGCTCTCTTTGGAAAGATTTTTGTGATCGACTTTTGAACTGTGTAAACAATTTTCTAGAAAATAGTTGTGAATTAGTTTGTATTTTAGCCATCCTTATCATTTAGGTGCATCACGACAGTTTAAAGTTCATTTTATGCATTCAATTAAAGTGTTCTCTTTTCCATGCAAGTTAAAGTTAGTTATTAGAAAAATAAGAAAGGAAGTTGGCCTATAATCTAAAGGTTAACTTTCAACATAAGGTACCCATAGGCCTGAAAATCATCCCATGTTGCACATGATTGCAAATCATCTCTTCTTTCAAATGTTGATAATAGTTTTTGGCACTCCTGATGGGACTCTAAAGATCACTTCAGAGAAAGAATTCAAAAGTTTCAAGTTGTTGTCCTAGTATATACAACAACATTTTTTTTCCTTTCAGAGGTTACAGTCTATACCTGGTGACTTTGAACACATCTACTAGTTTCAACATGTTCAATGCGGGTATGTTTCAAATACAAGCTTAATATTCTGATTTCCAGCATTTATATGAGTAGAAATGACATATTTTCATGGATATCATTTATACCCACCCCCTTACTATGAAAATACTATCAACCAACCACCCTATCAGCCATATCAGGCCAATCATGCTACTAGTTTTATCCCAAACAACCATGCAATCACATCATATCATTATGCTCAACATGCTTACCTCCCATCCACCCCTACTCAACAATCAAATCAACATTCATATGTCCAAAATCAGCTCCAATAGGTTGATGATATGAAGAATAACATGAATTAAATTAAGGAAATATTGTTAGAATTCACAAAGTAAATAGAAGAGATCAGGAAGCAACAAGAGTATGATCAACAACAAGAAGAGATGGCCTATCATGCCTATCTCTATGAGCAAGACTTGTTGATTCAGAGGAGACAGTATGAAGAAGATCTTGTTGCAAAGGAAGAGAAAATTAAAATGTTGGTTTCCCAAGCACCAACAATGGAAGCCCAGTCAGTTTCTTGCATAAAACATCAGCCAACAGAGGAAGAGGTTTCCAAGGTTTCTACACAATCTCCAAGTAAGTCTTCTAGATTAGGCATTCCAAGTTAAAGGGGTAATATTCAATCCAATGTTAAAGATCAACACCTACAAGAGCTCATGAATGAACAAAATCTATCAAATCAATCCATGAATCCTCAGCTTCAAACATGTCCATAGCTTGAACGAAGTAGTCAAATTGCTAAACAGTTATGGCAACCTTCTTGGACCAAGCATCCTGACTATAAAATGCCAAACCTTAGTAAGGATACTCCTTGTGTATTAATTCAAGATGAGAAAGAGGAAAATTTTGTAGAGTCTAACTTGATCAAGGTTCCAGGTTGGTGTAATGTACAAAAGGAGCAAGAAGTTGTTGATGTTTCTACTATGTCCTTAGCTAAAAATAATGATAGTACATGTGAAGAGGATGTTGGATCAAATTTACTACTAAACCCCTTACATTTTGATTCATTTGAAAAAAAAATTGACACTATTTATAAGATGAATGAAAGTAGAGTACAAGAATTACCAATTAAAGATCTTCACTTGTAGACAAAGGATTCCTAGGTCTCACTAGAGAAGAAACCATATGAGGAGGAACAATTGGTTTATTTGTTTGACCAACTACTTGGTTTTTTTGAGCAAGTTCAAGAAAGCACGCAGGTACCTGATTTACCGATTGATTTGGAACACCTAATAGATATTGCAAAACATGATATGCTACTGGTTCAAGATGAATTTGAAGCCTCAATTGTCGATATGAGACAGCAAGAGGTTAGTCCTATTTTGGAGGTTAATGAAAATAATTTTCATGAAGTTTCCAAAATTGAACAAGCAAATAAATTAGAACTTGTGTTTCAAAAGAATGATCTTGAACCTAAGGTAAGCCCTCTCATGCCACAAAGTAGAGAAGATTATGAAGAAGCCATGTTTTGGAATGATCTTGGATCTTTTGTTTCAAGCTTAGATGGAAAACGAGATCAAATTGAACATGTTTATGTAGAGAAAATTGAAAGTGAATCATAGAATTTTTCTATTTTATTTGATGAACTTCCTCAATTTGTTGATGAAAATGAGGATATCATATGCATGATAGCATCTATGCCTAGTATGGAACAAAGTTAAATGATAAAACTCATCCAGATTTAACACATAGTTATGAGTTAGATGAGAATATGTTTTCAGGCATCATAAAGACTTTTTTCTCTAATATAGATAATAAGCTAGTACTATATGAGCCAACAACATGTGAACCAACTCTTTTAGATCATATTGAAATTGAGACAACAACAAAGAAGGAAGAAAATCTTACACTGCAAATGGAGCAGTCTAATCAGCAAGATAAAGAGACAATAGTGTATAAATGTGAAGACTACAAAAAGATGCCAAGCTTTATCCTTTCAAAGGGGTGTCCAATCAGGTATTTATCAAATGAAGAGTCTACATCTAATTACAAAAAGTCATGATTTTTCCAAAGCATGCAATTGCAACTACGAAGTAGTAGGTTAATATTATTTATATGCCTCAAAATAACATCTTGGGTGGTAAATCAAATAAGGGAGGTGATCTTTTTGTGATGTTCCAAACTTTGTTACTGTAGTTAATCAAATGTTTATCATTTCCATACCTCTTTTGGATTGATCTCAAGGATTTGAAGCATCCTCTATTGTTAAGGAAGGGAAACTATTTCTCACAACTAGTCAATGGTCATCTTTGAGCACTAACACTATTGGTTAGTGTAGGGTAGTATAGAGTTTTCAGTTAATAAGTGGCCCATGGAACATTTCATTTCAGTACTGTTTATTTTCAATAAGTGCAAATGTTACACCTGCTTTTTGACTTCATCTTAAATAGAGTCATGATTAGTTTTTTTTTAGTTTTGTTTGCTGCTATATAGTTTCACCAACTGAGTCACAAGATTTTCTAAGTCAAAAGAGGGAAAAATGGACTCCATGCCCAATGGATAAGCTAAATAACTAGTCTATGGTGCTTAGCAAGCAAACACTCCACAGAGGTCGCCAAATTGTTACCTATTTTTAGCTACAACTCAAAACAGGTAGAGATAAATTGCATTCATAATTAAAACGTAGATATAAGTAATTTCAAAATTTTCTACCAAGTATTCATTGTTGTACAAATCTGATTAATTTTGAATTTTCAGTATTATTATGCAAATGTTTGTAACAAAAAAACTCATAAATTTTCATAAGAAATGTTGTTTTATTCATATTGTAAAACCCAAAGTCCCACACAAGCCATGGGAGTAGCTTGATTTGATTACTTAATCAAATACTAAATACAAGAAATAAATGCATATCACACAACTGAAGATAACATAAGAATAACGAGAGAACGTGATTCGTCATTTCCTGGAATGATGAATCATTGTTACGGTTGTGTTGATCTTGGTTCAGCTCTAGTTGTAGGTCCAACTCCAGCTCCAAGGTTTACCTGCAAGATTGTTGAAAGAAAGTGTTAGAGCAATGAAAAATCACATTATACCTTATCCCTACATTACCAACAAAAAATTAATTTGCATCCTATCAGGAATTCATCAAATGATTAAGTAATAAAAAAAGCAGATGTTCATGGAGTACAAAGTTCAATGCAATCTTTCAGCTTCAATTATTTTGCTAACTTATTTTCTTAATGTGTAGATACAAATATAATCAGATCATTTCAAGCAATGTTCAAATATTTTTATGAGTGGTGGGAAATATGGCTCCCACAAGGGTTGAGCCCATCTCATAAACAATGACATAAACAACATGTAGAATAAAGTGACCATAGTGAAACTGGTGCTACAAAGTTGACAAAATTGGAATAAGAAATTGCATATTCAAGAAATCCATGTTTGCATACATGTTCTTATGCTGCCACTGATTTTACATCATGTTTTCATATCATTTTTTAATTATATCATCATCATTTCTTCTGTAAGGATTCAAAAGGATATATACAATGATGCTATAGTTCATTCATCGATGCTATGAGAGCCAAAAAATTTGAATACGAGTATAGTCTATCATTGAATGAGATAGGAGTTCATCTCATGAACAATTCAAACAAATGTAAAGAGGATAGTCCAACACTAATAGCAAGTATAGTCATGTAGGTGCAGTATGAACATTTCTGAGAAGCCATCATTTTTTATGCATAGTAATAACATGAACCATTTTCCAATCATTAGAATATGGATAGGAAATGATAGGAAGATCTAATTGTATTTTTTCATTATGAGATCTTGTAACAATTAACATGAATTGATTATGCTTTTATAACTATTGTTTATACTTATCTCACTATGTCTTCACTTCTTTTCTAAAGAAGTTAAGGGTCAAGTGAACAAACAACATCAGGGTTACTATCATTTAATTACTTTTGATCATGCATATAAAAGTGTCAACACTGGATAGTGAAGGTACAATGCAGGATCCAATGATCTTATACAAATAATGAAGGCACTTTATATAAAAGGGGAGGGGCAACATACAAATGGTGGATTTCTAAAAAGGATTTTTTTTTCAATAGAAATGACAAAGATTACAGTGTGGTTGAGATTCAAATTCAAAGCAATGTGTAGTATGTAGACCTTTGAGAACAAGTAAAGTGGACAATATTCAATGGACAACCAAGGTCATACAAAGAGGAGATAGTGAAAAAATGAGATCACAGTCATATAGTTCTCAAATATGTAGTGGACACAATCATACACCAGGGTAGATTCAATCATGAAAGAATGAAGTAAAACAATAACTAATTCATGTAAAAGTCATTTTTTTTTGTTGCATAGCACTCTGAAGCATTGAAAGGAAAATGAAAACCCTTGTTTTAAATTGATATCCTCTCATGAGATCTCATGCATACTATGATGTTGTACAGAATGAAGACAACGTAGAAAGAGAATGGAGGTTTTGAGTTTTAGAAAAGCTTCAAACAACATATTTAAAACCATTCGAGTCTATGCACTATTTTTTTGTTTGTTAATAGAGTAAAGAAAAGATGGAATCGATAGGTTTTGTATGAAAGATCCATGCAAAGTTGATCAATTAAGAAACCCTCGTTGTTTCTATATAACATAATAGAAGCCATGGAAGTCATGTTGTGCCAAGGAGGGAGCTCTATTCAAGCTCATACAACAAGAGAGAATGTGAATATGGGTCAAAACTCACAACCTACAAAGGGAAAAATAAAACTCTTAACACTGAAGGTATAGATAGAGAAGCCCTCAATTATTCATGCCACATAAATGGAAGGGAACCCTAACTATTCATGAAAACATGACCTCTTAGAGCAAAATAAATGATTTAGGTCACTACACAAATGGATTGATATCTTACAGAAAATACAAAAGGAAACCATATTTGTCTATTTACTAGGTTCCATGATGGCTTTAAGATAAAAAACATAACAAAGATGTCTCAACACTAAAGTTGTTACATGGCAACAAGGGAAAAAGGGAAATGTACAATGGAAGTCGCGACCATTCCATTCTTAGAGAAGAAATAACACAAAATCTAGAATATATAGAGAAATAAAGAAGTTTTTTTTTTTCTTTTATGCTACAAACACAAAGTATAGGATATGCAAAGATGAGCATACCACATAATCTCCAGAATAAAATAATTCCAAAACTCTATCCCAATATAACCATGGCATCCAAAAATAGAGAGAGGGCATCAACGAAACAATTTACAAAGAAAAATACATCAGAAAAATGATTATGGCATGACCAAGAGGCCCAAGGAATACTTCAAAATGAAGATAAATGTTCAAATCTCTGGTAAAACAACTTACCCTAGAGGAATCTTCAGGAAAATCTTAAAAAAAGCAACAAAAATGGAGTATATTCGACCTTCAATACTAGCAGCATGGCAGTGCAGGGCTTCTCTAGAAAAGTGAAATGTGAAATGATGAGAAATTATTAGGGTTTGATGCCTTTTGTTCTCCCTAATCCAATGAATGGTCTTGACTTATTTTTACAAAATTAAAACCATTTCATTCTAATTGGGCCATGGTCTTTACTATTCAAGTCAATTAACCTAATCATATTAGGGGAGAGCTTTGAGTTTGTATTGCAAATTTCAAAATTGTCATTTGAGTTTGAAGTAAGAATTCCCTTAACTTATAATCCTTTGCATGATTATAGACAAAATAAATAATAAAATTAAATATTAAGGTGTTATTATCTTAATATTTAACATGTAATTAGATGAGGGGAAAACTACACATTAAATATTAAAATAATCATATCGATTATTTTTAATATTTAATCATATAATTACCTTTTTTCCAAATCATGCAAGAGAAAGGACAAGTGAAGTGAAATGAGGATTGTGCAATAAGTGGAAATGGAGATATTTTCATGCATTTTGGGGTGCAACTGAGGTCATTTACATATAGTTTTGGGGTCTCCATCAGTCTAACTGATTGAGAGGAAGAGTTGAGCCTATTTTTGGCTCTTTTCATGCAGTTTTGGGCTCTCTTTACGAGGGTTTTCTTATTTTCTTGTGAGGAGGATATTTTTACTTTTAGATCACTTTCAGTGTCACCTCCATGCATTCATGATCCATTTCAAGATGCAGTTCAGCTATATACATTATGATACAGAGTTTTGAGTTGTTTAAGTTCAGTTTAGAGCATTAGTATGTTTGATTTTCAGGTAGTTTTGATTATGCTCATGGATGGCTTCATAGTTTAGATATTTTGACTTGAGTTATATCCTCTTGGCTTTTTGAAGCCCTTTATTGTCTATAAGGAAAAGACTTTGTCATTTTTCCTTAGTTCTTATTTTTCATCTCTTCTTGCATACCTTTTGTAAAGAGACTAAGATTTGTAACTCAGTTTTTATGATAATTTAGTAAGCATCACCAAAGATTGGGTTTTCATTTTTGTCAATTAGTGCATAGATTCCTTTTCTTTTCATTCAGAATCTATCAAGTTTACAGCTTCAAAATTATATAAAGTATCTTTGTGAATGATTTGATGAAATTATTGTGTTTTAGTCATTAGAACCTTTAGTTTTGTCTCGTTCATGATTCCACATCATATCATAGGTCTTAGGTTGTGCTTATATTCAATTTTTTTTTTTTCAAGTGGTGATAATTTATTTTCCTTCTGAAAAGACAAACTATTTGGCCCTCTTTGGAAACTTTTTTGTGTTCGACTTTTTAAGTGTCTAAACAATTTTCCAGAAAATAGTTGTGATTTAGTTTGCAATTTAGCCATAATTATTGTTTATGTGCATCACCACAATTTAAATTTCAGTTTATGAATTCAATTAAAGCCTTCTTCCCTTTTCCATCTAATTCAAATTTAATTATTAGAAAAATCATAAAGGAAGTCATCCTATAATCCAAAGGTTAACTTTCAACATAGGTTATCCATAGGCCTAGAAATCATCCCATTTTACACATGACTGTAAAGAATCTTTGCTTTCGCATTTGGGTGCACTCATGTTGATAACAAGAATCACTTAGGAAACAAGGCTTTAGGCTTGGCTTGATGGCTAGTTTCATCTCCCCAACCTAAAATCTATCATGATTCACCATAGGAAACCATTATCAATCCTTGACAATGCTATATATTGAATGAAAGTGAGCTTGACGACCTAGAAAAACACTATAATGCTGCTCCAAGACTTCAAATTTTCTTGCTATTTGTGCTTGAATTCTTTTTTGAAAGTATTCTTGAGTGCTCAAGTTGATATCATGAATGCTTAGACTTGCTTAGGTGAAATAATGATTTTAAACCATGTTTATATAGGAACTTCACCTAATTTACCATTTATTAGATCCCAAATGCTGACATGAACAAATAATTTGAATTAAAAACCTTGATTTCATACTCAAACCCTAAAAAGGGACCACATAGGACTCATTTTCCACTTCTCACATATGGGTCCCACCTAGGGGGACTCATACACCCAAGGTGATGTATGAGTCCCACCCTAGCTTTTCTAGGTGAGTACATGTCAAGTTGTTAGAAAATTAAATGTCTTTGTTGATTTTGTTGGGATTTCAACTGAAATAATCCTTGGGATCCAAAATAAAGGATCTTAGGGGCCTATTATTGATGATTTAAAGTTTATAAATGCAGGGGTATTTAAATAGTTCCAAAGTAAGTGCAGAATTGTGTTGTCCCCAAGAAGAACATATAATTTTCTACACTAAATTTATCCCCCACTTTAGCACCCATATGACTCTACATACATATGCAAACTAAAGGAATTCAAAATAGTGAACTTCATTTCATAAAAGGATACTCATATGGATTCATTTTCAAGCATGGGAGAATGAAGCCCCCATTGTAGCTATCTACAAAAACACAATGCTAGGAACTGCATACTATAAGACCAATTTGTTAGTCATTCAAAAATACTCTTATCTAACCTCTTTACAAGATAAAATTCAAGGGTAAATGTATGCCCCACCTTGATTTCACTTGGTTTATGGAGGTGGAATCAAGGTAGCACTCTAACCAAACTAAATTGCATAAGTCATATTATAGGGTATTTCCAAGTACCATACCACATAATGCTAGACATTTGATGAGCACGAGAGAAAAATCGTGAATCCAATGCAGCAAAAAACATTGAAAATAGAGTTCTTTAGCCCCTGGTATACGAATTTGAATGAAACATAACTTTTAACCCTAATATGCAAATGACATAATTTAAAAATTGTGAACACTAAACTTGCAAATTTCAAACTTTGACAAACATTATCATATAAGTCGAATTAAACAAAGCAACCAAGTATTCCTATGAGATATCTAAACACACTAGATATGCAAACAAAACAACAAAAGATGAAAGAAAAAGCATATAAAAAAGCATGTGCAAACCTATCCCATATTGGAAGTGGTGCTCCTTTGATGTGAAAAGGATGCCCTTTCCTACCCCCTTGATAAGCTTCCAAAATGATGAACAAGATGTGATGAAGATGTTGAGATGAATGTGCCTATAGTGAGAATGCTAAGATTGTGGATAGAAGTGGCTTCTATTTATATATTGAAGGGTTGAAGAATGGAGAGATGGGAGGAATGTTGGACTAAAGAGACTCAATAATATTGTGACACTTGTCACAAATCTAATGGGTGAAGTTGGAGCACATTTTGAAGAATATGCATAGTTAATGCATTTGGTTGAGGATTTGAGAGGTGTAAGAGAGATAAATGTGTGTGTAAGAGGCATTAAATGAATATGGTTGAGATGTTTTGGAGGGAAATTGTTTGGGTAAGAAAGTTAAATAAATGGAGTTATTGAAGGAATATTCCTTTAGAATATTCTTTTGAGAGGATAAATGAGGAATTAGATAATTAAAAGAATTGATTTTCATGTGCAAGTGGGTGGGTTAGTCAGGGATTTAGGTTTGACCTAGGTTGATTCAAAAGCTAGAGGATCGATAATGATGGTTAGGAGTTAATTAATCCAAAATTAATTAACTTGGAGGAATTTAGGGGATTTGACATTTGATTTAAATGATTTGGTTTATTAAATCAGATGAGAGGACTTTAGGATACTTAATTAAATAAATTGATTTATTTAATTAAATAGGATGAATCATTGGTGAATTAATCTAATAAACTAATTTATTTAATTAATAGAATAATTTGATGTTAATTGATTAGAATTAGATGCACTATGCCAGTTAGGATTATTTGTGTGTCTACATTTTTCCTTGTTTTGAAGCAATGTACTAGTTGCATTGGTTCAAAGAATGATGTTTCCAAGATTGAAATTTATGTTATTTTTATTTATTTGAATGCCCCAGTAGAATGAAGTACACTGGTACATTTCCCCCTCAAGAGATCGAGCAAAAATTTTGATTTTAGGGTTGATCTCATGACAAAGAGGTGCAAGATTGATGTATGGATGGTTATTTTATGAGATGCTTAGAATAACAAATCTATATTAAAATGATGATGCAAAAGAGATGTTTTTAAGATGCTTAGAATAAAAAATCTATATTATCCTAAACAACTTAAGTGATGATGTAATGCATGTGAGATGAATGATGTTATCTATTAGGATGATATGTATGAGTATGTAGGATGTGTATGCTTACATTTTATGAATGCAGGATGGATGCATTTCATGATAGCATGTTAGTGTGAAAGAGGATAGAGGAATGAGAGGGATCATCCCTTGATTCTGAGAAAATGCAGAAGTCCAGCAAGTCTATGAGTTATCAAGACTTTATTAGATATGATGATGAATGATGATGTATTGCTTATCTAGGGACTGGGGATGTAAAGAGCATAACTTTCTTTATGTTTTATAACACACATAGATATGATCCATCAAGGTATAGAAAACCAAGATGGTGTCATATCTAGTGAGATGGATTGACTCAACAAACAAATGGGTATGTGCAGGATCATCATGGAAAAAACAAGCCCTTAAGTGGCAAAAAATTTAGAAAAATCAGAGTTAGGAAAATTAACGTAAAAATTTGAATAAGTTATCTATATTATTTCAAAAATATGTAACAATAGAATCTGTAGAAAATTGAATCTAGTTTCTAAACTACTAGGTTTTTTAAAAAGAATAAAATATATTTGGTGAAAATTGAAATTTCAATGCAAGAGTACTTCAATTTTAGGGAAAAATAAGAAGTAGGTGTTTGTCTAACCACCCTAACCACAATAAAATGATAATGTTTTTTTATAATATTTTAGATATAAGTAGATGACTCATGTCCCATTGTGATGCATATTTTTTTGTAATTTTTTTCCAAGTAAATAATTAATTATGATTTTTTTATTACAACTTTTAAAAAATATAAAAAAATTGTATGTCTGACCACCTTAACTTGGTCAAAACTTCATGAAATTCAATTTTTATTTTTCTAATCCTATAGTATGTGAAGCACAGAATGGGACGCATGTTTTGGATTCAAAAAATGTGATACCATTTGAAAGCTATAGATATTTTTCAATCATCCTATCAATAAGGACTTTAGTCGTAATTTGAATAGAAAATGAATAATAATTACTTAATAAATTCAAAGTAAATCATAATTTAAATTGGTGGAAAGCTAAGAAAACCCTTTAAAAACCCTTTTTGTTTCATCAATTTTGGGTAAAATAAAAGTCGTCAACTAGATACCCATCATATTGCCACTTTTTGGCCCATCATGATCCTACACATACCCAAACAGGAGTATCTTGTTCACACCTGACATACAAAAACCTCAATAGAATGTACTTAAGAAGTTTCAAACATCTCATACCAAAACATAGAAATGAATAACCTAACAATGTAATAGTCAACAACCTACCCAAAACACCTTCCATACATACCTAACAAAGAAAGTATCGCCAAGTTATATAACAAGAATGCCCAACAAGCACAACAAACAAAAGATAATGATCAATGCTCCATTCCTTTCTCTCTAAATCATTTTGATTAGAAATCATCAAGAGGTCATTGGAATGAGCACAATAAGATAAATTAGAAGAAAATATCAAGTAAACAAACAAGACAATGTTCTTCATACCTCTAGCCAGAGGGATATGTTTTGTTTAGGAAAAGTATCCAAAGTGTTTTGCCAATAGATAATGCCCATTGTAGGAAGGATGCATCCTAGGACATGTTAGTGGAAGGTTATGAGGCTATTTTTTTGGATTTTTGGGATATTTAAATGTCTTTGTACTTTTTGTGTCTAGGGAGATAATTAAAGATTATCCTTACCTACATTTAAGCTCAGAGACAACGTAGTTTGCATAACCATGTTTTTGACTTTTTTTGACTTTTTGACCTGTTTTGGGATTTTGATATGTTCTGGATGTTTTTGGATTTTCACATGATTTTGACAATTTGGATATGGATATGTGTGATGATATCAGTGATCTATTTTGAGATTTTTTTGAAAACCAAGCTAGGGTTGATTGATTTGATTGATGGATTGATGATGATAACATTTTTGAGGATACACAACAATGCAAGGATAGTGTTAAGAAACACAAGGATTGGGAAGGATATCTTGAGATGATGATGGATTGATTGGATTGCATTCATCAATATTTTGAAGCTTGATCTGGAACAAAAATGTTTTTGAATGTTTTGATGTGATGTTGAAGCACATGTTAGATGCAACTAATAGATGCAACTAATATTGATTGTTTGGATTTATTTTCAATGAAAGATAAATCTTGATATGGAACATCTTCCTATCAAAATATGTCATGGGCTAGTGATTTGAATTTTTTTCTCATATTTTTTTTTCACCAATTTGATTTCACATTTTCCAATATTTAGATCACCACATAAGTTGGAAGATATATCTATCAAGATTTATTCCAGAAGAAAGATGTAAATATTTTCCCCCCAGTGTTTAGCAAAATATGGAATTCCATGGGTGGATTCTTGGATAGGTGTATGGATGGATGGATATGGTAAGAACACAAAGGATGCCAAGGATTATCTTGTGATAAGATAAGGTGTTCAAATAAAGAATACTCATTTGGATAATATTTCATGGCTTAGATAGTGTTGGGTAGGATAGGATCAATGAAAATGACTCATGTCAAGATGTTTACCATAAGCAAATGTAAATTTTACACAATTTTTTTATCAAGATCAAGATAATTTGGAAGATGGATGTAGATGGATGAAAATGGATTGGATAAATGGTTCATGGATGAATGGATTTTTTATGGATGAGATGGATGGAATGTTGGATTTATTATGGATGGGATGAGATGCTTCCACCTAAACTAGTGCATGTAGATGCTCAATTCTACACATGATGCCTATTTTTCTAGGTTTACATCATGGTAAATGCCCAATGCACCACCATAGTAGTTTTCACTAGAGGATGATTTTTATCTTTACTATTTTCATGTTTTTATTTTTATTTTTTTGAACTATTTTAAACTCATGTTGAACCACCTAGTGGTGTCAATGTATATATTCTTTTGTCATAAATCGCCATCGATATCCTACTTGAAGAAGCTACTTTTCCAATATATGTTCACTTGAATGCAAATTTTGATATTATTGATCTAGTTTGTTGATACTAGAGTTAACTCTATCTTTTTGCTAACATCGTAATAGGATGCCCTCTAAATTCTTATGATGAAGGGTGGCTTCCAATACATGGTCAATGTGAGAATTGGGTATCATGCATGGAGGAGGGGATGGTGGAGTATGTTTAGGAATAGGAGATGGATTAGTTGTCAGCTTGGAACCTTTAACTCTCCAAACTTGGGAAGATGAGAAATGATGGGTGGATAGGAAAGTGTACATGAAATTAGGACCAACTACTTGATATACTTTGTACATTGCTTGAGAAGCATGATTTTTCCTTTGTGGACATCTTTGATGGATACTTTCCCTTTTTTATTTTACCCCATAGTTTCTTTGACTGATGGAGTTTGATAGGGATGATCTATCTTTGTATATTTTCGTATCCATGTGTATTTGATTTGTCCATTATGCTTCCCATCTTATTTTTCTTTGATAACTTTCTTTGTGCTTTGAATCAAATCTTTCTTTTGATGTTGGTCTCAATTCGTGGATGGGGAGATGGGTGGATGAAGATTCATGGTGTGGTTGGTTGTAGTATTGGCATTAGTTTCATCATAAGGATTCTTCGTGATCCCTATGTTGATGTTTTCTTGAGACATAGTTTCTCACAGTATTGTGGAAGTAGTACCTTCATTCTTTAATTCTTCCTTTTTCGAGAGTTCCTGTTTAGCAAGCATTCTTTGATAAATGACCACTACAGAGAATGTTACTGGAATTTTCTTCTTTGTTGTCTCTAGAATATCCTATTTCTTCTGACCTATTTCCTTAAGTGGATAATGTTGGATATCTTCATACATGATGTCCTCAATATAAATTTGGGATATATCTAATCTTGATGTTGACAACTCAATTTGACTATAGGAATCAATAACCTACTATTTTTGTGTAATAATCTTAGGAGTAAAGGAATCTTGTTTTGAACAAATATCATCTACATGTCCATCTAAAGAAAGCATCTCATGGGTAGATGGAGGAGTATATTCTATATGAATATGATCATAATTTGTGACATCTTATATAAATTGGAGAGTTTCCACTAGATCATTGTAGTATCATGGAGATACAAATTCCTGATCTTGAATGATTTTGGAATTGCTTTCAACACGGTTTGGATCAAGTTCTTGACATGGGTCCATTTCAAAGGATGGATTTATTACAAAGGGTTCTTGAATATTGTCACTAGGCATGAGAAGTGGCTCAATATCCTTTTTATCTTTAAATGAATTTGGATCAAGTGTTGAGTTGAGGATTTCTTAAATATATGTAACCATGAGGTCAAAGGATGCCAATATGTCTTGGAAAGGACCATTGCTAGATTTTGGTGAAAGATGTTGATCATGCTTTTGAATAAATTATTGAGATATGTCCTCTAACTCATTAGGTGATGTAGAGACATTTTCAACATCGTCATTGGTCGATGGATCATGGATTATGTCAATAGGATCAAATAATTCTAACACTCGTTGAAATCGATCATTTTTCGATATTATTGGTTCGAATTTTGATCATGATTAAAAAGTGACTCTTGATGGATGTTGATTTGATCATTGGATGGGGTAGAAAAATCTTCAAGGTACTCATTGATAGATAGATCTTGATCACTTTTTTCAACAATTATGGTGGAGAGATTGTAATTTTTATCACTAGTGGTTGAATCTTGATCATTGTCATGAATAGTTATTATTTCTTGATCAAGAAGGTCTTCGATGAGATTTTTGAGTGGAATACAATTTGATGTTTTATGATGATTGTCTCTATGATAATCACAATAGGATCTACCATTATTCCAAGGGAAGTTTATGAAGTTGAAAGCACTAACTTTTGGAAGAGTGATGAGTTTTGCATCAACTAGCTTGTGTAATGTAGATTCAATTGGCTCTCCTAGAGGAGTATATTCGTGTTTGTTACAAGTTGTGAGATTTGTACTTTAAATTGACTTTGTGGTGACTAATTTTGGAGATCTGGTGATTGATCTTTGAGATGTGGTTATTGGGTTTGTTGTCAATGTTTTTGATCTTGATATCCAACCTCTTGACATTGGAGATATTGTTCTTGATGTGGTTGTGGACACAACTCAATGCTTTGATGACATGGCTTAACCAATGGGGGCGTGTGTAGATTTTGGGCTGGAGATGTCTCTTGGTGATATGAATCAACAAATTTTCTAAGTATAGCAATTTTATTTCACAAAATGTGTTATTGATTTTTATCTCGACACCCTTGATAGAGTTGATTTAGTTGTTGAACAAGCATATTTGGAATGTATACTTGTGATGTTTGTATGGGATCATGGACAAATTTATTTTGGACAATGTTTTGATTTAGGATGATGTTTAGATTTAGCATTATAGGTTGACATTGAACATTTTTTTGGTTTGGAAACACATTGATTTGATTTAGGTAGCCTTGATTTTGCATGGTGTTACCTTGAATTGGATCAAAACATGGAGTTGTTAACATATTGTTTGGACTTTGAACAACATTTGTTTGATTTGAAAACGTATCTATCCCATAGTTCACCAAGTGTTTATTTGATACACTCATGTTTGATAAGTTTTCACTTGGTATATTCACATTTTTCATGCATGGATTGGATGGGATAATGTTGTTTTGTTGAAGACTCATGTATTGATCACTTGGTTGATAGATTGAAAAGTTTTTAATTTGATTTAAATCTACCATAGGAAAGGTATTCCAAACTTTTGATTGGGAATACTCACATTTGTTGTATCATTGAGGTTTGTAGGAGATAATGATCCCATGTATGGATTGTATAAATGTGAGTTTTGATAGCCAATTGGCATTGTAAGGCTTTGATAGTTTGGTTGACTTAGATCACTCATGATGTATGGAGAAATTTTATATTCCATTATTTTCTTGTGTTTTGACCTTGTTGACCTCTAATGAATTTAGGACCAATGATTAGATAAAGGATGAAAGGGGTGAGTGATATGGGTGTTTGAACTTTTTAAGAACTTTGGGAAATACTAGACTTAGGGTCTGATTTTTATTTTTTGATTGGATGATGAACTTGTATATCCCAAGATGTTGGATTTGACCTTAGGATGAACTTGTTCAAATGGGTGCTAATTTAACTAGAGGTATGAGAAAGGATGCATTCCCATACTCCTAACTAAATAAGGTGATTTTGATGTGTTTTAAGGATTAACCCAAGTATAGAATTTTGAGTTTTTCCAAAGCTCTAAAAGTTGTTTGTGGGATAGAGATGATAAATGTTTGGGATGTATGAAGTGTTTGATTTAATCCTAAATGAACCTAAGAAGGACCATGTTTACAAGAACAAAATAGTGAAGCATATGCTTTACACTTTGAGTAGTTCAAACCAAAAAACCAATGTTTTGCTTGGAAGACCATAAGAAAAAAGATAAAAAAACACACGTGTGGGGTTCAATTGATTTAATCTTGATTAATGAATTGATTTTACCACATCCACACTTCTTGCTTAAATTTCAAACTAAATGTCTATGTCTCAACTCATTTTCATTCCACAAGGTCCATTATGTGAAAATCAAAGAATTAAGGCCATAGTATTCCTAGGTTGACTTTTGAGAGAAAAAATTTAGATATAGGCCCAAATATTTAGAAGCCTCTAAGGATAAAATACCTAGGTACTAGCAGTAACATTTGGACGAGCTTCAAGGATATTTTCTCTTTGGACAAAGGGTTTGAAATTTTGATGACTTGTTCAATGTTTGTTTCAAAGTTTTAGATCCAAGCAAAATATTCAGCTGACTCACAAATTGGACAACCCTAGGATAGAAAATAAAATATTTATTGAGTCCCCTCTTGGGTTTCTCCAAACACTGAGACAAAGTGAACAACTAGAGATTTGACGACACTGACTCCCCTCCATAGCACAAACTTCTCGCAACCACAAAATCTCAAAATCCTTAAAATTTAGACATTAAAAGGATTTATTTTGTTTCTAGTTTGAATAGTACAAATGTGGGGTTGCTTCAGAATGACCATTCTTGCATCAAGTATGTGTAGGATCATCATGGAAAAAATAGGCCCTTAAGTGGCAAAAAAGTTAGAAAAATCAGAGTTAGGCAACTTGACGTAAAAAATTGAATAAGTTATCTATACTATTTCAAAAATATGTAAGAATAGAATCTATAGAAAATTGGATGTAGTTTCTAAACTACTAGGTTTGTTTAAAAAAATAAAAATCTATTTGGTGAAAATTTGAAATTTCAATGGAGTGGTACTTAAATTTTAGGGAAAAAATAAGAAGTAGGTGTCTGTCTGACCACCCTAACCACAATAAAATGATAATATTTTTTTATAAGAGTTTAGATATAAGTAGAGGACTCATGCCTCGATCTCATGCACATTTTTTTGTAATTTTTTTCCAAGTAATTAATTATGAATTTTTTGTTACAAATTTTTAAAAAATATAAAAACTTGTATGTCTGACCACCTTAACTTGGTCAAAAATTCATGAAATTGATTTTTTTTTTAATCCTATAGTATGCGAAGCATAGAATGTGATGCATGTTTTGGATTCAAAAAATGTGATACCATTTGAAAGCTATAGATGTTTTTTAATCAGCCTATCAATCAAGACTTTAGTCATAATTTGAATAGAAAATTAATAATAATTACTTATTAAATCCAAAGTAAAGCATAATTTATATTTGTATAAAGCTAAGAATATCCTTTAAAAGCCCTTTTCATTTCTTCACTTTTGGGTAAAAAGATAGTCGTCAGCCACATACCCATCATATTGCCACTTTTTGGCCCATCATGATCCTGCACATACCCCACCAACAAATAGTAAGGATTTTTGATTCTATAAAAATTGGTTCTATTGATGGTGTTTTATGTGCAACAACTCAAATAGAATATAATATCCTATCTCTCTTGAAAGGTAAATCTCTATTACCAAGCCTTAAGAGATAACCCCAAAGTCTCTAATGTCAAGTCTTGACAATGCATAAACAACTCAAATATTATGTGAAAATGCTAGTAATCACAAGGCGCCTTACAAGAAAATACTGGAAAATTTAGATTTACCAGATTTTGCAACATGGTGATACTTTTTGATCCTACAATTAACCCAAATTTCAAAAGAAATAAGAAAACATAAATGGTTTAGAGAGATTTTCTAAAATGTAAACTAAACCTATGACCAGCAATGCAAATGATTAAAAACTAAAAGTGGATCAATCCTTCAAAACCAATTCCTAGTAAACCCAGAATGAACCTGCAATCTCACATAAATAGCGCAATCTTCTAAGGAATTAAAGATTTTCAGATCATGAAGTACTCACCCAAATCAACCCTATTTTTCAATTGAAATAAATAAATACCCACAATTGAAATTAACACACCAATTTAAGGCCCATGCCAACTTTGCACAGCTACTTACAATCAACAAGATACTAAAAGTATGGACCAAGAATTGCTCAAACACTTAAAATATCAAACCATAAACACCACTACATCACATATAAATCTAAATCTAACATGTAACTAATAATCTCAAAGAAATATTAAAGAGATGGAATAACAGGAACCATGCAAGATAAAACAACACAACAAAGAGCACCAAAGAACAATGTCTTTACTTATATTGAATCACCCAATGTTGCAAATACTCAAGTATTCTTAATATTACAACACTTGCTCATAGAACATGCTAACTCCTAGAACTTAATTCTAGCTCTTGCAGCTATAATTTAACTAATTCTAACCCTCACAAATGAGGAAAAATCTTGATTTTATAGACAATTCCTCCACAAGGTCGGCCCAAATTAGGGTTTACATCCAAAGGTCAGCTAAGTTAGGTCGACCTAGAAATTTTTTAATAAAATAAATTTTGCATTTAATGTTTGCAACTTCATATAGGTCATCCTAGAACCTTTCAAAAAATTTCTCTCTATTGGCACAAAGCTTGAGGTCATCCAACTAGTAGGCTGGAGGTCACATGTTTGGCACCAAAATCTAGGTGGTAGCAAGGTGGTGATTTTCATTCTCCTTGTCAGTTTCTAATTTATTTGATAATGCTTTAAATTTTCCCAATATACCCTTCATATCTTCTAGATTTAGAATTGGAGTAAATTTAATTCTTGTCTTATGATTTTCAAACTCCTCCAAATATTGGGGCATTACTTTATTCCATTCAATCTGTAGGTCATGATATTTATCAAAATTTGAAATATAGATTGCAACATCTTCTAGATTTTCTTTTGTAACTCAAACACCATCAGAAGGAGCATAAATTTCATGCCACCACCCTTGCAACCTACTTATGTTCATATTTTTTTTCCAAACTTTCTCCTTCCAGTCACTATATCCAGGGAGTTGATGAAACCATCATATAATTCCTTTACCTTCTCCTATATTTTTGTTATTTTCTTCAGTACCTTGGAAATGAGCTCCTTTCTATAATTCCTGACCTCAATCCATTCCTTTACCTTCTCAACTTCATCACTAGAAATAATTTCCAACTTGGCCAATTCATTCTTAGGAACTCGTAGAATTTCATTTTTAGTTGTTTCATTAATCTTCTTGCAGCTTGTGACAACCTGTGAGATATGTTCCAGAAAATCAGAAGCATTGGTGTATATCTTCATAATCTGCTCAATTGCTTCATCTCCTTTTCTACTAACATCCTAGAGCCAACTATGAGCGCAATGCACAAAGGACTTTAACCTTTCAATTTTTGTAACTTCCTCCTTAGGCAACAATCTTTCCAGCACAACCCCCTCACTTCCCATTGTTTGTAGAGGCCTCATCAAATGTTGTACATGTTTATGAACATCATTCAGTTGCTTTTGTAATTTTTACTTCTCCTCTGTCTCTTTATCCAATCTCCTCAAAATTTCCTGAGAAGATTCTTGGAACTCCTCATTTTCCTGTTCCTTGGTAGTAGACCCTAAGTTGATTGTTTGTACCTTGTAATCTGATGGCTTTACCTCATCATTGAACTTATCTACTGAAGGAACAACCACATGTATAACCTTGTTATTAAATTCGTTTTTGGACTTAATAGAGATTGTCTTATCCCTTTTTCTTTGCTTGGGTTGTCTCCATTATTCAAGCAAGTTATCCTAGCTTCGGATTACCTCCTGTACAATAATTGGCTTCCTGCTAAGCCTCTTTTCTAACCATTCTAGAGTTGTAGATGGTTTAGTTGCCACATACTTGTTGGGACTATCAACCACATCTACTTCAACATCTTGCTCTAACTCTAGTTGATTTTCCTGTTCACCTAGTTGTCCTGATGAGAATTATAAACAACCTCTTCTCTATTTTCGCCTTCCTCTAGGTCATCCTCTTGCTCATCAATTGTGACATCTTTTGGAGACATTGATTACTCTCCTTGAAGAACCTTCGATCTTATGTTCTTACTTTATGCTCTAGGGGTGGACTGTCTTACTTCTTTTATAAACTTCTTATATAATCTACTATCAAGAGTGGAGATTGTTCCACCTTCTTCATTCAGTGGTTCAAGATTGTTAGAAATGTTCTACTCTTCATGAATTGCCTCCTCAAAAACTTGTACATTTTTGTGTGGAGAAGGAATGGGGGAATTATTTCCTATAGATGCTCTCCCTTCTGCATCATCGGTACGTGCCTCTTCATATTGCACCTCTTCTTCTACAATTCTCACTTCCTTTACTGGATCAACCTTTTGTTTAGGATAATTTCTCCTAAAATATACCTAGGGCTTTTCCCCTAAACTCTCCAAATCCACAACCTTTGCTACAGAAGGAGCATATGTGGCAGCTTCACTTTTCCTTTCCTTGGAATCCTTTTTCCTCTTAGTGATTATCCTTCTTTTCCTGACTAGTTGTGAGGTTTCACCTTCTTGAACAATAGCACTAACTTGAGGTGCTCTTTTGTTATTAGGAGATATATTTTCTCCTTTTTTCATTGGTACCTAGCACTTGTTCTCCTCTTTATGGACACTGGTCTATCCACCTCATCATGGGTTTCCTCCTCATGAGGTTGATTGGTTTTAGTCAACTCTTCATCATGAGATGTGAAGTCTCCCATTAAGTAATAGGTGAACGTAACACCTTTTGCTTCCAATTCCAATAATTTATGTCTCACCCACAACCTAGAATACTTATTCACAAGTTCAGTAACCTGATTCATATCTATGATTTCTTCCTCAGACCAATTGATTGGAGGCAATGGCTTGTTTTTGTATGGTTCAAATTCAAGGTGCTAAAGCAAGTTTGCATCATCATCCTGTACCTGATCAGGCACCTCCACAACTTTGTATAACCTGATTGATTTCAAAGGAAACCTTGAGAACCTTCTCCTTATAGCCTCAAATTCATCTTGACAGTTTTCCCAATAGTCTGCAATGTGATCCTTATGCCTAAAAGTTTGGTTGGCCTGCTACATAGCCTTACCATAAGGATCAAAATTACCTCAGTCAGTGTTAGAATACAACTCAAACTGTGTCATCTGCTTTTCTAAATGTTGAGCACTTTGAATAGGACATGCCTCCAAAGTCCCTATTCTCAATGGGAATTATAATCCTAGCCCTTTCTTCTTTATATTACCTTGTTGTAGGACTTCTTCAAAACTTATCATTTGTCTCATCAACTCTACCATCAGGAGTTTGTTGGTGGGATAATTGGGTAGTTTAAGAGGAATAGTTGGACATCCTTGTACCCAGATTTATGTAAACCTTTGGAATTGAATAAACCATTGGGTATGTGTAGGATCATCATGGATAAAATAGGCCCTTAAGTGGCAAAAAATTTAGAAAAATCAGAGTTAGGAAACTTGACATAAAAATTTGAATAATTTATCTATATTATTTCAAAATATGTAAGAATATAATCTGTAGCAAATTAAAAGTAGTTTCTAAACTACTAGGTTTGTTTAAAAAAATATATATCTATTTAGTGAAAATTTAAAATTTCAATGTAGTGGTACTTAAATTTCAAGGAAAAAATAAGAAGTAGGTGTTTGTCTAACCACCCTAACCACAATAAAATGATAAAAAAAAATTTATAAGATTTTATATATAAGTAGATGACTCATGCCCCAATGTGATGCATATTTTTTTGTAATTTTTTTCCAAGTAAATAATTAATTATGATTTTTTTATTACAAATTTTTAAAAATATAAAAACTCGTATGTATAACCAATTTAACTTGGGTAAAACTTCATGAAATTCAATTTTTCTTTTCTTAATCCTATAGTATTCAAAGCATAGAATGTGACACATGCTTTGGATTCAAAAAATGTGATACCCTTTGAAAGCTATAGATGTTTTTCAATCAACCTATCAATTAGGACTTTAGTTGTAATTTGAATAGAAAATGAATAATAATTACTTATTAAATTCAAAGTAAAGCATAGTTTATATTTTTGGAAATATGAGAATCTCCTTTAAAAAACCATTTTGTTTCATCAATTTTGGGTAAAAGAATAGTCGCCAGCCACATACCCATCATATTGCCACTTTTTGGCCCATCATGATCCTACACATACCCATTGGCCATATTGCTTGATCAAATCTATAGCATCTTAGGAGACCTTGATGTGAAGAGCATCCTACAATAGTCTAGGAATGTACATGAAGAAAGCATCATTGGCCCTTCTATAGTTGGATGTTTTATATTGTAAGTTCTGTGGGTACACATTCCATACTCTATCTTTCCCAATGTTCCCCTTGTAGCTAAGACCCTTGTACTTGGTTTTGTGTGCGAAGATGTATACAAGATAAGATGTCATAGTGAATTTGTTGGTTTCCTACACACTCCTCAAATGGGCATCCAAATGATTACTTATGATTCTGGCCCAATGATAGTGCTTGCTTTCCACAATTTGTGTGATGGGAGGGAACATCCAAATGTGAAAGATGTGAGATTCTTCCACTCCCATGATACTACCCAAAAGAGTTATAATGTCATCATATTCTAGCTTGAAGTCACTCCTATGCAGCTGGTTGGGTAGTTTTGAGTAGTGTGGCTTGAGCTTCAGGATCCATGCATTGTTCATAATTTCCAATGCTCTATTGGGGTCTTCCTCATAGAACTTGATAGCTTACCCAATGTTGATTTCCTCAATGAGCTTGTGATTAGATGCAATGTTGAAGACCTCTGTAATGGACTCCTCAGTTAAGTTTCCCATGACCTTACCCTAAGGCCCAATGATGATTCTTTTCCTTGAGTCATAATGCTTGGCACATTCTAAGACCAACTCAGGGCATAGTTGTGTGGGAGGAAATCCTGCTGCTTATGCTAATCCAGTGTGAGTGATCTTTTGAGCTAACTCAGTTGGTACATTCCCAAACATCCTCTACTAAAAGTCGTTGAAATCCACATGGCCCATGTTGGTATCTACAATCTATCTCTAGCCATATTCCCTTGAAGTTTTATTTCATCCTTTCTTGTCTCTTCTTGACTTCTTCTTGTACTCGAGATGCTTTATTCTTGGTGGTTTTCTCAGGACTAACCTCAGCTTGCATCTATTAGAGACAAGACAACAATCACGATAATGCCATTAAATTAAGAAAATTAATCATTCAAATTCTCATGGCAACATAATACAAATATTTTCATCAAATCTCCTAATAATTCATGAGTAAATCAACTTTAAATAGCATGATATCCATTAAGAAGTGCCAAGGAATCATCACATGCTAATCATTTATCAATGACACATGAAATATGAGATCTAGGAGAAAGGTCAGATAATTCGAGCAGGCTCAGATTTTATGACTGGACTAAGGTTTAGGTAATTTGAGCTAGCTCAAATTCACTAAAATCTTCCAATGATATGCATTTTCTCAATTAATCAAGTGGAATCAAGTATGGGTGAATTTTACCGATTCAATCAATCATGTTCAAGCTTGGATTAGCTCAAAGACACCTCATTTGATTTGATCCGTTAAGTGATTTGAGGAATTGGAGGTGATCATACAAAAATTTTGGGTACTTCTGGGGACCTCAGATTACCCAGGTGAACTAACGTTCAAGTAATCTGAGCTTGCTTGGATTTACTGATTAGACTCCAAATTCAAAATTCAGCTAAGTGTTCATTTTGAAGGTGAAGATTTTAAGTTGATCAAGAAATGGGGATAATTTGAGGGGGATCAGATTCTCTGAGTGGATTAAGACTCAAAAAATATGAGGTACCTCAGAATTTCCGAAATGAGCCCCATCTTGCAAAATTCACCAAGTGTTGATAGTGCATTGTAAAAATGATAAACAATGATGATTCTCCCTCAAAGGATTGAACAATTATTATTTTAAGATGGATTTTTGAGTGATTTGTGTGGGGTTCCTAGCATTCATTCATGGAAACATCTAATCAACCACAAGAAGCCTCGTGAAACTAGGCTTTTGGTTTGGTTACACAACATAAAGCCCTACCCTCTATTTCTAACTTGAATCATGAAGCCAATAAAGAAGACACTAAGGAAATTGGATTGATTTATGTATTCAAAATAAAACCCTCATTTAACTGAAGAAAATTCCCTAAAGAATGAAACCCACCATAATAAATTGAAATGGCACTCATCACAGGCCCTGACTTCTAGTGGCCGAATTATACTATGAAAATATTTATCAATAGAGCTCAAATGAAATCAAACCACTAGTGTGAGGAAAAAACCTTACCTTTGAATAGCACACGGTGAAGAAAAGAGCACTTGGAGACCTAAGGAGGGGAATGAAAAATCCTAAAACGATCACCTGAAGAAGAAAAATGTTCACAACTAAGCTCAAATTTACTAATGGATGAATGCTCTCTCTCAATTTCCAACCCACATGAATGCAAAATAACCCAAAATAAAGGTTGACTGCAAATGTAAAGTCATATTCAAGCAATAATTGACCATGATTAATGCCTGATAGGATGTTTGAAGACTTTAAAAATGCAATGGGAGCCCGAATTTGGGTAATTCGACCTAACTAAGGTTTGGGTAATCCGAGGTACCTCAAAATTACCAAACCTCCCCATAACTTAGCCAATTTTTCCTGTTTTAATTTTTTTTATCACGGGCCAACTTCTAAGAGCTAGACGATCATTTGAAGTTGCAAGATGGCATCTTAAATGCAAGTTTATTGTTAAGTACATGGGTTAATCAAGACCAAGACTGAGGGAATTATCCCTTAAGGGGATGAAGTCAGGACCCTATGAAAAGAAAACAAGAAAATGAAGCAAGAAAAGAGGGCCCCTGCTTCTGGTGGTGCATGTGTACAAAAACTACACAAAAAATGGAAACTCCACTAGGGAATTTCCTCAGAGCATTTCAATGACAAACTGGAATTGAGAACCCAAAATCTTTGGTTTCAATCCTTGCATCGGGTCAACCAAAAACAAGAGTTTCAAAGTCCATGAACGAGCAAACCTTTCATGTACCAAAGCCAAAGTGTGTGCAAATGTATTCATTTCCCTCACTCAGTTGTTGTAGGAACCAAATTTAGTCTAATCGAGCTACATAAGGATTCTAACTCCAAAAGAATCCTAGATAGAGGCTCGCTACTAGTCAGGTGTCCATAGCCCCGATGAGGTTATCACTGTGGTCTTCCCAAGCATAGCTCTACTACCATTCGAGCATCCATAGCCTCGGTAGAGATACTCGGATACTCCTGATAAGGTGAATGTTCACTTCTAATTTTCATATTATTTTCTCTTTTCTTTTGATATTCTTTTAAGATATTTTTAAACTTTCCCTTTCACCTTGTAAGCAATGAAGCTCACACTAAGGGCTGAGAACCATAGTGGCCCTAAAGCATAAATAGGAAATTTTACTTGACCAGACTTCATAAGGAGCCCTTAACAACTTTGGAATTCTTAGGATGTGTTTAAAAGTGTTAGACCCAAGCACATTCTAGACTTAACTTAATCTAGAGACCTATCCACTTCAAATATTAACATATATGTGACACCAAATAAAGGATTTTCACCAATTGAATCTAGAAGGATGATTAGAGTTTCTAATTGAAATACCCAAGACATCCCCTTAATAATGTAACAATTGTTGTGCAGGTGCAACATGCCCAAAATAAAACAAGGACACCCAAAACCAAAACCAAAAATAGAAGCAAACCTAACCTAACCAAAGAAAACCTAAACTACCCAAAAGCATAAAACAAAGGAAGCAAATAAAAGAAAAATAAAACCTAACCTAACTATTTATAAGAAAAGAGCTGCAAGTAGCTCAGGATTGGAAGTAATGCTTCAAATATTTCCCATTGACAGGAAATAGGACATCCTCTCCAACAAGATTTTTTAGATGGAAAGCATTGTCTCCTAGTATCTCTAAAATCTAGTAGGGGCCAAGCCAAAGCTTATCAAATTTTCCATGCTTCCCTTTTCTATCATGTGCTTTATCCCAATAGAGAACCAAGTCAAAGATTTGAAAGGATTTCACCTTGGCTCTTCTATCAAACCATCTTTTGATGACACCTTGATTCTTAGCAAAGTTTTCTAAGGATTCATCTCTTTTCTCCTCAAGGTGCAGAAGTTCAACCAAATGGGCCTCACGCTTATCCCCTTCATCATAATAATCATTGATAAATTTTAAAGTGGGGATCTTCAATTGCATCAGAAATATGGGCTCCAAACCATACACAAGGTGATAGGGAGAGGTTCTTAAAGAGGCCTTATGTCTAGTGTGATCTACCCAAATGGAAAATCTAAGCTGGGTATGCCAATCTTTGGGGTTCCTCTCCAACAACTTATGGATGATTGTTAACAAATTCTTATTTGAGGACTTAGCCAAGCCATTACCTTGTGGGTAGTAATTAGATTCAAACTTAATGATGATTCCATGATCAAAAGCCAACTAGAAAACTTTAAAGATGCAAATGTGGGACCATTGTCACAAACCAAAGAAAATGGGCAACCAAAGCGATTGATAGTACCTAATTCTATAAAATTTATTACCCCCTTAGAAGTGCATTGTTTATAAGCCAAAGCCTCGGTCCATCTAGTAAAGTAATCAGTTACGGTAAGAATGTACCTGTGGCCCACAGAGGAAGGTGGGTTGATTGTACCAATGAAGTCCATCCTCCACTATGTAAATGGTTTTACCTCTATGACTGGCTAAAGTGGAAGGTTTGCATACTTCTCCTAGTTGTAGTTTGACACACATGGCTAGTCCTCATGTGGTTGTGTGCATCATTGAACAAAGTAGGCCAATAATAGCCTAGCCTCAGGATCTAATTTACAGTAGCTAGTGCAGAACCATGGCCTGTACCATACCTATCAGGGAATTCATTCATCACTCTCCCCACTTCTTATTTCCAAGGAGATGAAGGTAAATACCTTCATGATTCTTCTTGTATAAAAAAACCCCTATTATCATAAAGTTGTCACTTTTTAGAAAATCTCTCCATTGTACTACATTGAGATGATCAAGGAATTGCTAATTTAAAAGATAGTAGATAATATCATCATACCATTCACCTGTAGAAACATCTTGGAGGTGATAGTGTTGTGTTGTGAGATTAGGACCCATTTCAGCCATTTTCTTAGTTAGTCCCTGTCCTCTCACCAATTTCATGGTCTAGATCTCAATATCATACTCTTGTAACATGGTTACCCACTTAGCTCTTCGTTCTCCCAATTCATTTTGCATCAGTAAAATCTTAACTGCAGGATCAGGCACTATGGTAAAGACCTCATTCCTCAAGATGTAGTGCCTAAATTTCTTCATAGCTCTGACCAAAGCATAGGCCTTCTTTTCTTCATTGGGATATCTCAATTCTTCACTTTTAAAGGAGAACTCATAAAAGCTATGGGATGCTCATTTCATTGGTTAGACCTTTGGGTTAACATACTAGCACAAGAGTGATTTGAAGCAAAATAATATATATAAAATGGAATGGAATAATTAGGACTCACCAATACTATGGCATCATCTATTTCCCTCTCAATCTTTGCAAATGATTCTTTTTCTTATGCACTCCATTCGATCTTTGCATCTTGCTTTGGCATTTCATTCAAGGTTTTAACTATTTCTTCAAATCTAGTGATAAACTTCCTGAGAAAGTTGATCTTTCCAAAAAATGACTTCATTTCCTTTTTGCTTGAAGGGGGATGAATCTTAAGTATGGCCTCCACTCACTATGGATCAATAGAGATACCCTTCTCTAAGATAACATGTCCTAAAAAATTCCCTTTAGTGACTCCAAAGATACACTTCTTAGGGTTAAGTGAAATGCCAAATTCCCTGCACCTTTGAAATACTTTACATAAATCTGCAATATGATCACCTTGCTTCTTGGAAAAGAATGTTGTCATCCATATAAATAATGATGCAATTGCCAATGATTTACTTAAAGGAAATATCCATATCCCTCTAGAAAGTTTCTCCAACATTGATTAGCCCAAAAGGCATCCTCCTATAAGCAAAGTTACCCCACTTTATGGTGAAGGAAGTTTTGTGCCTATCCTCGTATTGTACCATAACTTGATTATATCGAGAGTACCCATATAGAAAGGACATCATTTGAGATCCATTAACAATCTTAAGTACTTCATCTAATGATGGGACTAGATAATTATCCTTTTTCAATGCACGATTAAGATTTATGAAATCCACACAAAGCTTGATTTCACCATTCTTCTTTCTTAGTGGAACTAAATTGGCAACCCAAGTTGAATGCCTAGCTAGAAATATGATACAAGCAAATAATAACTTTTGTACCTCTTTCTGAATGATGGGTTCTAGTAGGGAATTGAATGGTCTTTTCTTTTTTTTGAATGGTTTGGTTTCTGGCTTGAGAGGAATAGTATGTGTAATAATTGAAGTATCATATGTCTTCAAATCTTCATAACTTCAAGCTATTACATCCCGATATGTGCAATGCATCAATAATTCCTCTTCTTTCCTCTAGATTAAATACTTTGCCAATAACAACATTCCTAACATTGTCTAGAGACCCCATGTTGTATGTCTCACATTGACTACTGATGGAATCCTTCTTAGCTTGATGTTCTTGGTCTTTTATCCTATCAAAATAAAAAATAATCTCTAGTTGTACCATCCCTCTTGGAATTGTGTTGGTCTTCAAGTTGATGACTCCTATGTCCATATTTGCTTCTTGAGGCTCCACTTAATCAATTATTTGAGAATTAAACACATCGCAACTAGTGATAAAATCAAGGATGTGCTTCTCATCTTCAAACACCTAAAAATTTGTTATGTTATCGGGTACTAACGACACTTGAGTGAGCTCCACCGTGAACTTCTTCAAGCCTAAAAGTGATAAAGGCTACAATGTACTGGTTGCTTGTTCCAGAGAATCTACAGTTTGGTTCTTCCTATGAGGTATTAGTTGAATGTTAAAAGAATCAAATCCCTCAATGAGATCCTAGACACTATGTCTGTAATTAGTCATCCTTCTATCATGACATGAGTATTGTTTTCTCACTTACCTAACCACTAACTTTGAAACTCCAAACACTAACATAATTTTAACTTTCTTTCTTAATGCCATCAATAATCTGTGAATCAAAGCCTCATACTCAACTATGTTATTAGTACACTAGAATTAGAGTCTGTGGGCAGCAAAGAAGGTTTTTCCTTTAGGGTTGATCAGCTCAAATCCTCTTCCAACTCCTTGCTTTGACTTTGATCCATTGAATCTTAGTGTCCAATAACTATTAGCTCCCGATCCTCTTGACTTGTCCTTTTTTCTACTACTATTAGAAGGTTCTTCAAGAGGCATTAGACTTTTACCCTTAGGGTCTTTCTAAATGTTTTGTATATCTAATCTGACCGTTGGGGTTGGATTGATGCACCTTTGTATCTACTCCACTACTATTTGGCATAAGAAACATTCCAACTCTGAGTGGGAGCATTATGGACTCTACACCAATTCGAAAGAAGTAACTCCTCAAAATTTATATCTCTACCCAATTGAATTTGATTCTTCATACATTTCTGGATAAACTCTTGAAATTACCTAACAAGCTAAGTTGACCATCCTCTTGGTCATCAACTTCCTCCTTCGGTTCAACCAATGTTTTGGAACTACTAGATTCTAATGTGAACTCACCAGATGATCTTTGAAACATAAATATCTCCTCTATATCTGACTTTGAAATAGGGGCAACCAATACGTAATTCCCAAAACTGATTTCTGATACTAACACCTCATTCAAAGTATTCTGGTATTTGGTAATTACATACTTCATTTTGGGTTCCCTTTCAATTATGATTTGATTTGGTACTCCTTTCCAAGGAAGCCAGATATGGGAATGGCATGTTGATGTATATATCCCTTTAGTGCCTTGGTGAAATCTCTACCTAAGATTAGACCATAAGTATCAGGAATGTCTGCTACTTGAATATTGATCACTTGTTGTAGGATCTAATGCAAGCTACCTGGGAATCATATTTAATTCTCCCACCACATTCACCTTTGTTTTGTCCAACTGAGTGACCTTATTTTGAGAGGTGGCAAGAGTAATATCTAGGTATCTATAGACAGTAAAAGGAATAACATTCATGGAAGCCCCTGAGTCTAAAAGACAATTGTGTAAATTCTTCCCAAAGATGTGAACATAAATTAGAAAAGGATTTTTTTTCTTGCCTTGAAATAGACTTAACTGAGTGTCAGCTTGTGCAACTTGACTCTTATCCTTTTCCTTCCCTTTATCTCTAGACTATGCTTTAATTTGATCTTTGGGTGCTTGTGAGCTAGGAGTCTTCCCAACTACTTCTCCAACTGTCCTAGCTTAAGGAACTTCATTGGATTTAAAAGATCCTAGAACTATATTTTTGATAGTAGGAACACTCAATAGCTCAAAAGCAGAAAGAATTACCTTTATCTTCCTGAGTTCCTCAGTCACATATTCACCCAATTTCTCCACATTCATATCAGTGTGTTTTTCCTTGGAATAGCTAGTCTACGTTTTCTTCCTTGCATCAACATTGCTTCCTTTTGATAAATCAGATTGTCCTCCTTTTGAAAAATGTTATGTTGGCACATGAGGATAAGATGGATTATTTTTTCCATTTGGATCTGGCGGAGTGGTAAAATTGTTTGGAGGGATTGATGCAGTAAATGGACCTCTAAACTAAGGACTTCTATTTGGTTTGTTCCTTAGATCATATTTTCTAGTAGGTTGCTAGAAAATTTGAACTTCCTCAACACCAGCCTCTTATTCATCCAAGGGGCCATTATCATTCTCAATATCTTCATTGAATAACTGTAAAATTTTATCTCCATTAAAGACTTGTTTTGTATTACCGTCCTAATTACTTGACTCCTCCTCTGGCTTATTCTCTTCATCCCATGGGAAAGGGGCATGATTAAGCACAAATACTGGAGAATCATAAGGCTTGGATGGTACTATCTCCTCACTATTGGAATTTTTCTCAACTTCATACTAAAAGATGGAGGCAGCAACCTAGAACTCAGGACAATCCAACTTGGAATGTTGATTTGTCTTGTGAAGCCTGCACCATCCAAACAAAGTTGCTTCTACTAGATACACACCACTTGGAGGCTTCTCTTGATTTTGAAGTTGATCAAATGGAGTAGGAACACCTCCATTGTTTGGCCTTGTGTTCCATGGACTGTTTTGTCTAGGTGGTTGTCTTCTTTCAAATCCTTGTCCACCTTGTTGCCCTCTGTCAAAATTCTGACTAGAAGATTTCCCTCTGTCAAAATTTTGTCCCTATGTAGGGTCTCAATTCTTCCTATTATAAATAGATTACATATTCCTCTGAGTAGCTTGAAGTTGACTATTATGGTTCCTTAGGTAGGTTACCTCCATGTTCAACTTCTTCACTTTCTTTGTCAGGTCATCTAATCTCTTCGTATCAGGATTACTGTATGGTGCATGTCATGGATTGTTTTGAGGGTATCAGAATGGCACTCCTAAACATATGGAATAGTTTAGAAATTCATAATTTTGCAAATATATGGGAAAACCAGCCTGTTGTTGTGAATGGAGAGGTTGATTAAAAAAAATTTCAGGATAACTAGGCATTGGTGAAGCTTGATCTATTGGAGGACTTGGATGAGCCACCAAAGGTAATTGAGATACTGGATTTATAATGGGGGTATGATTAGTTAGACCCTAGTTGAGAGATTGGACCTACCTTGGGTGAGTGGTGAGTCCTAAATATGGAAAAGGCCCTAACAAGTATTGTCTCGGGTTAGTACTAACCTTGAAACCCTCTGTATATGCACCAAGCAAGCTATTCAGATGATTAGTCCTCCACTTAAGAAAGGTGGATGCAAGACTATCAAGGGATTTAAAATAATCTTTCAAAGCAATAGAATCATCCACAACATAGGGGGCCTGCAACCTGGTATATGCACAATGAAATCTATTATTAAATGACCCAATAGGCTCATTAACTTCCCTCTTAACTTTAGTGAATTGCAGATATAGCTCATTAGCACTAATAGGGATCTTAAACTTTTGCAAAAATGCAGTCTCAAGTTCAGTCCAGTTGTGAATTGACCCAATAGGTAGATGATTGTACCAATAAAAGGAATTGTCTCCTAGAAAATAAGGGAAAATCCTACATAAAACATCCTCATGGTTGATCCCTCTATCTCTAAGACAAGTATGGAAAATCCTAATATGCTCATTTGTAGTTCTATTAGGGTCATTTGTATGAAACTTGGAGTAGAAATGCTCAAGATTCTTGGGCATAACATTGTAGTTGTTGAATGACAAGGGAGATGGGTTGTTTTCCAAGAAATCCATTGGTGGTGGTGGAGGTGGTAAAGGCTGATTGATGACTGTTTGGGGTTGCTAAATGGGAATGGTCTCATAATTAGATGATGATGGGCTTGATGAAGGTGAGGATGGTGGAAATGGTAGGGTAGATGATGACTCTTCCTATCTTCTAGTCCTCCTTGACCTAGTTGAGGATTGAAATTCTTAAAAATATTCCTCTCCTAGTGTAGATCTGGTTCTTCTTCAGAATCTTTGAAGAGGAATGGTAGATAGAAATTGATCCAGCTTGTTTATTCAATCCCTCCTTCTAGCGCCAATCTATTGATGGTGTTTTCTACATAGCAACAACTCAGAAATAATATAATATCATATCTCTCTCAAAAGATAAATCTCTATCAACAAGCCTCAAGAGATAACCCCAAGGTCTCTAATGTCAAGTCTTGACAATGCATAAACAACTCAGATAATATGTGAAAATTTTGGTAATCAAAAGGGGCCTTACAAGACAATATTGGAAACTTCACACTCATCAGATCTTGCAATATGGTGATACTTTTTTATCCTACAATTAACCCAAATTTCAAAAGAAATAACAAAAGATAAACCTAAACAACAAGGACCAACAATGCAAATGAACCAAGATCTCGCAAAGAGATATTTTCCAAAAGTAAAATAAACCTAGGACCAACAATGCAAATGATTAAACACTTAAAGTGGACCAACCCTTCAAAACCAATTCCTACTAAACCCATAATGAACCTACAATCTCATAGAAATAGTGCAATCTTCTAAGGAATTAAAGATTTTCAGATCATGAAGCATTCACCCAAATCAACCCTATTTTGTAATTGAAATGAATAAATACCCACAATTGAACTTAACACACAAATTTCAGGCCCAGGATAACTTTACACAACAACTTATAATTAGCAAGATGCTAAAAGTATGGACCAAGGATTGCTCAAACACTTCAAATATCAAACCATAAAAACCAATGCATCACATCTAAATCTAAATCCAACATGTAACTAATAATCTCAAAGAAATCTTAAAGAGATGGAATAACAAGAACCATGGAAGATAAAATAACACAAGAAAGATTACCAAAGAACAATGTCTTTACTTATATTGAATCACCCAATGTTGTAACAATTCAAGTATTCTCAGTATTACAACACTTTCTCTCAAAAACTGCTAAGTCCTAACTTAATTCTAGCTCTTGCAGCTATGACTTAACCTATTCTAACCCTTACAAATGAGGAAAAATCCTCAATTTATAGAAAATTCCTCCAAAAGGTCAGTCCAAATTAGGGTATACATCCAAAGGTCGGCCAAGTTAGGTCAGCCTTGAATTTTTTTAATAAAATAAAATTTGCATTTAATGTTTGTAACTTCATCTAGGTTGGCCTAGACCCTTTCAAAATATTTCTCTCTACTGGCACAAAGTTTGGCCAGAAAAAATATGAACGTAAGAAGGTTGCAGGAGTGGTGGCATGAAATTTATGCTCCTTCTGATGGTGCTTGAGTTACAAAAGAAAATCTGGAAAATTTTGCAATCTATATTTCAAAGTTAGATAAATATCATGAGTTATAGATTGAATTGGATAAGGTAATGCCCCAATATTTGGAGGAGTTTGAAAATCATAAGACAAGAATTAAATTTAGTCTAGTTCTAAATCTAGAAGATATTAAGGGGATATTGGGAAAATTTAAAGAATTATCAAATAAATTATAAGCTTACAAGGAGAATGAGAATCACCAACTAGTGCCACCTAGATTTTTGTGCCAGACATGTGGCCTCTAGCTTGCCAGTTGTATGACCTTGAGCTTTGTGCCAGTAGAGAGAAATATTTTGAAAGGGCCTAGAACAACATAGATGAAGTTAAAAACATTAAATGCAAATTTTATTTTATTAAAAAAATTCAAGGCTGACCTAACTTGGCTGACCTTTGGATGTAAACAGCCTTGATTTTTTTTAATAAAATAAAATTTTCATTTAATGTTTGTAACTTCATCTAGGTTGGCTTGGACCCTTTCAAAATATTTCTCTCTACTGGCACAAAGCTCAAGGTTGTACAACTGGCACATGTTCGGTACAAAAGTCTAGGTGGTAGCTAGCTGGTGATTCTCATTCTCCTTGTAAGCTTCTAATTTATTGGATAATTCTTTAAATTTTCCCAATATCCCCTTATATCTTCTAGATTTAGAACTAGACAAAATTTAATTATGTTCTTATGATTTTCAAACTCCTCCAAATATTGGAGCATTACCTTATCCCATTCAATCTATAGCTCATGATATTTATCTAACTTTGAAATATAGAGGTCGGCCAAGTTAGGTCGGGCTTGAATTTTTTTAATAAAATAAAATTTTCATTTAATGTCTGTAACCTCATCTATGTTGGCTTGGACCCTTTCAAAATATTTCTCTCTACTGGCACAAAGCTTGAGGTCATACAACTGGCAAGCTAGAGGCCACATGTCTATCACAAAAATCTAGGTGGCAGCTAGCTTGCGATTCAAAGGTCGGCCAAGTTAGGTCGGCCTTAAATTTTTTAATAAAATAAAACTTGCATTTAATGTTTGTAACTTCATCGAGGTTGGCCTAGACCCTTTCAAAATATTTCTCTCTAATGGCACAAAGCTCAAGGTCATACAACTGGTAAGCTAGAGGCCACATGTGTGGAACAAAAATCTAGGTGGCAGCTAGGTGGCGATTCTCATTCTCCTTGTAAGCTTCTAATTTATTGGATAATTCTTTAAATTTTCCCAATATCCCCTTCATATCTTCTAGATTTAGAACTAGACTAAATTTAATTCTTGTCTTATGATTTTCAAACTCCTCCAAATATTGGGGCATTACCTTGTCCCATTCAATCTATAGCTCATGATATTTATCTAACTTTGAAATATAGATTGCAACATTTTCCAGATTTTCTTTTGTAACTGAAGCACCATTAGAAGGAGCATAAATTTCATGCCACCACTCCTACAACCTTCTTATGTTCATATTTTTTTTGGCCAAACTTTATCCTTCGAGTTACTATCTCTAGGAACATCCCTAGGACCAAGATCTCACAAAGAGATATTTTCCAAAAAGTAAAATAAACCTAGGACAAAAAATGCAAATGATTAAACACTTAAAGTGGACCAATGCTTCAAAACCAATTCCTGCGAAACCCATAATGAACCTACAATCTCACAGAAATAGTGCAATCTTCTAAGGAATTAAAGATTTTCAAATCATGAAGTATTCACCCAAATCAACCCTATTTTGCAATTGAAATGAATAAATATCCACAATTGAACTTAACACACCAATTTAAGGCCTAGGATAGCTTTACACTACAACTTATAATTAGAAAGTTGCTAAAAGTATGGACCAAGGACTGCTCAAACACTTTGAATATCAAACCATAAACACCAATGCATCACATCTAAATCTAAATCTAACATGTAACTAATAATCTCAAAGAAATATTAAAGAGATGGAATAACAAGAACCATGCAAGATAAAACAACACAAGATAGAGAACCAAAGAATGATGTCTTTACTTATATTGAATCACCCAATTTTGTAACAATTCAAGTATTCTCAATATTACAACACTTGCTCTCAAAAAATGCTAACTCCTAACTTAATTCTACCTCTTGCAACTATGACTTAACATATTCTAACCCTTACAAATGAGGAAAAAGCCTTAATTTGTAGACAATTTCTCCACAAGGTCAGCCCAAATTAGGGTTTACATCCAAAGGTCGGCCAAGTTAAGTCGGCCTTGAATTTTTTTAATAAAATAAAATTTGCATTTAATGTTTGTAACTTCATCTAGGTTGGCTTGGACCCTTTCAAAATATTTCTCTCTACTAGCACAAAGCTCAAGGTCGTACAACTAGCAAGCTAGAGGCCACATGTCTGGCACAAAAATCTAGGTGGCAACTAGCTGGCGATTCTCATTCTCCTTGTAAGCTTCTAATTTATTGGATAATTCTTTAAATTTTCCCAATATCCTCTTCATATCTTCTAGATTTAGAACTAGACTAAATTTAATTTTTGTCTTATTATTTTCAAACTCCCCCAAATATTGGGGCATTAACTTATCCCATTCAATCTATAGCCCATGATATTTATCTAACTTTGAAATATAGATTGCAACATTTTCTAGATTTTCTTTTGTAATTGAAGCACCATCAGAAGCAGCAAAAATTTCATGCCACCACCCCTGCAACCTTCTTATGTTCATATTTTTTCTGGCCAAACTATCTCCTTCCAATCACTATCTCTAGTAAGCTAATGCATCCATCATATATTTCCTTTACCCTCCCCTGTATTTTTTTTATTTTCTTAAGTACCTTGTAAAGGAGCTCCTTTCTATAATTCCAGACCTCGATCCATTCCTTTACCTTCTCAACTTCATCACTAGAAAGGATGTCCAACTTGGCCAATTCATTCTTAGGCACCTGCATAATTTAATTATCAATTGTTTCATTAATCTTCTTGCAATCTGTGACAACCTATGAGTTATGTTCCAAAAAATTAGAAGCATTGGTGTATATCTTCATAATCTACTCAATTGCTTCATCTCCTCTACTATTGACATCCTAGAGCTAGCTATGAGTACAATGCATAGAGGACTTTAACCTTTTAATTTAAGTAACTTCCTCCTTAGGCAACAATCCTTTTGGCACAACCCCCTCTCTTCATATTGTTTGTAGAGGCCTCATAAAATGTTGTACATATTTATAAACATAATTCAATTGCTTTTGTAATTTTTCCTTCTCCTCTGTCTCTTTATCCAATCTCCTCAAAATTTCTTTAGAATATTCTTGGAACTCCTTTTCCTATTCCTTGGTAGTAGGCCCTAAGTTGATTGTTTGCACCATGTAATATGATGGCTTAACCTCATCTTTGAACTTATCTACTACAGGAACAACCACACACATAACCCTGTTATTAAATTCATCTTTGGATATCGTAGGGAGTATCTTGGCCCTTTTCCTTTGCTTGGGTTGTCCCCATTGTTCAAGCAAGTTATCCCAGCTTGGGGTTTTCTCCTATACAATAATTGGCTTCTTGCTAAGCCTCTTTTCTAACCATTGTGGACTTGTAGATGATTCAGTTGTCACATCCTTGTTGAGACTATCAACCAAATGTACTTCAACATCTTGCTCTGACTCTAGTTGATTTTCCTATTCACCTCTGTCGTGATGAGGACTATCAACAACCTCTTATTTGTTTTCTCCTTCCTCCAGGTGATCTTCTTTGTCATCAATTGTTACCTCTTTTGGATACCTTGATGCCTTACCCTGAACAACCTCTGATCCTATTTTCTTACTTTCTACTCTGGAGGTGGACTGTCTTACTTCTTGTACAAACTTCTTCCATTCTCCACTATTAGGAGTGAATATCTCTCCACCTTCTTTCAGTGGTTCAATATTATTAGAAATGTTCCCCTCTTCATTAATTGCCTCCTCAAAAACTTGTACATTTTGGTGTGGAGAAGGAATGGGGGAATTATTTCTTGTAGCTACTCTCCCTTCTACATCATTGGTAGGTGCCTCTTAATCTTGCACCTCTTCTTCACTTCCTCTACTAGAGCAAATTTTTGTTTAGGATAATTTCTCCTAACATATACCTAGGGCTTTTCCCCTAAACTCTCCAAATCCACAACCTTTGTTACAGAAGGAGCATCTATGGTAGCTTCACTTTTCTTTTCCTTGGTACCCTTTTGCCTCTCTGTGATTATCCTTGTTTTCCTCACTAGTTGTGAGGTTTCACCTTCTTGAATAGTAGCACCAACTTGAGGAGATCTTTCGTTCTTAGGAGATGGATTTTCTCCTCATTTCACTGGTACCTGGTTCCTTGTTCTCCTCTTTATGGACACTGGTTTATCCACCTCATCATGGGCTTTCTCCTCATGAGGTTGATTGGTTTTAGTCTCCTCTTCATCATGAGACTCCAAGTCTCCCATTAAGTCATAGGTGAACTTAACACCTTCGGCTTCCAATTTCAATGCATTATGTCTCACCCACAACCTGGAATACTTCTTCACTAGTTTAGTAACCTGATTCAAATATGTGATTTCTTCCTTAGACCAATTGATTGGAGGTAATGGCTTGTTTCTGTATGGTTCAAATTCATGGTGCTGAAGCAAGTTTGCATCATCATCCTATACCTGATCAGGCACCTCCACAACTTTGTATAACTTGATTGATTTCAAAGGAAACCTTGAGAACCTTCTCCTTATAGCCTCAAATTCATCTCGACAGTTTTCCCAATAGTCTTCAATGTGATCCTTATTCCTAGAATTTTTATTGGCCTGTTTCATAGCCTTACCATAATGATCAAAATTACCTTTTTCAGTGTGGGAATACAACTCAAATTGTGTCATCTCCTTTTCTAAATGTTGATCACTTTGAATAGAAGGAAATTCCTCCAAATTCCCTTTTCTCAATGGGAATTCTGATCCCAACCCTTTCTTATTTATATTACCTTGTTGTGGGACTTCTTCAAAACTTATCATTTGTCTCATCAACTCTAGCATCAGGAGTTTGTTGGTGGGATACTTGGGTAGTCTGAGAGGAATAGTTGGAGATTCCTATACCCCGATGTATGTAAACCTTTGGAATTGAATAAACAATTGGCCATATTTCTTGATCAAATCCATAGCATCTGAGGAGACCCTGCTATGAAGACCATCCTACAATAATCTGGGAATGTACATGAATAAAGCATCATTGGCCCTTCTGTAGTTGGATGTTTTATATTGTAACTGTGCGTAGAAATTCCATAATCTTTCTTTCCCAATGTTTCCCTTGCAGCTAAGACCCTTGTACTTGGTTGTGTGTTGCAACATGTATACAAGATATGATGTCATAGTGAATCTATTGATTTCTTGCACACTCCTCAATTGGGCATCCATAATATTACTTATGATTTTGGCCCAATGATAGTGCTTGTTTTCCATAATTTGTGTGATGGGACAAAACATCCAATTGTCAAAGATGTGAGCTTCTTCCACTCCCATGACTGTGCCCAAAATATTTATAATGTCATGATATTCTAGCTTGAAATCACTCTTTTACAGCTACTTGGGCAGTTTTGAGTAGTGTGGCGTGGGCTTCGGGATCCATGCATTGTTCATAATTTCCAAGGCTCTATTGGGGTCTTCCTCATAGAACTTGATAGCTTCCCCAATGTTTATTTCCTTAATGAGCTTGTGATGAGATGCAATGTTGAAGACCTCTGCAATGGACTCCTCAGTTAAGTTTAGCATGACCCTACCCTGAGGCCCAATGATGATTCTTGTCCTTGAGTCATAATGCTTGGCACATTCTAAGACCAACTCAGCACATAGTTGTGTGGGAGGAAATCCTGCTGCTTGTGCTAATCCAGTGTGAGTGATCTTCTGAGCTAACTCAATTGGTGCATTCTTGAACATCCTCTGTTGAAATTCATCATAATCCACATGGCCCATATTGGTATCTCAAATATTTGACCATGTGGAGGAAATATTTATCTCTGGCCATATGCCCTTGAAGTTGTATTTCATCCTTTCTTGTCTCTTCCTGACTTCTTCTTGTACTTGAGAATCTTTCATCTTGGTGGCTTTTCTAGGACTAACCTCAGCCTGTATTTGTTAGAGACAAGACCACAATCATGATAATTCCATTAACTTAAGAAAATTAATCATTCAAATTCTAATGGAAACATAATGCAAATAATATCATCAAATGTCACAATAATGCATGAGTAAATCAACTCCAAATAGCTTGATATCCATTTAGAAGTGCCAAGGAATCATCACATACTAATTATTTATCAATGACACATGAAATCTGAGATCTAGGGGAAATTTGAATAATTTGAGGCTCGAATTTTCTGGCTAAGGTTTGGTTAATTCGAGATAGCTTTGAGTTACCAAAATGTGCCAATCACATGCATTTTCTCAATTAATCAAGTGGAATCAAGGGTGGGTGAATTTCATCGATTCAATCAATCATGTTCAAGCTTGGATTACCTCAGAGACACCTCATTTGATTTGATCTATTAAGCATTTTAAGGCATTGATCATACACAAAGTTCGGTTACTTCTAGGGACCTTGGATTACTTGAGTGAACTAATGTTTGGGTAATCTAAGCTTGCTTGGATTTACCGATTAGACTTCAAACTCAAAATTTAGCTAAGTGTTCATTTTGAAGGTCAAGATGTTAAGTTGATCAAGAAACATGGATAATTTGAGGGTGCTCGGATTCTTCAAGCAGATTAAGACTTGGAAAATTCAAGGAACCTTAGAATTTTTGAAATAAGCCCCATCTTGCAAAATTCACCAAATGTTGGCACTGCATTGTGAAAATGATAAACAACGACAATTCTCCCTCAAAGGATTGAATTATTACTATTTTAAGATGGATTTTTGAGCGATTTGTGTGGGGTTCCTAGCATTCATTCATGGAATCTTCAAATTGAGCACAAGAAACCTCACGAAACTAGGGTTTTGGTTTGGTTTCACAACATAAAGCCCTACCCTCTATTTCTAACTTAAATCATGAAGCCAATAAAGAAGACACTAAGGACATTGGATCAATTTATGTATTCAAAATAAAGCCCTCATTTAACTATAGAACATGCCCTAAAGAATGAAACCCATTGTAATAATTTGAAATGGCATTCATCATAGGCCCTAACTTCTAGTGGCCAAATTATACTATGAAAATATTTATCAATAGAGCTCAAATGAAATCAAACCACTAGTGTGAGGCAAAAACCTTACCTTTGAATAGCACATGGTGAAGAAAAGTGCACTTGGAGACCTCGGGAGGGTAATGAAAAATCTTAAAATGATTTATTGAAGAAGAAAAATGTTCACAAAAAATCTTAAATCAACTAATGGATGAACGCTTTCTCTCAATTTCCAACCTACATGAATGCAAAATAACCCAAAATAAAGGCTGACCCCAAATATAAAGTCGTATTCAAGTAATAAATGACCATCATTAATGTGCGATAGGATGTCTAAAGACTTCAAAAATGCGATGGGAACCCGGATTTGGGTAATTGGAGGTAGCTCAGAATTACCGAACCTCTCCCCATAACTTAGCTAATTTTGCCTATTTTAAAACTTTTTTATCAGAGACCGACTTCTAAGAGCTAGACCATCATTTGAAGTTGCAAGATGGCATCTTAAATTCAAGTTTATCATTAAAAACATGGGTGAATCAAGACCAAGACCGAGGGAATTATCCCTTAAGGGGATGAAGTCAAGACCCTATGAAAAGCACACAAGAAAGTGAAGCAAGAAAAGAGGGTCCCTGATTTTAGCAGGGCATGTGTACAAAAACTACACAATAGGTTCTTAGTTAGGGTAATTAAGTACATGGCACCTTGCAAGCATCCAACAAGCCTTTAAAGGCTTTAACCAATCATACTAGAGGCTCTTATACTTTTTATAGTAGTACCCCATTCTGAAAGACACTATACGGCTAAGGCCTACATACCATGAGGACTTGATAGTTTAGTCTTATCAATTTAGATATTGTCTCAAGTGAAAAATTGGTTAGAGTCACCTTCAAATTGGTCTTAGGCAGGAACCTCTAAAGGTAACAAAAGTGAGGGAGCACACTAGTAGTTCGACCGCCTAATTCACGTAAAGTGCAAGGAGGGAACACACACAATGTCTCTTTCTCACACTAGCATGATTGTTCAATTTTAAACCCAAATTTGAAATGTGTGGGTAATGTTCTAGACAACCAATGTCACTAGAATTCTTTTGACTCTCAATATTTCCAAAAAGTGCAATACAATTGCATATGTATTCGAATGACACGAATTGCAAAATAATACAAGACAATGAAACAACAAGTTTGTTTTAAGCCTCAAAGCAATGATCTGAGTTCTTTTTAAGCACGAAATACCATGTGAAGTTGTTTGTTCAATTTTAGCCCAAAAGTAAATTCTAGTAAGTTTCTAATGTTCAATTTTACCCCAACTTTGAAAAAATCAAAACAATGATTGATTTTAACCCAAATTGACCTAGTTGGCCTAAAACAAAAAATAAAAGCAGCAAGTGGATATTCTAGACTATTACAATAAGCATTTAAAAATGCTTTTTTCAAGTTCAAGTTCAATTCTCCAACTCAAATATGCTTGCTTTTGCTTAATTCCAATGCCAACGGGGTTGGTTTGTCAATAGATGATGATGAATTTTTGTTTCCTAATGTCATTATTTGCACCACCTAAGACAATTCTGAAGACTTCAATAACAAGGCATAATGTAATAAATGGTGGCCTTAAACATCTCGTACACCTTCTTTAACAATTTTTCATCCTCAACTATTTCAAACAAAAATATGGCGCACTTCTTGCATGGCCTAACCCTTGTTGAGCTTTATGTAGTTAAATCTAAGCTAGATCTACCAAACAACAATCAAAAAGTGGCTAAAGGTTAACTGAAATGTGCCAAAGGAAATTTTTTTTATAGGTTTAACCATTAAACATATCCTTCAGGCACAATCTATCATGGCTCAAACCACACAAATGTCTATCTGGGCAATTAAAAGCAAAATTTGGCTCTAAATCTGACTAAACTAGCGTAATTTACTCCATCCACTTGCTTATTAGATAACAAAATCTTCTCAAAGACAGAGATTTATATTTCAAAAATAAATAGAGAGAATTTGATCTAACATTCAAATTGAGATCCCATCAATCCATTGTTGGAGGAATAAATTCACATCTTAAGAAAGTATCAAATCATCACCACACAAGCAATATGTATGTGTGAGATAAATGCATAGACCTAGGACTAGATTATGCACATTTTGCTTCAAATGTCCCATAGGGAATGTTTGAATTCTTCGAATTGAGTGAGTGGTGTGTCTCAAGAATTTTCAGTAGGAACTAGATTAAAGGAAGGTTGTCATATTAATCAAAGTTTTCTTACTCTAGGAACTGTCATTTGGAAGATAAGTGGAAGCAATGAGATGAGGAATGGGAACCTTCCATATAGAGATTCAAAACTCACTAGAATTATTTAGCATGCATTGGGAGGCAATGTAAAGTCTACAATTATATGTACGATGAGTCCTGCATGACACTATGTTGAACAATCATTGAATACACTATTCTTTACTAGTTTTGCAGAGGGAAGTTGACGAGTGAGCAAATGCGAGACACTGAAAATGATGCCAACAACCAAAGAACTTTTATTATTATTAGAATGGAACTTCTTACATGTAGAGGATCACAAATCCTCAAGCTCTGCAATACATGCAAATTACAAAAATTACAAAAGATCCCTTTTCGCAACATACGAGCTCTTTTCCCCAAAAAGCTACCAAAAATTGGAAATCTCACCCATAAATAGAGCTCGTTTCCAATTTGGAGCCAAAACAACATTCAAATTTGAGTTTTGGTAGTTTGGTGCCCAAATTACAATTTGAAATTCACATTTGAATTCACATTCGAAAATTAGCACATTTCTAAAAATGCACCAACTTCCAGAAGCCATAACTTTTGATCCGACTGTCAGATTTTCAATGATAATACCTTTTCAGAATCGAAAAGATGATGTGGCACAAAGTAGGGCCTATGGCCAACTACTTTGGGTTTTCATAATTTTTTTTGCCCATTTGGAGCCTCTAAGGGCCTCAAATTTGGCTTTGAATATTTTAATAGCTAAAGGGGTATCTAGAAATGCAAAAACATCTAAGAAACAACTAACAAAAAATTAAAATCTTTCTTTTATTGGGTGATGTAGGATTTCCCTCACACCACTGGATGCTTTTGCATCAAAAGTGGTGGTGAAGAAGCAGATGGTGGCCAAGAATGATGGCAATACTTTATGTCAGGATAATAGTACGAATGATGACACACTTTATGAAAGGATAATAGCATCAAAAAACTGGAGAAGCGTAGACAAGGCAATGGGGATTTGAGATGATGCCTCAACAAGGAATGAAACTATTTGATATGATGCTTTGAGAAAATGCATAGCAGAGGATTGAAAGTAGCAGTTGGAGTCATTGTCAAACTTCAAAATCTTGAAATCAAGAAAATCTAATAGATTGCTCAAAATTTTGATGACTTCCTTCTAACAATATAGAATGATATCACCAAGAATAAAAGCTAATATCTGAGCATAATGTTATACTTGATTCAAGATTTTGTATTCAATTATTTAGCTTGATTAGGAATTGTTAATATGCAAGGTCAATAAAAAATTGATAAATCTATATTAAAAGCATATAAGCTCAAATACATAAATCATACAAGTTATGCCTAAGAGATTATATGTTCAAAAAATCAAGCTCAAATTTGTAAATCGACTATGCAATGGTTCATGAACATTTGCCAATAAGGGACTTCTACTAAAAAACCATGATTGAAAGAAGAAAATTGGCCCGATTAAAAGAAGATAATCAACTTTATCATATTCTTTAAAAAGGCCAAGGATTATTGTCCAAATGATTGTATATCCCACCATAATGAATGCATATAAATATCAAGTGAACAAGATAATGTTACGGTAGGCACCAAATGTAATCTATTTGAAATCATTAGCAACAATGTAGCTGAGAAGTTGCTTTTATATCCATAGTTCAACAAAAGCAATATTTGCATGGTGTGCACAAGATAGATTTAAGTTTTGAAATCAAGAAAAAAGATAGTGAATGCAAATACCATCCTGTGTGTTATGAGTGCAAACTTGTAGGTAACTAATGGTAAAAGTAAAACCCAATTCAAGATGCCAGTAATTTTTTTTAAGTAACAAATTCAAAATGCCTCTAAATCTGGATATTTAGAGATTACTTTGCAAAAGTATTTCAACCTGCAAAAGAGAGATTTAAAACAAAACAAAAACACATAGATAGTTCCCTCCTAGCTGGTTTTTCCCACTTCCGTTTTAGCCCTATTTGTTAGAAATCAAAATAATATTAATAAAATGAAATAGAGGATATTGAGAAGCCCCACGGTGGGTGCCAAAATGTGAACACTAAACTTGCAAATGTTAAACTTTGACAAACATTATCATATAAGTCAAATTAAACAAAGCAAACCAAGTATTCCTATGAGATATCTAAACATACTAGATATGCAAACAAAACAACAAAAGATGAAAGAAACTAATTGAAAGCATATAAAAAAGCATGTGCAAACCTATCCCATAGTGGAATTGGTGCTCCTTTGATGTGAAAAGGATTCCCTTTCCCACCCCCTTGATAAGCTTCCAAAATGATGAACAAGATGTGATGAAGATGCTGAGATGAATGCACCTACAGTGAGAATGTTAAGATTGTGGATAGAAACTTGGCTTATATTTATAGATTGAAGGGTTGAAGAATGGAGATATGGGAGGAATGTGGGACTAAAGGAGATTCAATAATATTTTGACACTTATCAGAAATCTAATGGGTGAAGTTGGAGCACATTTTGGAGAATATGCATAGTTAATGCATATGGTTGAGGATTTGAGTGGTGTAAGAGAGATAAATTCATGTGTAAGAGACATTAAATGAATATATTTGAGATGTTTTGGAGGGAAATTTTTTCAGAAAATAATTCAAATAAATGGAGTTAATGAAGGAATATTCCCTTAGAATATGCCTTTGAGAGGATAAATGAGGAATTAGATAATTAAAAGAATTGATTTTCATGTGCAAGTGGGTGGGTTAGTCAGGGGTTTAGGTTTGACCCAGGTTGAGACAAAATCTAGAGGATGAGTAATGATGGTTAAGAGTTAATTAATCAAGAATTAATTAACTTGGAGGAATCTAGGGGATTTGACATTTGATTTAAATGATTTGCTTTATTTAATCAGATGTGAGTACTTTAGGATATTTAATTAAATAAATTGATTTATTTAATCAAACAAGATGAATCAGTAGTGAATTAATCTAATAAACTAAGCACTTTATTTGATTAATATAAGAATTTGATGTTAATTGATTGAAATTAGATGCACTATGTCAGTTAGGATTATTTGCGTGTCTACAAACATATATAGGAGTAAAAAGTGAAGTAATTTATAATAATTTTGTCCCTTACCTTCTTATAGATTGATTTTGGTGGAGAGTGAGAGATAATGCCGAGCGTTTGACCATGCGTGCCTTCGAGACTCGATAGCCTGCATGAGGAGGTAGCGCGAGGTGACCTTCAACATCCTATGAGTGGATTCTTCTCTACCTTTGCTTTGTTTTAACACATTTATTTTATGTTTTTAAGCATTTCTAGGTAGATTTAGGACCCTAGAAGAAAACATTACAAAGTGTCCCTTTTTTCTTGTAAAGTGTTCCCTCTTCGCAAAGTGTCCCACTTTTTTGCAAAGTGTCCTATTTCTTTGCGAAGTGTCCCAAATAAGGAATAAAGTGTCTAGGACCCTTAGAAAAGTACCCTAGAGCAACTTTAGCACTCGTTTTGACTATTGATATATAGATTTAAGATTTTAGAATGCTTATAAGACATATTTTGCTTTTTGTTAGATACCTTTGGGATCATGATAGCATCTCAGCGACAGAATATTCTATCACTTAGAAGACCTCGTCACGACACTATCAAAGGAGAATACATAGATTTTTTATTCTACTAGGATATATTGGGCATACCTCATGCCACCAATGAGATACCATGTTAATGGAATTAGTAGAGAGATGAGATGAAGATACTTGCACATTTCGTCTACTGAAAGGAGAGATGATGATCACTCTAGAGGATGTACATCACATCCTTTGAGTTCCCATTCAAAATGAGATATTCCATTTCACAAAGAACCATACATATAGGAGGATGAGGGTAGATATAGGGTACTTCCTTGAAGGAGCAGTTTGAGATGAGATTGTGGGGCCATGTATTGAGCTACAATGGCTACTCTATGCATGATCACCACTTTTGAGATAGATTATGATTTTCATCATAGCACTAGTACTAGTCCTAGATGGTTGGGGAGCACACCTGAATGGAAGCCTAGTTCACATTATATGGGAGATGGAGCATCGTCAGACTATTTGTGCATGGGGTCGCAGCATGCATACAAATTTGTACTATGATCTTGGATGGTTTGCTTATCATGAGGTTGAGAGCATGAAGCATTATACACTATTGCAGGTTTGGTGCCTAGAGTATATCACATGCACCAGGCCAACATTATTTCCATCTATATATGATTTGGATATCCACATTCCTTTAGTTATCCACTAAGATGAGTGTGGCAATATAGATATTTTCATTTCTTGAGAGTCCAATTTAACCACTTGGATAAGGAAGATATCCTTTAGAGACCTTACCAGTTGATACCATAGTGGCCAGATGTGACCCAACAATTGAGGAGGATGCAAAGGGACATGTTTCTACTACTAAGGCATGATTACATAGTAAGACCATTCTACTATGATCGTGTCATGGGACATTCTGAACAGGTGTAGGCACTAGTAGTAGCATGAGCTCTTTACAGCCGAATAGTGTGGAGAGCCTAGAGGCTAGGAGATATGAGATAACTAACATTGGATGATGTTTTACCTAGTGACTTAGATGACTCAGATCTTGACATTCCCCATAGTCTCTGACATTGATGATGTCGGTGCTATAGATGCATATAATGAGTGGTGGGCCGCAACATGACCAACTCTGGTATTTCCTATGGATTAGCCTATAGGATTTATGGGGCCACTTCCATATTAGAGGGATGAGGAGGAGGAGGCAGGTGAGTATACATGGATCAAGGTTGGAGACCCATTTGTAGATGAGGTAGAGGAGGACTATGATGAGGAGGTAGACTTAGAAAATGAGGAGGATGATGACAACAATGAGGAGGACAAGGGCTAGTTGATGGGTTAGGGAAGTGACACATCATAGGAGGGTCCAATTTCCCATGAGTGGAGAGATTCAACTCCTACCCATATAACTAGATCATAGTCAGTAGCTGCAACATGCACTAGCACTTACAAGCATGGAGAGGATAGCACATCCTCTATGCCTCCTACATAAGATGAGGCTATTTTTGCATAGCTAGCTAAAGATCTAGGTGATGACACATTTTTTTATGATTATCCTTATACTTTCATGACTATGCTTATGTCCATGATTTTGATTTATATATGTCATGATGTATACTAATTATATTTATGACTTCTATCTTGTAGGGTTTTTGAGAGAGTTGCATGATCTCTATCGATAGGCAACCATAAAGATAGTACCTTCTTTAGTATTAGATCAGGCCATCAACATAGACTGTGTGTCACCACCTATTGTGGAGCAACACCTAGATTTGTTCAAGCCTTATGTTAGATTGAGAGTAGCATATAAGGGTGCTACTAGGCACATTGATAGAGCTGAGGTTGCATATTAGGAGCTTTAGTTGTCTTGAGATTTAGTGCAGGTCAAGATACTTCATGCAGAGATTGTGAGGTTATAGGTGGATAGAGATTGTATAAGGCGAGATCACCTAGAAGCTTTCAAATGGGAGCTACCAACTATTGGACGAGCAAGGATCCTATACTATGCATTTGATTCTCTTATTAGTTCACGATCGCATGCTACTATCTCTCAATGGATGTGATCGCCAGGTCTCATGGGATCTGGTAGCCACAAGCCACACTAGCATTGTATACTTGATGATATGTACTAAATTATATATATATATATATATGATCATTTATGTTTCATTCTTTATGCTTGGGTATGTGTAGGATCATGATGGGCCAAAAAGTGGCGATATGATGGGTATGTGGCTGATGACTTTTTTTAAACCCAAAATTAATGAAACAAAAAGGGTTTTTAAAGCAGATTCTCAGCTTTCCACCAATATAAATTATGCTTTACTTTGAATTTAATAAATAATTATTATTCATTTTCTATTTGAATTATGGCTAGAGTCTTGATTGATAGGTTGATTGAAAAGCCTCTATAGCTTTCAAATGGTATCACATTTTTTGAATCTGGAACATGCATCACATTCTATGCTTCACATACTATAGGATTAAAATAAAATTGAATTTCATGAAGTTTTGACCAAGTTAAGTTTGTCAGACATACGAGTTTTTATATTTTTTAAAAGTTGTACTAAAAAAATCATCATTAATTATTTACTTGGAAAAAAATACACAAAAATATACATCACATTGGGACATGAGTCATCTACTTATATCTAAAATATTATCATTTTATTGTGGCTAGGGTGGTTAGATAGACACCTACTTATTTTTTCCCTGAAATTTAAGTAATACTGCATTGAAATTTCAAATTTTCACCAAATTGATTTTTTTAAAATAAAACTAGTAGTTTAGAAACTACATTCTATTTTCTACAGATTCTATTCTTACATATTTTGAAATAATATAGATAACTTATTCAAATTTTTACGTCAAATTTCCTAACTCTGATTTTTCTGAATTTTTCGCCACTTAAGGGCCTGTTTTTTCCATGATGATTTTGCACATATCTGCATATGTGTTTAATTCAGATGACAATGTGATTTATCAAATAATCTTTGTAAGACTATTTAATAAATATATCCATGATCTAACATGTTTTATGTGATCTGATTAAAACTATCCTAGTTTATTTTATATGCAACATGATGATTAAGTATGTTTTTGAATAGTGGATAAACAAGTTTTGAATGGACTTGAAATCATCATGTTTTAAGGGGACCCAAAACCTACACAAAGATCAACAAGCTTCCCAAAAGATGGAAACATAATCAATCAGTAGCGAAACAAGGAAACAACAAGCTGACAACCAACCAAAAGCTAGCAAGCTACCCAGAAAAGAACCAAGACTCTACATGAATCTTCAACTCATTGGTTTTGATGGGACCAACAACCCACTACCCAAATACTAGGTTTTTCTAGGAACCTTAAACCCATAGGCCACACATATATCTTCAATAACCACCAAGCAATAAGTTAACCAACCATACTAGCGAATAGAAGATCTCTTGCACCAACCCCATGCTCGAGAAACTAAATCACAATCCACCTCAAAAGGAGTTGGCTCCCCTCTATAGAAGCGGACATCATGGAGAAACTTACCACCACTGCTATCAAACTGTAACTAGAAACAACTTCACCTCCATAGGAGTGCACACCACCTCAAAAGGTACTATAACAACAACAACCAACAATAAGGAAAACCTCTCCACCAAACCACAATCCCCACCTCTACCTCGAGAAGAGAGGGCTCTACCTCAAGAGGATTAATATTCACCTTAGAAGAAGAACTAGATTGAAGAAAAACTAAGAGAGATGCCCAACAAGTAGCAAAGCAACACCATGACATCCAATAGAAAAATGAGACAAAGAGGTAGCACAAAAGCCACAAGATGAGCACTGAAAATAACATGGGTGAAGAAATAGGAAATGAGAAGTAGACCATCGATCCCAATAAAAACCACCAACTTTTTTTCATTAGGAAACCACTCCCCCTAGGAGAGCTAGACCACACCCACAAAGGGGTAAAACCAAGAAACAATCCCCCAAGATCTACAACATAACAATATTGAATAAGGGGGGAGACCCACAAACATAGACCAAGAAAAAATAGTTGCTCTCATAAAAATATTTGCCAAAGTCCAGAGCAGCATCGAATCACAACCCATCAACCAAAAAAAGACTAGGGAGAAGAGCAACCCCAAATCCACAGAAAGCAACAGGCGAAAAAGATAAAACACTGAAGCACAACCCATCAAGAGAGCCAACACCACTCCATCTTGGAGGAAAAACACAAAGAACAAAAGGAGGGAAGAAATCCACTCCAAATGGGCCTCTAAAGGAGAAAAAAAATAGATTCAATGCTCTCAAATCCCACACCCTAGAACAACTAGGGTCTTTGTGTTAAAACCCCCCAAGAAGAAGAGGGAAACAGACCCCCCAAAGAACGATAGAGGAGGAAATACCTAGCTAGGCGCCACACCCGAGAGCTAGTAACACTTCTGTCCAAAACCAAGCACACAACAACACTACCATACCCCAGTCTCCCCTCATAGACCCCACCACCCGAAACGCAATCTGACGAGCCAAAGAGTCCACCTAGGTCATCATCTTCACCTCACTCTGTAGCATCCTCCTCTGAAATAAAAAATTCCTACCTCCTCCTTTCTCGCTCGAGCACTCCATGAAAGCTCCTACTCTCACATTCTAATTGATGATTAAGTATGTTATGCTAAATTAAATGCACCTATTTTCTAATCAAAGAACATTAAATTCATATAAGGATCTAATCTAACATATGTACAAGATTAACTTGAATAGTATGAAACCTAAAGTGACTACCTAAAATTAATTTAAATAATTACATTAGTATAATTCAAGACACACAAATGATTGTTTGTCAAGAATGAAGAAATGTGGGAGAATATAGAATGTCATCTAGTAACTCTAACACCACTGCTTTATCAATCACACTATTCAAGAACATTAGACATCTATTACTAGTGAAAATACACAACATTAATAGGTTCTTGAAGAGGTGTGGCATCCATTTCTATTAACATGTATTCTCCAAACCCATAAATTTCTTCAATTATGTAAGGTCTTAACTAATTAGGGATGGCTTTTCCTTTTTTTTTCAGTCGGGGCAGCATTTACATTATGTTGATTCTTAAATAACACCAAATTAACTTTACTAAATGCATGAGGCATTACATTATCATTGTAACTACATTGCAATTTTTTGGAATAAGCTTGGAGATGCTCAAGAGCATTAATGCGCCATTCATCAAGAATTTCAAGCTAATGCAATCATTGTTCTTTATAAGTAGTGTCAATAATAAGTCCTTGAAGAGTGATTCTTAATGAAGGAATCTCTAACTCCAAGGGAATTATTGCCTTGGTACTATTGACAATTATGTCACTCACAACAACAATATAGATAAATTCCTCATAGGTAGATCATCAAGAACCCATCTTTACTTGAAAGACTAAACCAAGGCAACCTAAGTAGTGGTCCGTGTTATAGGAAAAGGTTGATTGAGCTTAATCCTAAGGCTTCGGTAGTTAGGTATTGACCATACTAGGTTCACTTTAGGGTATGATGTGATATTGTTGTTAATATCAAGGGGTCTATGGTGGATTGGAATTATAAAGATTCAGTACCAAGCTTCCAATTAAATCGTAAAATAATGTCATGATATCAAAGCATTTACAATAATATTTCATGAACATCAACAAGTTTTGCTATCACTTAAGCAGATTTAGCTTTAATTATTCATCAATTTCATATGAAATGAAATATTTTCAATAATTTCCATTCATTAATCTATTTTTTGAAACATTTTCAAGAATTTAAACATCTAATCTAAAAAAAAGCATAAAAATACTAAAACTTAAAATTTATCCCAATTATTCTCCACACATACCCCAAGAGTTAATCAAATCAAAGAAAACCGATTTATACTTCACAAATTGCTTCACAACTACATATAAAATAATGTGAGCTTTTCAAAACAAGTTTTTAGTTTGGACACCGAGTAGGTTCTGCATGCACCCTTAAATGGTGTAGCATGTAGTCTTGTTTGGCTGAACTAACAACACCAACTACAAAAATTAATGATAGGTATCTATCCAATTTCCTTTGATATTGATTAAGTTCTATGTTGATACAAGTTTTTAGTCCAAAATGATTCAGAAAATAGGAAAAAAGAACAAAACTTAAAGAAGTTTTGGCTCTTCCGACATCCACAAATTATGAACTTAACTTAAAAAGAGGTATCCCCTAGCCTTTTATAGAAGTAATACATAGGTAGGATAAGACAAATACATGAGAGGAAATCCAAGGGACAAATCACATCAAGACACATGGAATGTGGTGACTTGTAAGAGAATTGCAAATGAAGTCAATGAAGGACAACCTTCATCTGCATGTTGAAGTCCTTTGGGTTTCTTATCTTTTTATTATTAGGGTTCCTTCTTGGAACCAAAAAAATCCACATAAATAGAATGTAGGAAGTTCACATATATTCAGAATGATTAGGTGGAATTTCTTTTCCTACACTCATATTCAATCTCAATTTGAACATTCAAAGAATAAGTAATCCCTGGAATGAATACACTTCTTTTCCGCATGCTTAAACTCTAGAGTCCCAGTTTCTTGGTATCTAGTGTATCTTTGCAATGAACTCTATCCAAGCATAAGCTTCCAAAGTGTATCATTGAACCTAGTAGCACAATCATATCTACTTGCAACTTTAATTTTCTTGACCGTCCATACCTAAACTTGGCATTGCAATTTGCTTCTTCTGTAATCACAAATTCCACTGATTAAATCCCTTTTTAAAAAAGTATTTATTAAAAAAATCTCATGTAAATAAAACCATCATTAAATTTTTTATCATATAAATACATCATAAATAACACACTTTTTGAAAAGCACAAATTCTTGCGTAATTATCCTTAATATACTATATTATTGAACTATCAAAATTCTTGAATAACCTTAAAATTTTAAAAATTTACTTTACATCATTACCAAGTACCTGGTACTCGGTATTCAACTTTACCCATGAATTTCCCTGGACTTCAATTTTATCAAAACCTCCATTTTTACCAAACCTCGACTATTAGATGAGAACACTATGCTCAACATTCCTGGTTCTCGATATCCAGTACCCAAAACACTACATTACAAAGTACTCTTTCTTTAAAGATTTCTCTTTGCTCTTTACTTCTGATGATCTTTTCAAATATCCAACACTTGCCATAAGCGTTAATTTTTAGTTGGGTCCCCAAGTCTTACAGTCTTGGAGCATGTTGTGAGACCACACAACAACTTGCAACCAATAAAACCAAATTTAAACCAAAACTTGAGATTAAATCACCAATTGTAAATTATAATTTACGCATATTTTAAAATAATAACTCTTTACCTTTACCTATATTTTGACATAAAAATAGTAAAAATTCCTTTGAAAATATCCATGTGTGCTTTGATTAATTCTAGATTGTGGAACTTAGTGAAAAAAAATCAGTTCATTGGCATTGAACTACATAATATGGTAATCCTCCAAAGCCAACCAGGGATAGAGCCTTGCTGCTAGTCAAATGTCCATAGCCCCGACAAGGTTATCTCTATAATTCCCCCAAACATAGCTCTACTGCTAGCCAAACATATATAGCCCCAGTAGAGATATTTGGATAGCCTAAAGAGTCGATCTTTTTTATTTTTAATATATATATATATATATATATATATATCTTTTGATATTTCATTGATAGCTCATTTCAACTTGCAAGCAATGAAGGCCACTATTAGGTTGGGAATTACAATGGTAGAAAAGGTTACCTTTTAATTTTTCATTCAATGCAAATCCCTTCATCGTTTCACTACTTCCCAAAAACTTGTTTAATAATTCCTTGTTGGTGTGTATTTACGGCTAAACTTTACCACTTTTATGCCAAATCCTAGCTAACTGCGACTAGCTATATGTTAGAGGATATGCATAAATTAAAATTTAGCAGCAAACAATTTAATCACCAAATTTAAATCTAAATTTAGAACCATTAGTTACCACCCTTTTTCGATCAAATTTTATGGCAACTACTAAATGCTTGGATAGCACTTCCAATTTGACGGTGTTGTGCCATATTAATGGATCAAAAATGTGATGATGACACTAAAACACAATCACATTATTCTACATCAAACTCGCATGCCTCAATGCACGTGTATTATCTCTTTCAAATTTCCCTGGTAATGACGAGTGCTACCTCACCGACTTAATTTTCCTTTCTATTTCACACACATAAGCACCTTCATGATTAATACAACTTAAGAAAAACACAATGAAATGACCACCATTAATGTCTAAATCTCTAACTTGCTTGATTTGCAATCTTCATACTAGGCGAATTTGAAGCAAATTGTCACCAAATGTGTGTAAAAATTAATTTGATTTAACATTCCACTTTGGAGAAACTCATCCAGTTGCCACCTTGTTTACGGTTTCCAAGACTTCAATCCAGGAAACTATGTACTATAACTTCCTCATGTTTTTTTATAAATTTTGCACTTCTCTCGAATTCTTCACACTTTTTACTTTTCCTTCTTTTTTTTTCGCTTTTTTTGTTGTCTGCTAGTGCTTGGTTGCTTCCAGGTCATGCATACTCCCATTTTCCTGACCTGCTCTTGCCACTATAATTTTTTCTTGGGTGAAATCATGACTCAAAGGCTTGAAAAGGTTTTCTTCATTTGGACTACCAGTTTCATTGTACCAAACTTGTGCTTATTCCTTAGGGAAAAATATGTGGAATCCAACTAATACAATTGGTTCTATTCTAACTTGGCTTCTCGCTTTGTAGCATCACTCCAGGATATTAGGCTTCATGTTGAAGATGTTCTCTTAGCTATAAATTTCATAGTGTGGCCTAAATATTTGGAGAATCTGGATAGTATTCTATTTATTGCACATCCGACCATTGGGATTCCTTCCATGGATGATATTCCTTGATTCCTAGAACATAGGGAAGTGGTTCCACTCTGGCCTTTCCTTTCTGACCTATATATTCCTGATTTTGAAGTTCACCAAGAAAATTCCTACGAAGGGTATTTATCCCTAATGGATGAGGCATCCTAGATTGACTGAATGGCTACTCCTATATATAGCTTAGCGACCTCTTTTTTGTTAGTTTTGATCTTTTTGCAACAAGAATTTTGATACTTCCATGTATATACGCGATACACACACATACATATAACTTTTTTATACATTTTAAAACATGTATTTACTGTGTATGATTTCATCATTTTACATTTCACAACACAATGTTACAAATGTTTGAATTAATTCTCATGTGTATGACAAGTTAAGAAAAATTTGCTAATGCAAAGGGCCAAACATAAAAGAAAGAAAGAAATAAATAAATAAAACAAAAGAAAATAAAATGAAAACAAAACAAAACAAAACCCTACAAAAGAAAACTGGCCCTAACTAACCAAAACTCTAATCTAACAAATGACTAACCCTAACAAAACAATTTATTTCAATTTCAATTACTATTTACATTTTTCTTTTAGTACGAAATACAATAGGCTTATCCTTGAATTCATTCAAACAAATTTCAAATGTCCTACTATAGCAATGAATTCTTTTAATTTTTTTGCATTTAACAAGCACAAATTCAAAGGTGTACTTACCAATGACTTGGATCATATGTACGAAAAATGACCTCATTAAAGGTCGATCACACACACTTCTTCTGATTAAGTAATACTCTACCTTCATCCAGCCCTAGTTCATGGTTTTGCTCTTTACTCTGCTCAATTCCATGAATGACTGTGTCCATTTCTTGATTTTCTTCTCCTTTGAAAATTTTCATGTCCTCAGTCCTATCTTCACTTTGAACTTTGTTAGACCAAGAAATATCACAATTTATATTGCTATTAGAGAGAGAAAAAGTAAAAAATTGATATTTTGTATCTTGCATAAAATCGTGAAAATTTTCTTTTTTATCTTGTCACTTTTCAATTTGGAATGGAAAACACGCATCTCCTACTCAATTTTCCCGCTCCTTTTCTTCACTTGTATTTTCCACGTATAAAGAGAATGATGACTCATCGATGTCATTTCCTCATTTTTTGATGCAATGTTTTTGAATCTTGGCATTCTCACCTATCTTCCTGCAAAAAATTAATATTTTCTTTATAACAATTGTAGTTATTGAACCCTTTTGATATATCAGTTAATTTTTTAACATTTTCAATTCCACTAGGGTTATACTCTTTCTTCATTAATAGTCCCTTTCTTCTAGCAGTTAAAATTTCTTCCATTAACATAATTACCTTACACATAGCCAAACTTACCCTAGTTAAAAAAAATTCACAATCAAGTTCACCATGATCAGTTGTATCATGAATTCTACACTCGATGACTCTACCAAAAGTGAATAAACTAAAAGGATGTAATTTCTAGTTAAGATTTTTTTGAAGTTTTTCAACTTCCATTTTGAAATACCAACTTGTAGTAGACTCTCACCTTACAAGCTATCTCTTAAACTCAAAACTAACATAAATTCTACCTTTCCCTCCTCATGCCAGTTCTTGTTGATGATGATGTCACTTGCAACAATAGTGTAGATAAAGTCCTCACATGCAGACCATGAAGAACCTATCTTTATTTGAAAGACTGAACCAGGGCAACCTAAGGGGTGGTATGTGTTATAGGAAAAGGTTTACTTAGCTTAATCCCAAGGCTCTGGTAGTTAGTTCTTGACGATACAAGGTTCACTTTAGGGTATGATGTGATATTGTTGTTAATCTCAATGGGTCTATGGTTGATCAAAATTATAAACATTCAGTACCAAGCTTCCGGTTCAATCACAAAATAATATCATGAAATCAAAAGATTTACAATAATATTTCATGAACATCAACAATTTTTTCTATCACTTAAGTAGATTTAGCTTTAAGAATTCAACAGTTTCATAAGAAATGAAAGATTTTTAATAATTTCCATTCATTCATCTATTTTTTGAAACATTTTAAAGAATTTAATCATCTAATCTAAATTAAAGTATTAAAATAACTAAAAATTAAAATTTTTGCTGGCATGCCCCAAGAGTTAATCAAATCAAAGAAAACGGCTTTATACTTCACCAGATTGCTTCACAGCTACATATAAAATTGTGTGATATTTTAAACAAGGCGTTTTATTTTGGACACCGAGTACGTTCTACATGCACCCTTAAATAATGCAACACATAGTCTTATTCAGTTGAACTAACAAAACCAACTAGAAAAATCCATGAGACAGGTAGCTATCCAATTGGCTTTGATATTGATTTATTTCTATGTGCATACAAGTTTTTAGTATGAAATGATTCAAAACATAGGAAGAAAAAATAATACTTAAAGAAGCTTTGGCTCTTTCGACATCCACAAATTATGAACTTGACTTAAATAAATGTATCCCCTAGCCTTTATAGAAGTAAGACACATGTAGAATAAGACAAATACATGAGAGGAAATCCAAGGGATGAATCACATCATGACATGTTGAATTCCTTCAGGTTTCTTATATTTTTATTATGAGGGTTCCTTCTTAGAACCAAACAAATCTGCATAAACCAAATGTAGCAAATTCCCATATATTTAGAATGATCAAGTGGAATTTCTTTTCCAACACTGAGACTCAAACTTGATTTGAACATTCCAGGAATAAGTAATCCCCAAAATTATTACACTTCTTTGCTGCATGCTTAAAATCTAAAGTCCCATTTTCTTGGTATTCGTTGTATCTTTGCAATGAACTCTATCCCAACATGAGCTTTTAAAGTGTATCATTGAACCTGGTAACACCATTGGATCTACTTGCAACTTTAATTTTCTTGACCATTCATACCTAAACTCTGTAGATCGCAACTTGTTTCTCTTGCAATCACAAATTCCACTCATTAAATCCCTTTTTAAAATAAAATTATAAAACAAATCTCATGTAAATAAAACCATCATTAATTTTTTTATCATATCAATTCATCATAAATAAAACACTTTCTGAAAAGCACAAATTCTTGTGTAATTATCCTTTATATATCGGATTTACCAAACTATTGGACTTCTTGGGTAACCTTAAAATTTTAAAACTTTACTTTGCATCATTACCTAGTACCTAGTACCCAGTATTCAAATTTACCCATTAATTTTCCCGAACTTTGGTTTTACCAGAACTTCCATTTTTACTGGACCTTGAATATCGGACTCGAACACTTTGCTCAACATTTACATTAACTTTTTCCTTTTTAACACTCCCAGTTCTCGGTATCTGGTGCCCAAAATAGTACATTATGAGGTACTCTTTCTTTAAATATTTCTCTTTTCTCTTTACTTCTAGTGATCTTTTCAACTAGCTAGCACCTTCCAAAAGCATTAATTTTCACTTGGGTCCCCAAGTCTTACAATCTTGGGGCATGTTGTGTGACCACAAAATAACTACCATATACAAGGTTATAAGGAGTATTCTCAATTGACGTTCTGATACTAGTACAATAATCCCATAATGTGTATGTCAGGTTCACCAAAATGAAACCTTGAAAATTTGTAGTTGTATGTATGTGTGTATGCTTTAGGAGATACAATAATCAATTTCCTACAAGTTTCACTTAAGGAAACCTTAGAGATATTAATCCAAGGATAGAATGAGGGAAAGAGATCTGTAATAAGGTGTCCTAGGGTGTGATTAAAGGTATAAAGGGGGTTCACCACCAAGCTATGGCTTAGAAAGATAAGCAATGCAAATGATATGAAAGACTTAAGTAAATGACCTAGAAATAAATTCAAATCAGAACAGTAAACTAAGAAAGTACATAGGTGCACCTGGAAACCTGAGGAGGCTTGAATGAAGGTCTGAAATCTTGAACATGATGATTTCAATGCATACTGGGATTCATACGCTAGGCTTGGTGATTTAGTCCTAGATTAGTGTTTATGGGTAGAAACTGGAATATGGCAGTGACAAGTCTGAATCCTCTAAAACTCAAAAAATATGCTACACTAGGACCCATGCACCACAAGTGGTGTATTAGTCTCGTTATGCTTTTTTGGAAATTCAAGGTCTGAATTTGTTCTTCTATCTTTGCTCTTTCTTTCTAACTTTTTTTTAGATATGAAGTTGTTTAAAAGCCCATAGAACAAAATATTGTATTGACTTGCTTATGGGGGGTTTTCCTCAATCAAACCCCTAGTTTGGTAATTAAACCTTGATATAAACAATAGATTTCAAAATAAAATGTGAATGTAAGTCCTAATCTTAAGTGCATCTAAGATTAAAGCATATCTAGAAGGCCATAAAACCCTATTCTAATGTGCTAGAATAAGATGCATGAATGAAATATAGAGATGATGACTCACTTTGTGAGATCTTTAATCACCCTATAAACAATAATGATGTATGTACCTTCCTTTAAATAGAAAGTAGAATGATAATGGAGGATGAAATCACTTAGGAAACAAGTCATTAGGCTTGGCTTGATGGCAAGTTGCATCTCCCCAACCTAGAATCCATCGTGATTCACCATAGGCAACCATCATCAATCCTTAACAATGCTAGATCTTGAATGAAAGTGAACTTGAAGACCTACAAAAACACCATAATGTTTCTCCAATACTTCAACTTTTCTTTCTACTTGCTCTTGAATGCTCTTGTAAAAGTATGCTTGAGTGCTCAAGTTGATATAATGAATTCTTAGACTTGCTTAGATGAAATAGTGATTTGACCTTGTTTATATAGGAACTTCATCTAATTTACTGTTTATTAGATCTCAAATGTTGACATCAACCAAAAAATTGAATTAAAAACCTTGATTTCCCACTCAAACCCTAAAAAAAGGGTCACATGAACTCATACACCACTTGTGGCGTATGGGTCCCACTTAGGGGGACTCATATACCCAAGGTGGCATATGAGTCCTACCCTAGCTTTTCGAGGTGAGTAAATGTTGGGTTGTTAGAAAATTAAATTCCTTTGTTGATTTTGTTAGGATTTCAACTAAAATAAGCCTTGGGATCCAAAATAATGGGTCTTGAGAGCCTATTATTAATGATTTAAAGTGTCATGAATGTAGGGGTGCTAAAATAGGTCCAAAGTAAGTGTGAAAGTTATATCATATCCAAGAAGAGCATACAATTTTATACACTACATATACAACACTATCCTTTCACCTTCACTAGTTCAATGACAGTGACATGAATATTCTCAAATTCTCTAACATTGTCTCCACTTTCTCTCTTTCTTAGATTCTATTTGCACTCTACTATTTTGATATTTGATCATCTAGATTGGAGTTGTGTGTGATCTATAATCGACATTAAATATTTTCTCAATTCTCACTTCTTGAAGAATCTAATACATCCATCATCTTCCCCTATCCTTTCATCATTTATCCTCTAGTTACCTCATCATTTTTGAGAGCACACCTATTTCATTTTACTCACTTTTCCTCTCAAGGGAGTATACCTAACTCCCATCATTCTAGTTATTGGAGCATTGTGTCACTTGCCCTTATCCCTTTTGACCCACTATAGTTTATTTTTCTTGTAGTCGTGATGTCATATGAAAAAGGAAAAAAAAGTAGGCACCTCGAAAATGACCATACCTAACCACACCTAACTTTACCAAATCCTATCCATTAATTAAATAAATATTCATTATTTGTTTAATTAATTTATCCTTCACTTTTATCCTCCACTTTAATTAAATTAATATTTATTATTTATTTAATTAATTTATCCTTCCACATCACCCTTCTACAATAATTAATTAAATAATTTTATTGTTATTTAATTAATTATTAAGAGTTACATGATTAACTAGGACTTTATCTAGATTCATTGAACTAAACACTTTCCATAAAAGTCAAACTAACTTTGCATCTCATCTATCCATTTTATGTACTACATCTCCAAATCCCAACCATTTACATTAGGATAATGCCCTAGTGTTGCCCTAATCAAATCTTAGACCTAGCCCCTATCCTTCATGTGACACTTGTCACATAACTATATCTTTAATCCAAACCCCAATTCTCAATTAGTCATAACCATTCATGAACTAAGCGAGCTAGATTTGAAGAAAAATATATTTTTTCATATTTTATCATCAATTATATTAGCACAATAAATGTTAAGAAATGAAATAGTCCATTATTCAAGCTAGTGTTTATATTTTTGATACATTTATCTTTTTCTAATATATCAACGTTACTAACAATTATAAGAACACATTAAAATCAATTATTCATACTATTCCTTATACTAATTTAACATGGTACAATTACAAAATGTAATTGCCACATTACACTTATTATATCAATTTTCTACTAACTATTTTAATTGTGACAACTATTTTATTATTATTTTCTTAATATGTAAAATATATAATACTTGACCTTAACTACTTTCACCATAAATAAAAATAAAATATAAAATCATTTTATTTAATAAAATAAATTAATAATTTTTTTTAATATCATTTAGAGAGAAAAAAAGCTACCACTAGGACCAAAAATAAAATAAATATAGAGGAGAGGGGCGCATAGTAGGGTAGGACCAATAGTAGGGATACAAGTAGTCTTTAATGGGCCCCACAGTGGTGCCACATCAGCGAAACATGTTCAGGGGACTCAATGCCCTACTATGAGCCCTATGTGGTTTTACAAAAAACATGTTGATGTGGAATCATATTTGATGATGTGACCCTAAAAATATTTTTTTTAAGCAGATGAGTTGGCAAGTAAACTGCTGTACAAAATTGAGACCTTTTTGAAATTATGTTATGAAATTCAAAAACCCAGTTAGCCTGCCCCACTATAGATCCCTCTCCCCTAACTTGAATTAATGTTTCTAAATTCGAGGTGTGTACATTCACGAGGTATCTTTATTATCACTAATGAAAAATAACAAAAGTTATTATCGCTTTACACGCCGACAAATTGCACAACCCATGTCCGTCCATATCCCACCATTTATTCTCTCAATCTTGCCAACTGTAAAGGAAAATGGAGAAATTAATTTATCTTTTGATTATCGACTCTAATTCACTCTTAATATTCGTTTATTTATGATTAACAGACCTAACTAAATTAGGATTCTGATACCTCCTCTTTTGGCGTCACATGGCAACGACAAAAATGTTAGGAAAATCCGCTTAACATTAGCTGTCCAACGTCTCATTCCCAGCATCAATAAAATTATAAAAGTCTTTCTAGTTACCATTTTAGATAGTAAGTTATTATATATGATTCTGATCTGCTAGTTTTACTCGTAGAATTTATATAATCTCTTGTTCTGCAGCTTAATTTAGATGGAACAGAAAGCGCGAGAGATGTCATAGATTGTTTATCCTTGTGCAGCCTGTAAGATTGAACGAAGAAAATTTGGATAAATGCGTGCTTGCTCGCTATTTCCTACCAAACGATCTTCACAGGTTCTTAGTAGTACACAAATTATTTGGGACAAGCAACATAGTCAAAACCCTTAAGGTATAGACCAAATGCTCTGTAAAGATTTTGTTAATAGACTACCATCAATATTATTTCTTTTCTTAGTTTTAACAAGAAACACTTGGTCTTTTCTATGATGTTTTATAGTTGCAGGATATTCGGGCTGAGAAGAGCGCATGGTATATGAAGCATGTGCGAGAGTGCAAGATCCAATCTACGGCTGCACTGGTGCAGTTTGTCTACTACAGAACCAAGTATTATACCTGCAACCATAACTGGCAACCACACAAGCATAGCTCCTCAATGCACAGGCTAGTCTGATGATTCTTGCGACTGGATTTTATAATGGCGGTGAGGCAGGAACTATATTGGGTGTTACCCACGATGATGATGTAACAGTTCTGAAAGATGTTCTAGACCTTGAGGAAATTAAGTATGTTGCTTGTCCCAAATAATTTGTGTAATACTATAAACTTGTGAGTATTGTTTGGTGGGAAATAGGGAGCAAGCATCCACTTATCTCCACATTTTCTTCGTTGAATCTTGCAAGCAGCACAAGGATAAACAATCCGAGTCATCTCTCGCGCTTTCTGTTCCATCTGAGTTGAGCAGCAGATCAAAAGTTTCAATAGTAAGGCTAGCAGATCAGCATCGCATAAAATAGGTTACTATCTAAAATTGTAATCACGAAGGCTTATTGAATGTAGGGTATGGGATATAGTTCTGAGAGACGTTGGACACAGATAAGTAGATTCTATCGCTGATGAAGATATCTTCTCAATGTAGACACATATCGAAATCGAGTCAATAATCACATGATTAGAATTTAATCTCTTTCTGTTTTGGTATGAGAATTTAAACTCTTCTTCTACTTCTTCATTTGTATGGCCTTTGCTCTCTCTCTGTATAATCCTTCGAGGATTCTTTTACGATCTATCAAAAGTTCCAGATTGTGTGGGACCACAAAATATTCCATTGCTCGAGCTTTTTCCCGACAGTGTCTGTTTTCTAGTTTGGTGAAACCAAAACCACATAATACAATGGATTAAGAGTTCAAGCTCAATGGTGGGAAGCTGTAGACTGTTCAATAATGATGAGGTCCACTAGTTGAAATATATAAAATGTCTTATTTGTAAATGGTTAAAAAAAGAATCGAACATCACCAAATGTATTGCAGGATGATCGCCATGAATCCATACATAAGTATCCATTAAGCTCGATTATAAATGTATCTATAAAATATATGAATTTAAGATACAATGTTTGTGCTTTTAGGCAAGAAGTCTTAAGCTATTGCCTTCTCACCATGTTACATGCATCGCAAATAAATCTGTCCTATTTTGCACACTCCTATTTCTTAACAACATACAAAACTTCCTTAATTCTCTTTCTTAAGTTTATACAGTACCGTATTGCATTCTCTTGCAATTTGGCACCATATTGTAATTATAGTGAGTTTCAACCAAAAATTACTCATGTAAGGTTTTGAACCTAGGACTTTCAAACTGGGATAATTGTACAGTTTTCCCTTGATATTTTCTCTGATATCTAAATTTTTTGAAGTTCTTGCAAATCCATACAATGTTTATAGTCCAACAAGTAGATGGAGTGACTTGAACATAGGATCCATACATTTAAAAATAAAATACCAATACCTTTAACTAAACATGTGTAAGAGCATAGCTATCAATTCAGTTTATGGATAAAATGTAATATGAAAATGGATAGAATGTAGTACCGATAATTAAACAATGAACTGCAGATTCCGTCAATGGAGCATCATAAATCCTAGAAAAGAAAATACATTACTATTAAAGACATCAAATTAAATATTTCTAAATTGGGCACTTAGCTTGGTCTCTAATGTTATTAATAGCAGATATATCAAGATTTTCTTTCTGTTGCTGGATGTATGTTACCGATAAGTTGACACATTTATGCAGATTTCAGTTTTTTGCACTTTTTTATTCTATTTATAGAATGACATAAATTCTGTCATTTAGGAAAGGTGGATAGAGGAGTCTATATTTTCTGTTGGATATCCACTTGCTATAATAGATAGTAGATATGTAATGAGCTAATTGTGGCGTTTGCATTTCAGCATTCGATTTTCTTCATTTTTACCACACCCTCATATGGTATTTTTTTTTAGACGGATTGGCATGGAACTTGGATGCTAATGTTGTCCCAATTTGTTACACATAAGGGCATCAGTAAACAAATGATATATTGTTTCTATAAATCCTACGCAATTTGAGAAGAGATCATGCATTCTTAGAAATATGTAATCTCAACTAATTATGGAAAATCTTTTTGGAGAAGATTTCAGGAAATTTGTTATGATTACGCATTAACTCCCTATTTACTTTGCACACTTTGTGGGTAGTAAAAATAGTAATATTTTATTCTCCTTTTTGTCCACTATAGCTTTTTAGTTTTATTACTGTTTTTGTTGTCATTTTGTAACATGTGAGAAGCAGAAAGAGAGCAACGCAACTTTGCAACAAGAAAGAACATGGTGTAAGAAAGAATACAGAGCAGAAAAACTCTGCTAAAAATGTTCCAGTTTTAATACTTATATATAGATTTGAAATTGTCTAATTGTTGCTGTGTATTTTTCTGTCTTGTGAACAACAATCATATGAATTCTCATTTGTTTCTTTTACTGTTGTATGTATGTTTTGTTTGCTGCTTTTTTTTTTTATATTAAATCCTCTACCTCTTTCCCCACATCTGGTATCAGAGCTAGAGTTTAAACCCTTCGTCTCTCCATTTTCCTGGGTTTGCTAATTTTCTATTTGATAGCCATTAAATGGCTTCCATAGCTTCCACATCTGGTGCTTCTTTGTCTAGCCTGCAAACCACCATTTCCATAGGCAAAAATTATGAATATTGGTCATTGACCATGAAAGCCCTATTTCGGTCTCAAGATGTCTAGGATATTGTTGATAATGGTTATATAGAACAAAGAAACCAAGCAAGTTATAATGCTCTCACATAGACAAAGAAAGATCTCTTGAAAGAGCAAAGAAAGAAGGATGGAAAAACCCTTTTTCTACATTCATCAAGCAATGCATGAAAGAATACTCCCAAGAGTGGTGGCAACAAAGAAAGCAAAGGAGGCATGGGATACACTACAAATAACTTATCAAGGTAAGGAAAAAGCTAGAATTGCAAAAATCTAGTTACTTAGAAGAGATTTTGAGAACATAAATATGAAAGATTCAGATTCTATGGAATCATTTTTTACACATGTTGTTGGGCTTGTGAATCAATTAAAATCACATGGGGAAACAATAGAAGAGAAAAGAATAGTTAAAAAAATGCTTTAAGAGTTATGCCTACTAAATTTGATCCTTTAGTTATTACTATAGAGGAAGCTAAGGATTTAACTAAGTTGACAATGGATGAATTGCATGCCTCTTTGATAAATCATGAACATAGGTTGAAAAGATTATACACTTCCATAGAAAATGCATTCTTATCTCAGGCTTCAATAAGCCATGGAAGAGGAAAAGGAAGATTCACTCCCAGGGGTAGAGGAAGAAACACATTTAGAGGACGTAGTAGTAGTCCTACAAATCAAGGTGGAAGAGGACATAACAATGATCACTCTCATAATCATTTAGCTGGTCAAAGACAAGATAAGTCACATGTTCAATGTCATTACTATAAGAAGTATGGCCATTATTCTTTTGAATGTAGAAAGAAACAACATGATCAAGGAAGACAAAATGAAAATCCCCCAGAAATAAAAACTTCTATGTTTATTGCATGCACCAAGATTGCTAAAGCAATTTCTACAAAAATCACCCGTTGAATGCAATATGGTTCAAGAGAGTCCAAATGATATTTGGTATTTAGATTTTGGCTGTAGCAATCATATGTCTAGAAATCTAGAGTTATTTTCTAGCTTGGATAAATCAGTTACATTAAATGTCACTCTTGGGAACAATAATCAAGTGAATGTTATGGGAAAAGGGACTATTGATATTCTAACCAAAAAGGGTGAGCAAAAAGTCATTCATGCTATTTTTTATGTTGTTGGTTTGAAGCATAATCTGATGAGTATTGCTCAATTAGTCCAAAAATGATATAGAATTTATATGAAGGATAACACATGTGTTATTATTGATAAAGCTCCTAGTACTCAATTGATTGTAGAGGTAAAAATGACAAAAAATAGAATGTTCCCTTTAAGGTTGAAACCTGATATCAAAAGTAATGCAACTGAAGCTTATCATATGTCAAAAAATACACAAGTTGGAACAACATTTAAGGCTGAAAATTCTCAAGACACCTCTCAAAGTTACTCCAGAAAAGATCAAGGTTGCTCCGGAATAGAACAAGTTTGCTCTAGAAAGGTAGAAATTGGAACCAAAGATGAACAAAATGGTAATGTAATTATTCAAACAATTTTTTCAATTAGTGGTAAAGAATGAATCTTGGTTATGGCATCTGAGATTTGGCCATTTAAACTTTGGAGGTCTAAATTTCTTCCATAAAAAGAATATGGTTAAGGGGTTGCCATTGATTAAAAAACTGAAAAGAGTATGTAAAGTGTGCATCTTGGGTAAACAACATAGAGAGACCTTTCTTGTTGGAAAATCAAAAGAGCATGTAAACCACTTGAGATTATTCATTATGATATATGTGGACCAATGCAAAATCCTTCCATTGGAGGTTGTACATATTTCCTAACTTTTATTGATGACTATACAAAGAAGACATGGGTCAAATTTTTGAGGCATAAATATGAGGTTTTCAGAGTCTTTCAGGAATTCAAGGCTCTTGTTGATAAGAAAAGTGGTTATTACATCAAAATATTAAGAACTAATAGAGGTGGTGAGTATAGTTCTAATGATTTTCTGAATTTTTGCAGACAATATGGTATTCACAAACAATTTACAGCTTGTTACACACCTCAAAAAAATGGCGTGCCTAAAAGAAGAAATAAAACTATCATGGATATGGCAAGGAGTATGTTGAAGTCAAAGAATTTACCAAAAAAATACTGGGTTGAAGCAGTAGCAACTATTGTTTATATTTTAAATAGATGTCCAACTACAAGTGTAAGGAATGTGATTCCTCAAGAGGCTTGGAGTGGTAGAAAGGATAATGTTGCACACTTCAAAGTCTTTGGCTACATTGCATATGCTCATGTGCTTGAAGAGATGAGAAGAAAGTTGGATAAAAAAGGTGTAAAAAATATTTTTGTTTGGTATTTAGAAGATACAAAAGCTTACAAGTTGTTTAATCCAAATACAAGAAAAGTCACAATCAGTAGAGATGTGCAATTTGTGGAGAATGAAGCATGGGATGGAAGTGTAGAAAAAAAATAAGTATAGCAACAACTGATTCACATGATGATATGACTAATAAAGTGTTAGAACAACAAGGTATTCCTCAAGAAATACCTCCTTCCACTCCCAGACATGGAACACAAGTTGTAGCACAAGCTACACCTCCTTCTACAATAAGACTTTCAAGAAATTTGAATTTTACCCCCACACAACAAACTCCACAAGGAACTCTAACCATAAGATCATCAGAAAGTCCATCAAATTCAGCTAATAGAAGCAACTCATTAGATCCTACATTGGAAAGTTAATTGTAGCGAAAAACAAGGAGTTTAAGAGATATCTATGAAGTTGATTTTAATGTTGAAACATCAATTTTTTTTTCTATTTTTGCTTTATTCTCCAAAGCTATGGATCCAATGTTTTTTGATGAAGAAATAAAGAATAAAGTATGAACTAAATTTATGGATGAAGAGATTGAAGCTATTGAAAAGAATGACACTTGGGAGTTGGTGGATCGCCCACAAGGAAAGGATGTCATAAGCGTAAAATGGATTTAAAAAATAAAGTATGACATGGATGAAATTTTTTTGAAGCATGGGATAAAGTTGGTTGCTAGAGGCTTCACCTAGTAGCCTGGTATTGATTACAATGAAACTTTTGCACTTGTAGCTCATTTGGATATGGTAAGAACCATTTTGGCCATTGCAGCCCAAAAGAAGTGACATGGATGTAAAATCTGGTTTTTTAAATGATTTTATTGAAGAGGAATTTCACGTTGAGCATGAAGAAGGATATGAAATTGTAGGTCGAAAAGGAAAAGTATACAAGTTGAAAAAGGTGCTCTATGGATTCAAGAAAGCTCCTAGAGTATGGTACATTCGAATTTCTTCTTCTTTAATTTAAAATGGTTTTAGTAGGTGTAGCAGTGAGCCTACTTTATATATCAAGATGGATGAAGAAGGTAAAATGTTGATAGATTTTCTTTATGTAGATGATTTGATCTTTATGGGAGACTTTTCTATAAGTTATTTTGTGATGTCCCGATGCGGGCCCCTATCGGAAGGTGATGTAGGTCTGTCCGAGCGGTTTGCCCAGCCACGTGTCCGGGGTCTTCGGTGGGAGTACCTATCCTGGGGATGCCCCCTTAACGCTAAGAGGGGTGCCGTTCACTACTAGTCCGGGCTTTTGGTGCAACGGTAACTATAGTGGTATCAGAGCTAAATCCTGCCATCCTGAGGGTTTAGCCATTACATGCAGCCAGAGGAATTTGATACATACAGGTACTATACTCACAGACGTGCCTTGATTGAAAGGCAACGCAGTTTGAGCAGGCAGCCGGAAATCATGGCTGACAGGAATGATAGGGCTGAGAGAATAGATATACCTAGAATAGAGATCCCACAGAATAACAAAGATCAGGATGATGCAGAGGTTTTGCATGCACTCAGAGATCTACGTGCAGGTCAACGACAGTTGACTGAGGTATTGCAGTAGTTGACAGTGGCACTACAGAGATTAGGTACTCCGAGGAGACCGTCACCACATCGTGACGATGACAGGAGTGAGGTAGGGTCATGGAGAGCTCCTAGGACAGTGTCACGAACAGCAGATAGGCCTACTAGGCCTACTTTCACGAGACAGGAGCCCGATGAGGCTGTACCAGATGGTGAGCACGAGGATTTGTTTGCTGATAACCTTATGGTAGCGAATGAGGAGTGGGAGTTGATACCTCCTGCAGTCAGAGAACGGATCTCTTTTGACCATTTTTTTACACAAAGGCGAGAACACAACAGGGCTCGACAGGATTGGAGACCCCGACAGCAGAATAATGATCTCAAACATGCAACCAACAGGCTTAATCTGGTGATGTTTGATGGTAGTGGGAAGATGACAGCCCAAGCTTGGATTAGCAAGCTTGATAAATTTCTCACTTTGCGTCCGATGGCGGAGAGAGACGCTATTAGATACACTACACTACACCTCGAGGGAGTAGCTTACGACTGGTGGCACCATGGCATGGTGACTTTACAGCACGACAGGATCACTACCTACCAGGAGTTCGTGGATAGATTGGTTGAGAGGTTTGACAAGAAAGATCCAGAAACCTACTTCAGAGACTTAGCACAGTTGAGGCAGAGTGGTAGTCTCAAGGCTTATATCAGTGATTTTCAGAGGCTATCTGTCATGGTTCCGAGCATATCTGAGAGGAGATTGGTAGTACTCTTTATGGAGGGTTTGACCGAGCCACTGAGAGGCTAGATCAAAGCCTTTGATCCTCCGTCATTACAGGAGGCGATGAAGAAAGCACGTAACATGGAGTTCGCAGCCCCGTCGAGTAGATTCAACTCCAAAGGTTCTTCATCATTTAGAGATAATAAGGGCTTTAATAAAAATAAGGATAAATCTGATTATAACAAAGACAAATTAGATTATAAAAATGATTCGAAAGGTAAATCAGCATTCCCACCTTTGGATCGTGAGGCCCTGAATGACCTTCGTAGGAAGAAGCTTTGCTTCTACTGCAAGGGACCATATGATGCCAGTCACGATTGTCCTCTAAGACCTAAGGGCAAGGCAAATCGTGTGATGTGGGCATATTATGAGGACTCAGAATCAGAAAAGTCCGATCAGCCAGAGCATTCAGATGATTCAGAGTCAGAGGCTCTAGAGCCTAGAGCAGAGATAGAGCCCGAGCTTCAGGTACAGGAGGCCCGTTTGTCTAGCATCCAGCAGGAGGGTTCTTTCCGGCTTCGTGGTGTATTAGCAGGTCAGAGGGTTATTACCCTATTGGATACAGGAGCCACGCATAATTTCATAGATGCCAGGTTTGTGGAGAAACGAGGACTCATCACCGAGGAGTTCGAGGGCATCAAAGTCAAAGTGGCAGATGGATACACTTTGAGATGCGAGCGCATGATTAAGGATCTCCCCTTACGCGTGAACAATTATGAGTTCAAGGCAGATTATTACGTTGTTAATATGGGAGACATTGATTTAGTCCTGGGATTGAAGTGGTTACATTCATTGGAGGAGGTCACACTTCATCTCAAGGACATGGAGATTCATTTTGAGGTCGACGGGAAGACACACATACTTAAGGCAATACGGGACAACAACCTTAAAACAATTTCTTTTCGCCGAATGGAGCGGCTCATGCGTCATGACATGGTAGAGTGGGCTGCAGAGTGTCATTTAGCACCTTTACAGGAGGAACAGCAAAAGACAGAATATCATCCTAACATTCAGAAGTTGATAATCAAGCATGACAAGGTGTTCAGTGATATTCCACCAGGTAGACCTCCAGATAGAGGGATAGAGCACATCATTGAGCTCGAGGAGGGTGCGAAACCCGTTATGATAACTCCTTATAGGCATCCTAAAAGACTGAAGGATGAGATAGAGAAGACCATAAAGGAGTTACTTGCTATGGGACACATTAGACCAAGCAAATCACCGTTCGCTTCTTCTGTTGTATTGGTGAAGAAGAAGGATGGAACGTTGCGCATGTGCATTGATTACAGGGTCCTGAATAAGAGGACAATCAAGAACCGATACCCGATACCAAGGATTGATGAGCTTATTGATGAGCTCCATGGTGCCTGTTACTTTACTAAGATTGATTTACGGTCGGGTTATCATCAGATCAGAGTCCGTGAGTAGGACATAGAGAAGACAGCCTTCAGATGTCACTGTGGGCACTTCGAGTTCGTAGTGATGCCATTTGGGCTCACTAACGCGCCAGCCACCTTTCAATCTACAATGAACAGGGTTTTTCATGCATTGTTGAGGAGGTTTGTGTTGGTTTTCTTCGATGACATCTTGATATACAGTCGGACTTGGTAGGAGCACTTGGCTCATTTGGAGACAGTGTTGAGCATCTTGGAGAGGGAGTCCTTGTACGCCAAGGAATCCAAGTGTGACTTGGGAATGACTGAATTGTTGTATCTTGGTCATATTATCAGTGCAGATGGAGTGCGCATGGATCCTAAAAAGATCCGCGCCATTGTTGATTGGCCCACACCGGAAAACCTGACACAGTTGAGAGGGTTTCTCGGTTTGTGTGGATTCTACCGTAGGTTCGTGAATGGTTATTCACGACATGCAGCCCCAATGAAAGATTTGATGAAAAAGGGGGCATTTGTTTGGACTTCTGAAGCATAGGAGTGTTTTATGAAGTTCAAGGAGTTGATGACCACATGCCCTGTTTTGGCACTACCCGACTTTACGAAGCCATTTGAGCTTCAATGTGATGCATCAGGTGAGGGCATTGGTGCGGTGCTTATGCAGGACAAGCACCCGATAGTGTATGAGAGCCGCAAGCTCAGAGGACCCGAGAGACTGTATAGCATATATGACAAAGAGATGCTCGCGATTATGCATGCCTTAGCAAAATTTAGACAATACCTTGTTGGCAGAAAATTTTGCATTAAGACTGATCATAACAGTCTGAGACACTTCTTGGGGCAGCGAGATCTCAATGACAGACAGCAGAAGTGGGTCAGTAAGTTGCAGGCTTATGACTTTGATATTTCATATATCAAAGGTACACAGAACGTAGTGGCGGATGCACTTTCACGTAGACCGTATTTGAGCACTATGGTTCATATCTCGGAGGTTTGGAGGCATATGATAGTGGCAGAGTATGCCAAGGATAGTTGGGCCTCCAGTATTGTTGAGGGATCAGCAGTTGATACCAAGTATACACTTGTGAATGACTTGATCATTTACAAGCACAAGATATTTCTGATTCCCTGGTTCAGAGGTGAAGAACATTGTTATGCGAGCCTTTCATGACATCCCTACAGCAGGACATCCCGGATACTTCAAAACTTACAGGCAGATACGGGAGAGGTTCACATGGAAAGGACTCAAGAGAGATGTTCTTCAGTATGTGCGTGAGTGCCCTGTTTGTCAGCAGAACAAGCAGGAGAACACGTACCCGGCAGGTTTACTACAGCCACTTCCGATTCCTGACAGGAAGTGGGAATGCCTGTCGATGGACTTTATCACGGGCTTGCCTAAAGCCCAAGGGCGTGATTGCATTTTTGTAGTTGTGGATCGGCTTACGAAGTATGCCCACTTCTTTCTGATCACCATGACTTACACAGCTACACAGGTAGCAGAGGTTTTCTTTCGTGAGGTATTCAGACTTCATGGGTTGCCTCGGAGCATTGTGAGTGACAGAGATAGCCGGTTCCTAAGTAACTTCTGGCAGGAGGTATTCAGACTTTGTGGGACTGAGCTCACTCCGAGCACTAGTTACCACCCGCAGACTGATGGGCATACGGAGATTGTGAACAAGTGGGTGGAAGGTTACCTCCGAAACTACATAGCAGGGCAGCAGAAGGTGTGGGTCAAATGGATACATTTGTGTGAGTTTTTCTATAACTCGACATTCCATATGACCATTCAGATGTCACCCTTCATGGCGTTGTACGGGTATGAGGCGCCGAGTTTCCTTGATTTGCTACTGAGTGACAGTAGAGTGCCGAGTGCAGGAGGATGGTTGCAAGAGAGAGGACACTATGAGGGCTCTCAAGGGAGGGAATATTGCAAAGGCACAAAATCAGCGAAATAGTATCAGGTCGAGAGGATGGAAGAGAGGCATTTCGAGGTTGGTGACATGGTTTTACCTCATCTTTGCAGCCCTACCGTCAGTCCACTCTTAGGAAGAGTGGGTCAGAGAAGCTCAAGCCCGTTATTACGGTCCTTTCAGGATCCTGAGGAGAGTTGGCAGGTACTGAGCTTGAACTTCCAGCCGAGAGTAGGTACAAACGTATTTCATGTATCCGCCTCAAGAAGGCGTTGGGTCATCGTGTGGTATGCCGTCGTAGTCTTACCTCCCTTAGATGATGAGGGAAAGTTGATCTCTTAGTACACGAGTCCATCCTAGAGTATAGGGAGAACAGTTGCGTCGGAGGACTATCGGGAATATCACGGTAAAATGGAGAGATTTGCCGATTGAGGATGCGACATGGGAGAGCGAGGAGATTCTGCAGCATCCGGCATTGAGATTGCTTGAGGACAAGCAATTTCGGGAGGGGCGGACTATCATGTCCCCTTCTCAGTGACATCTCTCGGAGTACAGGATTGGCCTATCACACGACCCTCGTAGGCTGATAGACTGGATAGAGGGTCACTTCGGAGCTTGGCTCAGCTTCAGTTAGCAGAGATTGATCAATAGTCTTTTGTTTTGGCTCAATCGGAAACTTTTTGCAGAATTGCTATTTTTAGCAGTTCCTGGCAGGCAGAGTGGGACCCTTGCTATTTTTAGCAGTATGGCTTTGGTAGTATTTGGAATCACTTCAGAGTTCGTCAGCATCAGACGGATCAATCATCGGATTAGTATCAAGGAAGATATTAATATTTAATTGCATTAATTAAATATTAATTAATTAATGATTATAATACAAAGTTATAATATCAATTTATAACTTGAGTGATTTCTCATTGAGGGGGTGCGCCATCATTGAAGGGGCCAAAATTGACATTTGATTTATATTAAAATATTCAGCAGAGACTATTGAAATATTAAAAGATTAAAATGTGAATATTTCATTAAAACCCTATTCTTAAGGAAATCACACTTTTCAGCATAATAGTGGATTTGCCTTGGGTTTTGAGCATTATGGGATTATTAGATTTTGAGAAACTGATCAAATTGATCTGAGCACAAAACCTTAGGGTTTGAACTCGAATTCCTTGGGGAACGAGCCATCTCCAGTGGAAAGCAATTCAGAGGGTGTGGAATACCACTTGATTTATTGCAACAGAGGTTTCTTCAGACAGGAGGAATCATAGAGCTTCAGAGAAATTAATATCTTCAGAGCTTTTCAGTGTTTTGCATTCAGAGCATTTCATTCCTTTAGGCGTCCATATTCAAGAGACCCAGAGTGTTATAAAGGCGGCAAATATTTATTAATTTCTGATTCTGCTCGGGCCGTACTTTACCAGGCCGTACCATTCTGATTTCTGGCCGTACCATCAAAGAGGAAGCCATCCTTTGTACTGGAGGAAACGCCTTGTCTTGAGCTCATATTTTATCATCACTGGAGGCACCTAGTCTTGAGGATTTCATTCAGAGCATCAGAAGAGAGAGGAAGTCATTTATTACTTCAGCCATACCAGATCTGTACTTCAGTTGCAGCAAATATCAGGTTCTTTAAATATTAAAAATTCATTGTTTTATTCATTGCATGTATCTGGGTATTCTTGTAATCTGTAGAGAAGATCAAATAAAGATACTGGCATCCATATTCTACCGGTTCCAGAGTTATTTAATTTTTATTGAATTTATTATTATTTTCAAGCAAAATCGTACCTTTCATTTATTGCATCAAAAACACAAAATTTGCAAAAAAACCAAAAACCTTCAAAAAAACTCAAAACTCAGTCAGAATCAGTATCAGGGGGAAACTAGGGTTTCTACATATTTTAAGGTAGCTATGATGAAAGAGTTTGAGATGAGTGATCTTGGTCTTATGAAATACTTTTTGGGAATAGAAGTTAAGAAATGATTAGATGGTATTTTTATTTCTTAATCAAAATATGCAAGTAATGTGTTGAAAATATTTAATATGATAAATTGCAAACCAGCCCCTACACCAGTTGTGACAGGACTAAAGTTAGACAAAGATGATGGTTCATTAGTTGATCCTAGATTGTTTAAAAGGCTAGTTGGTAGTCTCATGTATTTGATTGCCACAAGGACTAACATCATGTATGGTGTGAGCCTTATCTCAAGGTTCATGGAGTCTCCAAAATACTCTCATTGGCAAGCTAGAAAAAAGATATTGAGGTACGTATGTGGAACTAAGAACTAAGGAATTTTATATTCAGCTATATATGACTTCAAACTCATTGGATACATAGACAATGATTGTGCTAGTAGCATCAATGATAGGAAAAGTACCTCTAGTTATGTTTTTTCATTTTGGATTAGGGGTTGTATCATGGGCTTCAAAGAAACAACCCATTGCCACTCTTTCTTTAGCACAAGTGGAGTATGTGGCAGCCACAAGAGCAGCATGTCAAGCTGTATGGATGAGAATAATGTTAGATGAGTTGATGCATAAACAAGATGAAGCAACAAAGATTAACTGTGATAATAACTCAGCCATTACATTATCTAAAAATCATTTTTTTTTATAAAAGAAGCAAGCACATAGACACTGGATACCATTTTATAAGTGAGTTAGTGAATAACAAAGAAATATGTTTAGCATTTTGTAGATTAGAAGATCAATTTGTTGATATTATCACTAAACCATTGGAAAAAGATGCATTTGAATACTTGAGAAGTTGTTTGGGTGTTTGTGCTGAAGATGAATGTTTTAGAATTTTTTGTGCTAGTGTGGATGTGTTAGAAATTTTTTAGTAGAATTCTAGAAATGAAGGTAGATGTGCTAGAACTTTTGAGACTAAAGGTAGATGTGCTAAAAAAATTTGAATAGGTTGATGCACCAAAACTTTGGATGCGCCGAAACTTTTTGAGAAGTATGCTGGGAATGAAGGTGGATGCTCTGGAAGTTTTTGAGCATAATGTTTGCTAGTTGAGATTAAGGGGTAGTGTTATAAATATGTAATTTCAACTAATTATTATGCTAATTCCCTCTAGCTAAGTCTCCGTATTTGCATTTAAGGAAACTTTATGGAAAATATTTTTGGAGAAGATTTTGGGAGATTTTTTATGATTATGCATTAACTCCCTATTTACTCTCACACACTTTGTGGTAGTAAAAATAGTAATATTTTATTATCCTTTTGTTCCACCATAGATTTTTAATTTTATTACTGTTTTTGTTGTCATTTTGTAACATGCAAGAAGGAGAAAGAGAGCAATGCAACTCTCCAACAAGAAAGAACATGGTGTAAGAAAGAATAAAGAGCAACGAAGCTCTACTGAAATTGTTCCAATTTTAATACTTATAAATAAATCTAAAATTGTCTACTTGTTGTTGTGTATATTTCTATGCCTTGTGAACAACAATCATATGTATTCTCATTTGTTTCTTTTACTACTGTATGTTTGTTCTATTTACTGCTTTGTTTTTATACTATATCCTCTGCCTCTTTCCCCACATGCATGATGTGTGCTTTTGTGCCTTAGAAACTTAGCTCCTACCAAGCATTAATGTTGTTGTAGAAGTAGTATAATGAGGTGATGTCATAGCCTCTCACTTAAGCATTTGTAGAATTCAAAAGTGATAAGTGGTGTGGTGTGTTGGTTTTGGGTGCTATGTGATGGTTTTTTATGTTGTTCAATTTGGTACTTGCAATGTTTTTGGAGTTTCATAGTTTTTTGAGGCACCAATTGTACTACTAACATAAAAATGTGGAAGGCTTCCTTCATGCATATTTGGTTGTCTAGAGATGCTATTAGATTGTGCTTGGTTGGATTAGGCCTCTATAATGTTTCATTGGTTCTAGATGATTCTCCATTTTCCAAAAATGTGGAGGTGGTTGTCCCATTCATCAAATCATAGTTAAAAGTCAAACTGTTGCATGGTTCATGGTTTAGATCGAATTATGTCACAATTTTGTGCCTCTGTCACCTTCATGAATCTTGTGCTCTAATATTTTGCTTTCAACTATTGTCTAAAACCAGTATAATTGTGCATAGAGGAAAATTAAAATGAAAATATTTTTGCATTAACTTGGTTGCATAGTATTTTAGCTTCTCAAAATAACACACAAAATGTAGAAAAAATGACCATTAATTCTCATGTACAAATGGAAATATCCAGGATATTGATGCTTGGAATTTTCTTTTGAATTTGTCTACACTGTGCAACTTAGGCTTTGAAATTAATTTTTATCTAAATAGACATTATATCTCTCTATCTCTCCTATTTACTTATAATATCCAATGTCTTGTGATTTGTAGGTGCCATTTATTTATACTTTATATTTTAGAGTTTTTTTTAAATAGTTTCAAAAAATTTAATCTATATATTTTTGAATTATTATTTTATAGTAACTTTTTATATAATTAAAAAAATTATTTTAAAAATAATATTATAATTGTATTTATTTTATTTAGTGAATGCAATAGTCCTCATTAGTATAATTCTAATATTATGTATTGTATGTTTATGTATATTTCTTATTCAATTATATATTTATTTCATAACAAATATTATAATTATCATTTAAATTTTGATAAATATTGTTTTTTTTTTTTTTTTTCTCTAAACAAGCTAACAATCCGCAATGACATTACTAATTTTGCAAATATATATATTTTTGTTTATATAAATGATAAAAACAATACAATTCACTACTTACAATTATAGTCAATGATCACACTAGTTAGAAGTAAAGATATAAATGATTCACTATTTTTAGTAAGAGAGTCTACTTACTTTGGGTCGGCTTAATGCACCTCTTACATTCCAACGTGTCCAAAGATTCCTCACTCCCACTACCTATACCTGCAAGGTCTACATGACTTGGAACACACAAGATCAAGGTAGTTAGCACATGGTTACCAAGACAGGCTATGCAAATCAATGATAGTTTACAATATCGGAAGAAAATAATAAGTCACATACAAGACTTAGAAGAATAGTCCTAGGGGCCCGACTTAATGCCTCGGGGGCTCATCGCTCGATGGCCTTACCTACGTATATAATTCATAGAGGCACCATATTTCAACAACTTGAGTAACCCCAACTCATTGACTTATTCACATAAGATATTTCAACTTGTTTCTAAAGAATGACTCAACCTTAATCACAATCATAACATAACAATTCTAATATATGCCAAACCTGATCCTTTACTCAAAAGTTTCATATGACCCAAACAAATTTTATTTTATTTTAAAGCAATTTTAAAGCTGTTTTATTCACAGTTTTCTTTAGATTTTCTTCGCATAGATTGTTTGAATGACTGGAAGATTAATGTCGACATATATATTAACCGATGGTGTGTTCGGATCTTCTCAGTTTTTCTCTTTTGTCTGTGAAATAAGTACTCCATTTCATTTATTCCTCTGATCTATTAAGGCTTTCGAGAGAAGGAAATTCTGTCACCTATAATTCAACTGTAATCTTGACTACCTCAGAATTTGTTAGCGATCCTTATTCATGCATTCTTGTTCACTTTGGATGTATTACAGGTTCTTTAATGAGTGGCATGCATTTCTTCCCTCACTGGATACACGCCTTGTAAATCTGTAATCTTGGGATATTCATGCACCCTAAAAGTCGCATATTGGTTTACCTATTGTTGGATTTTAGGCCATTTGCTATTTCTTTTAGTTAACACGAGCAATCAAATTAGTTGCTACTTAGATGTAGAGAATATCAACCTTGAAATTTGAATTTGATGCATTAGAAAAATGTGATACTGTCATCCCCTGTCTGAAAGCACACTTGATTGTATTTATGATCTGTGGCTTTAATCTCTTTTGAGATTCTTATTTATGGTGCCCTCTTAAAACGCTTAAACTTTCGTTGGAGATCAGACAGCTTATCGCCATTTAAAGAGTTGTCCATTCTGAACGCTTTGGGATCCTTTTCTGAATTTTAAACTCCAATGGTGGGTTCCGTCTCTGGACTAACCACTGTGTGCATGACGCTGCTTCCAATAAATTTCAATTACTTGGGATTTATTTCTGTTTCAATCTTGAGAAGGCGCGATTTTCATTCCTAAGCATGGAGATTCTCTTTGCTGTGTAGGCGTCATGGTTCCTTTGTAGTAGGAGGCTTTTTATTTGCTACCCACCTGTTTTCTAATTGTTCATGGCAAATATTTGCTTTTTGCATGAAACGGTTTTTTTCTCACTTGTAGGCTTTTACATTTTAGCATGTAAATTAGCCAAAAAGAGGGAATTATTTTATTTTATTAAATTCGTTGGCTACAGATGATTGAGAGCCATCTTGTACAACATTTGTTTTCTTTTGGCCATGGTTTTCCACATTGTATTGATTAATCTTGTTTTAATTTAATTTCTTTAACTTCGTGTCTTTTCAAGCTTCTTGTTTAATGATTGATTAGTGAGTATTTATTGAAAGAATTGATCCAAAGCGCCGTTGCAAAATATTCTTTTTATTGTTCTATTTTTTATTCTTGAACATTTTGCCATTTGGTTTGATTTAAGTATTTTTTGTTGGGATTCAGAAAAATATGTGAAAAAAATGTAAGGGGGAGGGCCTATAGTGGAGCGTCCTAACTTGGCCTTTCTCAAAATCTTATGTGGAAATTTCAAATCACTCCCAATTTTGTACAGTAGTTTATTTGACAACTCATGTGCTTCTATATTTCGTTTTTGGGCCACATCATCAATATGATGCCACATCAACATGCTTTTTGTTTAGGCATCCAAAAAAGGCCCAAAAAAAAGGTGAGACTAGTAGTGGTGCACAAGTCATGTTTTATTGGTGCGCTGATGTGGCATCACATGATTTGTCAGTTTGCCTATTTTATGGATAAAAAGTGTTTTGCAATTAGATATTAAGGTGCTTCACTATGGAATCCACTCAGGACTACTTCTATCCCCACTATTAGACTCCGCTCCACTATGGACCCCTCTCCCATATTGTAATCATATTCAATATACATTTTAAGAACAAATCATTTATATGGATTCACCATAACTCTATTTTTGTGGCTGTTACTGGTATCCTCTTTTCACATCTTATCGTAGGCAATTCATCCATCTCATCTCCATAATAAATTGATGAATTGAAATGGAGTAAAGGCCCAAAAGCATAAAAACTAGAATTTAAAAATTAGAACTTAGATTAATTTTAGAATAAAATCTAATTATGATCGTTTTTATATATATTTATATGTTGTAAATATTTTATGAATTTTAGAAATTAGAATTTAGTTTAATTTTAGAATGAAATCTAAGTTTTGCAAATATTGTGATGATTTACTTATTTATTTATTATATGATTAATTATTCAAATTTAAAATCAATACAATCTAATTGAACAAAAAAAATATAAAAGTACATATGTAAAATATTTTATGACTTTTTTGAAGTTATATTTTAGTATAATTCTAAAAATGAAATGATTTGGGTGCAATTAAAAAAATTAGACTTTTAGTTTATAGAGATGGTTTCTATATATATTTATAGGTTGTAAACATTTTATGAATTTTAGAAATTATAATTTAATTTAATTATAGAATGAAATCTAAGTTTTGCAAATATTGTGCTGATTTGATTATTTATTTATTATATGACTAATTATTCAAATTTAATAAACAATACAATCTAATTGAACATATATTTATATGTTGTAAACATTTTAGAAATTTTAGAAATTAGAATAATTTAGTTTAATTTTCAAATGAAATCTAAGTTTTGCAAATATTGTGGTGATTTGATTATTTATTTATTATATGATTAATAATTCAAATTTAAAAAACAATACAATCTCATTGAACTAAAAAATATAAAAGTACATATGTAAAATATTAATTTTTTTTTTAAAGTTATATTTTAATATAATTTTTAAAAATGAAATGATTTGGGTGCAAAACAAAAAAACTAGACTTTTAGTCTTCTAGTGGAAAGAGATTGTTTCTATATATATTTATATGGTGTATATATTTTATGAATTAGAATTTAGTTTAATTTTAGAATGAAATCTATGTTTTGCAAATATTATGGTGATATGATTATCTATAAATTATATGATTAATTATTTGATTTTATAAAACAATACAATCTAATTGAACTCAAAAATATAAAATCACATATGAAATATTTTATGATTTTTTTGAAATTAGCGTTAGAGTATAATTTAAAAAAAATAAATGATTTTGGGTGCAAAGAAAAAATAATAGAAAAGTTTATATTTTATATACATTTTTTGATCTTAATTTATTGAAAATTCTTAATTAGTAATTATTGAATAATTTTAAAATTAATATTTAGTTTTGTTAAGTTTTATTTGTAATAGATAATTAGTATAATTTAATTGATTATTTTCAAAACTAGATAATATACTTTATTAATTTTAGAAATTAAAATTTAGTTTAATTTTAGAGTTAATTCTAAGATTTAAATAGGTGCCTTGAGAAGGATAACTCTCTATGTATTTTATATATATTAATATTTAATATATGTATGCTAGTTTAATCTCATATATATAATTACTTTATTATTTAAAATTAATCTCTATAAAGTTAGAATAATTAATTAAGAAAGAATTAATCATATAACAATTAAAAATATATATTACATAGTATTATAATTATATCAATGATGATTATTGCACTCACTCCCTATTTTAGAATATAATAAATAAAATAAAGATAAATAGAGATATCTAGAGGGATATCTAGAGCTGTTATTTTGATGACCCTCTATTTTCAAATAGACCCTTCAATTCCAATCTACTTGGCTCCAATATGATTTAAATTAACAAAGAAACCCTTAATTTTATGAAGTAGTTCATCTTAAATTTGCATTAAGGTTTTTTCCCCTTTGCATGATGTATAATAGGTTACACCTACCAATGATATACCATTGCCATACTATACAAATACTATGAAATACCTTCACCTTTCTGGTACATTACTACCTTAGGAGCACTCTTTCTACCATTATAGTCCTTTTATGAAGGATACTAGTACATGAAGTCCTTCATTTGTATAATCTGAGAACATTTCTTTCTAATTGGATGTTTTAAGGAAAAAAAATGACTCTTAATTATTTAGTGCCTAACCTATTAATAATTTAATGTCCTTAACAATTATGACTAATTATATATGCTTAACATTTAACCATTAAATGATATGATGTATTGCATGGAAAAACATGTTTTGACATTTCATTAAATTTTAATTAACATGAGAAATTGTGTAGCACCAATGATGATTATTTCCTAAATTACTAATTATATATTCTTTTAATTCACTTATGTCAGGAAATGGCTAGAAATACAAAGACGTGATATCATTCAACAATATAGTGAAGATACAAACAAAAGTATGCAAAGCCCCTTCATGCTAGTGGAAGCCACAACCATTGTAATGGAGTCAAGTTCAACTATAAACAAACATTAATGCATTGGAAATGATGTCCAACATCTCAGTTCATCTCTTTCAAATAATTTCCATGAAATTGTACAAGAATTCAAACTTGTATGCCAGATAATGACTCTTGTGGAAGAGTTGGAATCGACAAACTTCAAGAGATGGAATCAACATTCCAAGACAGTTGCACTTGAACACAAGGAAATAGGGTTCCACCTTTAGGAGATGGAACTAGGGAAAAGGGCCTATTTCACTCCTAGTTCATTTAAGGAAACCCTAGATATCTAAATCTAATGGTTCAATTGAGAGAATGGGTTTGTGATAATGTCTCCTTCAGTATTATTAAAAGGGGTTCACCACTAAGAAAATGCTTAGAAAGAAATAAATGAAAGCAATATGCAAATCTAGCTATATGACCTAGAAAAATGGAATTTAAAAGCATGTAATTAGACTGATAAATAAAATAAAATAGAGAAGTACTTGGAGAATTAAAGACAACTAAGAAAGGCCTTAAAACCTTGAAAATTGTTTCTTTTAAGGTGTATTGGGACTCATACACCAGAATGGGAGATTTAATCCTAGCATAAGGTTTTTGGGCAGGACCTAGAATCTCTCAATGATTGATCTGGATTTGCTGAAATCTAATAAAAAGGTAGTACTAGGACTCATATGCTTAGACTATTGTAAATTGTACCGTTTTGTTGCAAAGTGTCCTAGGAGAAAAAATCTAAAGCGAAACTTTGTGAGCCTCTAAAGATGGATCAAATAAGTACTTTCGCATTGGTTTCATGTAAATAGGTTGGATATCTTGCTCTAGATATGAGTTTCCATGATTCTTGACAAATTTTTATGGAAACTTTGACAACGTTTACAACTTTGTAATTTTGGTATTGTAGTGTAGAAAATTGTATGCTATTGAAAATGGTATGATTTCACACTTAATTTGGACCTATTTTAGCACCCTCTTTAAATAATCATTAATAGGACCCTAAGACCCTCTATTTTGGATCTTGAGGCTTATTTCATCTAGAATATCAACAAAATAAACAAAAGCATTAATTTTCCAACAACCCATCATTGGCCTACCCTGAAAATCTAGGGTGGGACTCATACACCACCTTCGACATATGAGTCCCATGTGGCCCATTTTATGGTTTGAACAGGAAATTCAAGTTTTTAATTCAAAATTTTGGTTGATGTTAGATTTTGAGATCTAAATAATGGTAAATTAGGTGTAATTCCTTTATAAACAAGATTCCAAATCATTATTTTCAATCTAGAAGAGCAATTTCAAGATCTAAGCATTTACAAGCATTCAAGTTTTCAAGAGCAAGCAAAGTTGAAGTCTTGGAGTAGCATTATAGTGTTTGTGCAGGTCTTCAAGATCACTTTCATTCAATATCTAGCATTGTCAAGGAATGATTATGGTTTTGTATGGTTAATCACAATGAATTCTAGGTTGGGGAGATGCAACTAATCATCAAGCCAAGCCTAATGACTTGTTTTCTAAGTGATTGCATACTCTATTATCACTCTACTTGTAGCCTAAGGAAGGTACATGTCTTATTGTGGCTTATTAGGGTGATTAGAGATCTCCCAAAGTGATTAATTCATGCATCTCATTCTAACACATTAGAATAGGGTTGCATTACATTTTATATTTCCTAATGTTAGATGCACTTAATGTTAGGGTTTATATTCACATTTAAATTCAAGATCCATTGTTTCCATCAAGGTTTAATTACTGAACTATGGGTTTGACTGAGGAAAATCCCCCATAAGCAAATCAATAGTATATTATGTTTTGTAGGTCTTTTTAGAGGTTCAGATCCATAAATCAGATTGGGAAGGAAGAGTAGAGATTGGAGAGTAGATCTAGATTTTGATTTTTTGAAAAAGTAGAATGGGACTGATATGCCAGAAGTGGAATATGAGTCCCACAATAGGAAATTTTATAGATTTTTGAAGATCCTTGGTCAACATTGCTAGATTCCTATTCTTGCCCAAAAACCCTAATCCTAGACTAAATCACCCAGATTGGCATATGAGTCCTAGTACCCATTAAGTTCAATATTTTCAACATTTAAGGTGTTCAATCAAGTGACTATAGGTTCCCAAGTTCCCCTCTTTTATCCTTTTACTTTCTATTCAATTTTGCATTCATTTCTAGGTCATTTAGAGGAGTCTTCTAGATCATTATGTCTTGTCATTAAATCTTGTATTTCATTTGTATTTCTAAGCCCTAACTTGGTAGAGAACCCCTCTTTAGCCTCTAATCATACCCTAGGACACCCTATTACAAGATCTCTTTCCCCTACTTCATCCTTGGATTGAAATTTTTAATGTTTCCTTGAGTGAAAGTGTAGAGATTGTTGTTTTATGTCGTAAACCATAGTCAATGACAATTTTTGACCTAAGTTCATTTTGGTGAATTTTCATTTAGAACATCTTAATTATGATTTCAAGTGCATCATCCTAGATTTATCTTGCATTGACTTTGCATTAGGTTTTTCATTAGTTGATTTGTATCTAGGGTTTTGAAATCTTGTATTAGTGAAAGCACATATAGGTTGCATTTTTGCATCTTGCATCATTAAATTTCATCTATAAACTATAATTGCACTTAACATAAACATTATCCTAACTAGAAAACATAAAATTCACACAAAATTTGCTAAAAACAATGTAAAAACCCTAAACTAGGACTCATATGCCCCTTTGAGTGATTTAGTCCCAATACGTGAGATTTTTCTGATTTCTAGGTGTTTTGTGTTGACTGCTACTCACTATTTAGATCTGTGAAAAACCCTGATTTTGACTAATACACCCGTCTAGGAAATTTAGTCTTATTTTAGATTTTCAACTACATTTTATAGCATGAAATTCTCTATTTTTGTGTGTCAATTTGCTGCTGTTAGTTAGCCATTTCTGTTTGCATACACTATTATAATTTAGAAAATAAATGATTACATGACTAAAAATTTTAGTCACGTGACTAAAACTTTTAGTCACATGACTAACACTAGTAGAATTTAGCAAATAAATGACTAATTTGGTCATTTATAAGTGACTAATTTGGTCATCGGGTAGCATCACAACTAAATGACAAAAAAAATGACTATATAAATGACTAATATCAAAGAAATAAAAATGACTAAATAAATGACTATTACTCCTCTATTCTTTTTTCTTTCGAATTTGATCATATTCTTAGAGCTTAAGCCACCCTCATGGGACCCTTACCTAAGTGGGCCATTTGGCCGCCTAGGTTGCTTGGTGCACAAAAACTACCTATTGCGTGGAAGGCATTGCCTCTCTATGCAGTCTTAAGACTTTCACATATTTTATAATTTTTTTTAACATTTGGATTCTTTAACTTTTATTACACAAATAAAAATGACTAAATAATTAGTCACAAATAAAAATTAGACAATATGATATTAAAGTGGATAATTAAAAAAAAAATCGAATTGAGAGAGTGGGTTCTATTATAATATAATATAATAATAATATATATTATATTATATTATATCATAATAGTATAATAAAATTATATTATATTATATAATACTATAATATTATATTATAATATATTACATTGTAATATAATATAATATTATAATATAATATTATAATATAATATATTATTAATATATTATTTTGGATTACATTTCAAAATAAAGTGAAGCAGGTGAATCTTGGTTGCGGATTTGGCCAAAATTTTAAATTTAATTAACTTTTTTTATGGAAAATCTTGGCGGAAAATGTGGGCGGTAATTTTCACTTTAATAAACACTCTAAAACCCTTGTTGAAACCCTATTTTTAGGCTATAGCTCAAAAAATTGGAGAGTGAAAGGTCAATACAAGGAGGAAGAGTTTGGAGACAAGGTGTGCCCCTTAGTGTGATCTTGTTGGTGTGCGAACAAATGGATTTGGCGCTTAGTTTTAGGCACATAGGTCCTCACCCAAGGCACCAAATTGCTATGTGAGGGCTCTCTCTCACCTAATCCATTGGCACTGGTAGCCATTATTAGAATCTTGGCCATAATTTTCATTTTAATAAAAATACTCTAAAACCATTGTTGCAACCTTATTTTCAGGCTACAACTCATCAAATTGGAGAAGTGAGATTAATACTAGTAGCGGGGGCTCTCTCTAAAATGCACAAGGACGAAGGTGCCTCTGAAGAGCCCACCACAAAAGAAGGATGTCGTAATATTTCTGCACAAATTCCTTTCATAGATTTCGTGTGTTCACAGTTCCTTTCATAGTTCTTGTTTGTTCACAATCTCTTTCATAGATTTTATCTACAGTCTATAGGATTCATGTATTCTAATAAAATTGATTCAATTTGTTCACATAATTACTCAAACAGATTGGTATCAAATGCTTGTATGGACTGAATGTGATGTACGCTTACATGGTCCAGGGTCAACCATTTATTAATAGAAATCAAGAAGTGGAGGATAGCCCCACTATTTTTATTGTAAATGCTTAATTGAGCAGAGCCTAGGAATCTGCAATCATGTGTTATTAAGCTAATGTATGTCTTATGTATAAGTGAAACATTCTACCTTATAGATATTCCTAAACACGTAGCATTCCCACCCCAACTTTCTTCACAGTTGGTTTTAGGCAGCTGACATTGATTGTAATGCTTCAAATTGTTACATAGTTACAAGTGCAATCCTTCAAAGTTGCCTAAAGATGTCTTTTATGATTTAGATGTGACTAGGAAGGGTGATTTTAACAAACTCAAAAACATTAATTAACATGTTGGGATATTTTATAATTGAATATTTCTATGATGCTCTTTTGTTACTTTTATTTCTTATTCTTGAATCCTTAGCTTCATTTTCTTGGTTTTATTATGGTGTTTTTTTAGTAATCTTGCAAAGCACTAAAATTCTATTGAACATTTCCAAGATCTGTTTAGTTTTTATTATGCCAAGAGGTGTATTTAGTTGTAGAGGCAAGAATTTTTCTTTTTCTTTTTTTAATAAAAAGAGGGGTAAAAACATTTATTAATCAACAAGAGCTGTACAAAGCATTAGGAAAAAGAAAACCCCAAAGGGGCCCCAAGACAACAAGCAATAGATCAAGAATCATTAATGCAGCATTTCACATCCTCAGTAACCCAACCCTCCAAGTCCTGGGCAAGGTCCCTCAGTAAACTATCCCAATCATCCACCAACCACGTCCCATTCTTCTTAGAAGCTATTTTCGCTAGCCCATCAGCCACCTTGTTCCATTCACGAGGGATATGGGAAAAGGTGACAAAATCTAGTAAATCTCCAAGGTTGGCAATTTGTTTTGCCACTACCGCTAACTGCCAACTAACAGCATCGAAGTGTCATCCATTTATCAAGTCAACCACCACCTGAGAATTAGATTCACATATAATCTGATTCCAGCCGAGAGCAAAAGCTCTCCTCAAGGCCGAAAGAATCACCAAGGCCTCCATGAGGTTATTAGAGTGATGTCCCATATACTCAGAGGAAAAGAAAACAACCACTCCAAAACTATCTCTGCCCACCCCACCAATACTAGCATGTCCAGGATTACCTCTTGAAGACCCATCAGTGTTGATTTTCAAGACACCAGAGGGAGGAAGCAACCAATGCCCTCCTCTGAAGACCTTCCCTCTAGAGCACCTACCCCACCCAACCTTAGGTCTTCCCATACAACCAACAGAAATCCCCAACTTCTGAATCACTCTAGCATCCCCAGGATCAACCAAAACAGACAAATCACATTTTTCTTGTAACGTCTCTTGAAGAGCCCCAAGAATTTGAGCCCAAACTTGGCCCACCTATAACTTCCTATCTAGAAAAATCCTTCGATTGCGCTCCAACCAAATCTGCCAAATAATAAGATTAGGGCCAATAGACCAGGCAGTGTGCAAAAAAGAAGTCTTTGTCATAGTAGGTCCAACATTCTACCAGAACTCGCCAAGAGATGAAGAATGTCGACAGGACATATTCCAAGCCCCCCACCAAAAGTGCCAAATAGTTTTAGCAAAGGGGCACTGGAAGAAAAGATGAGAAATAGTCTCAACATCTTTGAGACACAGATAGCATAAAGAGGGACCTTGGAAACCCCTCTTGCAAAGGTTGTCCCAAGTCAAGCACCTGCCATACACCACAAGCCAAGAGAAAAAGTTGCATTTTGGCCAGGAGAATTTATTCCAAATTTTTTTCCACCAAGGAACCGCAGCACTACCTAAAGCCTGTCTGTCCAAAGCACGATACCCTAAAACAACAGAGTACTTCCCTTTAGGATCTGATCCCAAAGCCAACACATCCCTCCCAGGAAGTGAACAACACACTCTAGCAGCCAAAATGAAGGATAACTCCCTCCTATCCTCCAATGATCCACCCAAAGGCCACTCCTACATATCCTTCCACTGATAAATGATAGTTTTCCCCAAGACCCGAGGGGCTTTGAAATCCATCACTCTGCTCCATCCAGCTTGAACAAAAATCCTGCTTAAAGTCTCCAAGTGAGGATGTGAGGAGAGGATAGGCGGGAAGCCATCCCAGGAGTCAAGCCAGAAGAGGGCATCAGAGCCTCTATTGCAAATCCATAATAGGCTTTGTTTAACCAACGGAGCTCCCCTCTTGAGAGTATCCCAAATCATAGACCCTTTCCCCAAAAGACTAAATCGAGAAACCTCAGCACCATCCACCTCCCCAATATACTTGAAGGTAAGAATCTTGGCCCAAGTTTGATGTTGATGTGAACACCACCTCCAAAACAACTTAGCCGCCAAAGCTTGCCCATTCCAATCCGTTCTACGCAATCCCAAGCCACCATCCTGCTTCGGCCGACAAACCACTTCCCACTTAATTAAGCTCCACTTTCTCAAGAGGAGATTACCCAACCAAAGAAATTTCCTACAAAGCCCCTCAAAATCCTTGATGAAACTTGAAGGGGCAGTCATCACAAAACATCTATAAATAGGAAGAGCTCGCACAACAGACTTTAAAAGAGTGACTCTGCCTGCCGTTGATAACCATCTATAGGTCCAATGGAAAACCAGTCCTTGGAATTTATCAATCACCTCCTGCCAGAAATGCCTGGGAGGTGGGCACACATCTAGAGGGATACCCAGATAGGTAAAGGGAAGATTCCCCACCTGAAACCTTAAGATCCTGGCAATACATTGTTGAATGAGCCTAGGGGTGTTAAAGAAATAAATGCAAGACTTACCTTCATTAATGCGTTGTCCCGAGGCAGCCAAATAGCAATCCAAAGTATGATAAAAAGCAATTGCTTCCGCCACCTTAGCAACCCCCATCAAGGCCGAGTCATCCACAAACTAAAGATGTGTTTGCGGGGCAAGGGAATTATTCCAGTTCCAACCATGTAAAAGCCCAGCTGCAACCTGTGACTTAATGAACCTCCCCAAACCTTCAGCCATCAAAATGAACAGATAAGGGGATAAAGGGTCTCCCTGTCGAAGACCTCTTGAGGCACCAACCAAAGAAGAGGATTCCCCATTTATGAGAACCAAAAAGGAGGGCATCATTACACAACACATGACCCAATCGATCCACTCCCTGCTGAACCCAAAGGCTCCAAGAATTTTGATCAGAAAGCCCCATTTGACCCTGTCATAGGCCTTTGACATGTCCAGTTTTATGAACATAGCCTTTTCCCTTGAAAAGGCCATAGAATGAATAGCCTCCGCCGCAATCACAACACCATCAAGAATCTGTCTACCCGCTACAAAGCCCCCTTGTTCCTCTGAGATTAGCTTATCCAACAAAGGCTTCAGGCACTCAACAATTAATTTAGTGATGATTTTATACACCACATTACACAAAGAAATTGGATGAAAGAGATCTAAAGAGTCGGCACCCTCACGCTTTGGAATAAGGGCAAGAAAAGTGGCATTCAAAGCTATCAGCATTTGCTTATTCCTTAGTGATTCTTTCACAACCTCCAGCAAGTCAAGCTTGATCACTTCCCAAAATTCTTGGTAGAACTTGGCTGGGAATCCATTAGGACTAGGGGATTTCCCCTTCTTTAGCTGAAACACCACATCCTCTAACTCCTTCAGAGAAATCAGCTGGATAAGAGATGCATTCATATCCATTGTCACCAAAGGAGGGATACAAGCTAGGATAGAGTCTTCATCCTTAATGGCTACAGGGGTATCTTCAGAAAAAAGATTAGAGAAGAAATGAACTGCCTCATTAGAAATTTTCAAAGAGGAAGTAAGAATAGCTCCCTTAGACGAACGAAGAGAAGAGACAGTATTACCCTATCTTTTAGCCTTTACCGAGTTATGGAAGAAGGAGGTATTCTTATCCCCTTCTTGGAGCCAATCAATACGAGCCTTCTGCTTCCAAAAGATTTCCTCACGAAGCTCCCATTCCTCAAGTGCTTTGATAGCTTCATCCTCTAACTTGCACAAGGCCGCATCCAAACCATGCTCCCTGATCTGCCTGGTAATAGAATCCAGATGCTCTTGGGCAACCCTTTTTTGTTGAAACACATTGCCAAATTGATGCTTATTCCAATACTTTAGCTTATACTTCACATACTAGAGCCTCTTCATAAAAGAGTACATGGCGGTCCCAAAAGCACGTTGACCTTCAATCCACCAATTAGACAATAAGTCAAAAATACCTTCCTCCTTGAGCCACATAATCTGGAATTTAAAAGTTTGCTTCTTAGAACCACTAGCCAAGCAAGCAGAGAACATGATCAGCTAATGATCAGATCCTCGCCAATCCAAAATTTCAGAGCTTGTTAGCCACTTGTCACTAACCCAGAAACTAGATACCAAGAACTTGTCCAATCTTTTAGAAATAACTTCTTCTCCAAGCCTCCTATTATTCCATGTGAACATGCCATTTAAAGGTTTGATATCCACAAGCCGAAGTCAGGCCATGTTCTCCCTTAGAAGAACAGAGGATGCATCTAGACGAGGCACACCCCCCCTTTTCTCCTCAAGAGAGACAATAGCATTGAAATCCCCTAACATGATCCAAGGTAAAAAGGGATCCAAAGATCTCAAAAAGTTTATATGGGACCATAAAAGACTCTTACTAGGAAGATCCGACAGAGCATAGATATTGGACAACAAAACACTTTCCCCAGTCTCCAAACTTACCGCAATAAGAGAGATGGAGAATCTACTAGAAAACCACCAAATAGGAGAGATTCGTCGAGGATCCCAGAAGCAGGCAAGACCTCCAGAGCTCCCCATCACCCCCACACACTGACATAAACCTCTATTCCAAATTTTGGAAGCACTCTGCATCATACTATCAATAGAAAGCTTCATCTCTTGGAGAAAAACCAAAACCAGAGAATGAGCACGAACCAAATTTCGAATAGCCTTTTGTCTAGGGATGCTATTCATACCTCTCACATTCTAAGAAAGCACAATCATCTCGAAGGCTAGGAAAAGTGAGCATCCAAAGTCTTCACCGACCCAGATTCAACCAATGTCTCACCAGCCAACTTAACTTTCTCTTGATCTTTCTTCCTACCCACCTTTTGGGCCTTGTAAGGAGTACTCTTTTTCAAGGACTTTTGTTGCACACCCAAAATAAGTGAAGCAGAAACTTTACTCTTTGCAGAGCTTCCAGAACCCGATCCTCCAGTTGAGCCCGCTCCTACCTCCTCAGAGACCAAAGAGGTACCAATGCCTACACACGGATCCCCAAGCCCCACCTCAGGGGAGAGAAAAGAAGAATCTTTTGCATCCCCTCGAGACAACAAAGGGTCAGAGGATAAAGACCTAAGAGCCATAGGCTTTGGATTTTGAGAGGTAGCTGGGTTAGCTTCCACATGCATGTCAAGAGAGACCCCCTCCTCATGAATTAAGTCATTCAGTGCATCAAACCTGTTGAAAACCCCCTCCTCCTGGCGGTCCTGAAAAGTCCTTTTCATCCCCCGACCTTTATTTCGTGTCTTAACCGGAACAAACCCATCTTTATCTAGAGTCCCTCCCTGCATGGGGTCTTTTTCCTTCTTAGGTCCAGTGTTTGGAGCAGCCTTCCCATTCCCTGAGTTTCCCACACCCGAAGCACGTGGACACCTCCTGAGGAGATGACCATACTCCCGACATAAACGACATCTGAATGACAAGGTTTCATAATCCAGGGGTTGTGTCCACGAACTAGAACCCACTGTCAAATTAATAGAGTTCGGCAAGGGCTGGCTCAAGTCGATCTCCACACAAACGCGAGCATAGGAAAAGATCCGCTTGTCCAAAGTTTGCTAAGAGGGACCAATCGGCTTACCTAGCCCCATTGCAATAGATTGAATAATATCACTCCTCCAGCATTCCAACGGTAGACGCGGTAGGTGAACCCACACTGGGACCTTCATTGGCATCTCCTCTGCAGAAATGAAACCAGCATGCCAAGGTTTAATGAACAAGCTGATTTGATTATAGAAATAAGGGCCACCCTCAAAAGCATTATTTCTATCAGAGATGCATGAGAAATCCACCAAGAAGAAATTATTTGCAGCAAGCAGAATCTCAAAATCCCCCTCTGGATTCCAGGTCTTCTGAATCCAGGGTTCGAGGAAAGGTAAGGAAACCCTCATTCCCAGAAACTTACAAATTAAAGCATGCTTACTGAAATAGTCAAGATCTTCTACCACCGCCTCCTTCTGAATAACAACCACTGGGCGTGCTTGGGCCCTCTCCAGACAACCATTCACCTTATGCACTTTAAAGCCATTAATCCTAGATAAGCCCCCATGAGAAGAAACCCCAACATCGGCCTCCGACAAAATATTGTCTCCCTTCTCCTCCTCCACACCATCCATCATGTTAATGAAAACCACACCAAACCTCCTGCAACAAACCTCCACCTCACAGCAGGACAAGACGCAGCAAACACCAAGGCCTCCAAAAACCACCATCGTCCAGAAATGAAGAAGCAAAACTCATCCCAAAGGGCTCCCACGCAAATGAAGGCAAGGGAGAAACCCCACACCAAACCCCAACAGGGAGCAAAGGCACCAGCAACCAAAGTGAAGAAAAAATGGACAGAAAACCGAGCAAAAAACTCCCCCTGAACACAACAAACGCCCCCCCACCCAAGCAGAAGACCAAACACAGCTGATCCACAAGGAAAAAGCGGCATGCAGTGAAGGATCTGGGCATGCAGGCCAGCCCTCACAGGCCACGGGCACACAAAGAACAGTCTCGCGCCATCCGTGAATGAATGAAAATATTATTCAACTTAAGCCGACACATATCCATGAAGAATTTTTCTTCATAAACATTAACCCTGTTCATTTTTTTTTGACAACCTCACTGGTTGTCATGGTGGCAAACATCTTTAAAGATGGTCAGCATGCAATATTCCAAATTGTAACATATGACATGCAATATTTGAAATTGTCTGAAATAAAGCATTTGAAATTCGTGACAAATTCATCACTTCATCACAAATTCATTACTTCGTTACATTTCTTAGCAGCAACAATTTTTGAGCAACATATATTTATATTTCTGGAGTGGTGAATGCATAGTAATGTTTGAAATTTTTAGACCTACGTAGTAGCCTTGGAATCTTAATGTCCTTGCCAACACTAACGGTGGAAACAACAGTGTAGGAAGAAGATTTGGAGTCATCAGAGGAGCCTCACCACCATTTCTTCAGGTAATCCTTGCCAGTTCTGTTAATGCTTTGCCATTTCAAATACGATATTTTCCTCTTTTTTGGCTACTTGGGTTTTCTTATTTTTTACTACTTGGGTTTTGATCAAGTTCATGTTAAGCCTATTTTCCAACTACTTTCTTTTTGAAAGAATCGATCATGAATAGAAGAGTAAAAAACCCCTTCACATTCCCGTGTACATAATATTTACTATGGTCAATAGTGAGTGTAGTGGCCTCTTAAAGTCGAAGAGCTCTGGAAATGAAAGAAATTGTAATAGAAGCTCCAAGCTCCTCCTTTGCATGTCAATCATGATGAAGAAGTATTATTCCATGCCTTTCCACATATCATTGTAGTTAACTACATATGCTTGCATTCTCAAATGAGCATTAATCTCATTTGAACACTGGTTTGAGTATAGAAGTCTGGTATGGAATCCCATTCTTCAACAACTCTTGCTTGGCCACACACGCTTTCAAATTTTCCATAAATATTTTTAAGATTAGGAGATTTTGTGTTAGAAAATAGTATATTTGTTATCTCATTCTTGGTATCGATCAGGAAATCATCACTCAAAACCCTCTACTCCACACTCTTCTCCTTTTTATCCTTTCTCCACTTGAACCACCCATCACATACAAAGCATAGAGTACACGATTCTTGCACCTAAATCATTTTTGCTAGCAAAGTGAAATAGATGTTGTGTCTCATACCTACAAGTTTGAGGAATTTCTTTCTCACATATAACCTGTAAAATGCATTCATGGTTGAAGATAAACATTTGTAGCCTTTTTCATGATATCTTCACCTAATCAATCTTTTCAGTGTCCTTCAATGCTTACATAAAAAATGGGGTCCAGTAAAATGCATATACCAACATTAGAATATCAAGTAAACTGATTTGCAATCATGGGTTGTGTGTCTCACAACTTGTATCACATGGGGGAAACATCCACTCTCTAGCATCTCTTAAAATCCAAAGCTGCATATTTGTCCTGTTTAGAACTCTCAACAACTCTGAAGTGAAGATGGACCTGCTGCAAATATACGATTATTGATGAATATCCATTGGTGCATTCATTCCAATTGCCTATCCTTACCCACATCTCCAACCCATCCAAACTGAAATGATGTATTTCAATTTCTAAGTCAAGTTTCTCTTGAGGTCATACCTGAGGGTCCTTCAAGTGTTACCTTGTTAAACATATCTCTATAATAAGGAGAGTGCACACCATGGAATGGAATTCCATTAGAAATGAAAATAATTCCCATTGCATCATCTGCAGCTTCACATGACTTGTATGCCATCGGATTCTCTAATAGTTTCTGCAGCCCTCCTTCTATGTTTGGAAGATCCCACACCCCTCTTCACATTAGCCCTTTGAAATTACCAATTGAATGAATATAGTGATTACTACATTTCACCGGAAGCTTTTTCTCTTTCTAGAACTGTCTACATTTGCAGCCTTCTCTTCAAGGGCCATATTTTTGCAGTTTCTCACCTCACCCCATTTTTGTGTGCGCTAAAATCTCTTACCCTGTTTTAATTTTTTTGAAAGATTGTATTGTATAAATGGGATAGAAAATGATGTGAACAACATTTGTTGTCAGGTTTGTTTTTGTTTTAGCACAAAGCATGGTTCTACTAATTTGAAAGGTATCTGTACATAAATCACCATAATTTGTGAGGGGTATGAATATGTATATAGAGTTTTTTTTGTAGATTTCTAGCATTATAATTTACACCTTTTAGTGCAACACAAAATGGAACAGTATTTAAGGTAAAACCTTTATTTGAAATTAGAAGAGGAAGTGCCCTTTTGAAAGGGTGAAGGAACCCTAAGTTTCCTAATACTGAAATTTATAAAAGTACCATAACTAGTGGGGATTTTAATACATGATACAAACAAGCTTAAATGGAAAACCCACATTTTTATTCTCAGGGTAGGGCACAAGGCTATCTAGCACTTTGCACTAGACAAGAAGTTTTATATTTTATAGCTAATGCTGAAAAATACCTATAACATTTTATTCAATGATCAGACTTTTCAGCTAAACTTAGAGACTGAAAATTGCAGAGTATAATGTGATTGGATTGAATGGAACAGATACACAAATTACCATGAATCAAATATGAATATTGCATACATAGTTGCAAAAAAACTGCACTACAAAGCTTGCAATAGTTATTAAATTATACTGAATTTACAAAACAAGTAAATTTGAAAACCAGGAGAACTCTTTGGACAACAATTGTAGCAGCAAATACGCATAATATTACTTTTCATTCCTTTTTTCTCTATAAATCTAAATGCAAATGACACTTATTTAATATTTATAAGAGTTTACAAAGTTTTGCATGAAAAAAAATTAGAAAAGATAACTAATACTTTTGTTGTGAATAGTTTGCTTACACATAAAAGCAAACTTGTAAGTTTGTCCACAAACTTTGAACTCTAAATCAAGAGATCTTCAAATAAATTTGTGGTAAAGATGACTATCAACTAAACATAGGCCTTGGGGAAGATCATTTAAAAATAGTTGATCTATAAATAGCCGTTAAAAAAATAGATTTCTCATAATATGATTATTTATTAAAAATGGGATGGCCAAAAATGTCATAGACTATAAATATCTCTAGCTTAAAAATAGCCAATTTGATAGTTGGCTCCTAGAGATGATTCTAACAAAGTTTCTTTGCTCTAGCTATGGCTGATCCTTTGAAGAATTCTTAAATCCTGAAAACCGATATAGTGCCTTAAATATGAGAACCTTATAGAACATGAAAATAGTTCCAATTGTTTAAGAAATATCAAATTGTCCCTTGAATTATCAAAACAACAACTTCCATTAACTTTATCAATAAATTCCCAACTGCCTTATGTTTGTTCACTTCTGTATACAAGATTGAAAGAGCATATAATTATACTAATTATGGTTAAAAATATGTGACTAACCTTCACTCTTCTGTCACAAAGCTGTATCTTTATACTGAAAATCTGATCACTGTGATTGTCCCAAATTTGCTGATATATGTCTGAAATCAGATACATCATGAAGGCATTCAAACTGTTGTCATATACAGTTGAAAATCTGTTGTTATCAAAGATTGAAAAACCTTTGATGACCCTACTGTTATCAATGGAGGTTGTTGAAAGAATGAAGGTCTTGAATGGAAAACTCCAATACAAATTGAATAATCTGCAAACCACTTTATAAAAATGGAGGAGAGTGGAGAATGATCTATGAACAAAAACAAGCTATTTCTATGATGCTTTTTCCTTGAATTGTCTATGTATGGAGCTTCTGTTTTTTAGCTTTTGATTTTTTGATTAAAATCTGTGTTTTCTCCTGGAAAAGTGCTCTTCTCTCTATATATATGTACTAGCACTTGCACCAGGGGGGTGCAAGGATTACGCCAATAGAAAAATATATAGTAGTAAAGATGGAAAGAAAGAGTACTGTAAAATATATAATTTTTGTGATGCACTGCCTTGATTCTATATCTAAAGAGTTTCATTTTTTGTTTATGAACTGACAGATGTTGATCATGGGTAATCGAGATGATATTGATCAAATGCCTGCAACAAGTGCCAATTTGCCTACTACTGTTCTGAAGTTAATCGACAAGTATGATTGTATGGAGAAGTGGCATATCCAAAGCATCACAAACAATCAGATGTTGGTGACATCTACAAAATTGCTGCAAAAAAAAAGGTTGGTTAATTACAATTATATGCCTTGTCTGTTTAATTATGGTTTTTTGAAAGGTAATTTTAAGGCCCAAGGGAAGTGTTTGTGTTTGTATCATTGCAACCACGAGGAATGATAAAAGAAGCTTCAAAACACAATGAATGCCTCCTAAATCATCAAAAAATAGTTCATATACTGAAGAATTAATTTTGTGCAGGCGGCTGCCCATGGTGGCCACAAAGAATGGAGGACCTGTTGATATTCATCGGGTATAATATATATCTAAAATTCAACTCTCTATTTCAAAATTTGCAGGGAGAATACATATAATGTATCACTGTTTGATGAATTTCAATCAATTCATGTGTAGACATTACAAAATGGTTTATCGATAGATACCCATGATGACAAGGCTATTGCATCTACTTTATACAGAATTGTAGCCAATAAGAATCTCTAGTCTGAATGCAGACAAAATGGCTTAAGGAACATTAACCTCTATTCCTGGCCGCAACATTGCAAAATATATTTGTTAAGAGTTTCACAATGCAGGATGAGACACCCACAGTGGCAGAGTGATCCAGTTGAAAGTGCAGAATCAGAATCAGAGACTGATTCATTCGAGGATGTACAAGATATATCTCTGAGGATTTCTCTGCATGCAGATAATCGCTCGAGTTCATTTAATAGGTCGGATAGACTTGTGCAAAATGATGGTTTTCTTATTGAAGGCATTTCAAGAACATATTAGGAGAGCTATAGAGAAGGCTAAGGGCAGACAATCCAATTCACAAGAAAGGAATGATGTGAATGGGTAGGAAAAACAAAGCCTTGATCATAGTAATAGCTTAAACTCATCAGGAAAATTGCTTTTAAGGAGAAGAAAGCATCTATGTGTGATTGCAGTGGATTGCTATTATTCCATTGGAGAACCTTGTGCTCAGAAAAAAGTGAATATAATCCAGGAGATTAGCAACTCAATTCACTTCATACATGCTTTTGCATCCTTTGGATTTGTTTTGTCAGCTTCAATGACAGTTACAGAAACACTTTCTTTGCTCTACTTTGGTGCAATCAATCTGTCTACATTTGATGCCCTAATTTATAGCAGTGGAAGTGAGCTCTTCTATGTATCTTGTGATAATGTAGATTCACCCATATTTCCAAATCCAGACTATGATTCTCATATAGATTATTGCTGGGAGAATGCAGTAGGGTTGAGGAAACATATGGTAAAATTGAGTGGACCAAAGGATTCTCCATTCTTTGAGCAAGATGAGCCAGTGTCTAATTCTCATTGTTTGACCTATAAAGTGAAGAACATATCCACTGTAAGTTCCGAGCCTATGATTATCATGATTAAGATTTTGCAAGGTTATATGCTATTTATAGTTTCCAATGTATTCTTTCTTTTTAGACTACAATTCAACTTCTTTGAATACTTTTAGAAAGACAATGGTTGCAGGGTACTTTCTTAGTAGAGTTCCAACCAACAGTTTTCAAGTTGAATACATAACATAAACTAGCAATGGCACCTTGGTGTGCAATGGGTACGCCGAAGAGGTGGTAATGGTCAGATACAAAAAGAATTGTTCTAGTTTTTTGCATAATTTTTTGGAAGGTCCAAATCTTATATGAAGGAAATTAGCAATTGTATGTTGTGGTTTAGAAATGCAAGAAGATACATTAAATATTAGAAATAACATAGGTGTAGTTGGGATAAATTTTGTGCATTCAATTATAAATATGCACCAAAAATTTACTTTTAAAGTTTGAAATAACCATGCTTATAATTGCAGGCATTTTAATGACAATTTGTAGATGACGTAAAATTTATTACATAAGTCAAACTTGAACTGACAAAATAGAAATTTAGGCCATTACTAAACCGAGGTAAAAGACCATTGTTTCATCTCTATCTTCACCTGGTGTTTCTTGTTCAAGACACGAACCTTAATTTGCAGGGGGAAATAGGACTTATTGTGAAATCTCAAGACCTTTCATGAGTAAATAGTTTTCATACTAGCTAATTGTTCTTTTAAGTCCTTGCCAGAATGATTTTTGATTGTTTTCATAATAGCTAATAGTTCTTTTAGGTCCCTGCCAAAATGATTTCATTTTTAAGGACTACTCATACTACCAGAATGATTCCATGTTTAAAGAATACTCATGGTAGGTGTTTGTTTCCAGATTTATAACAGACTAGTTAAAAAATAACCACTAATAGATTGTTTTGCAGTTTACACTCCAATAATCACTAGATTGTTTGTTTCTCTATTTGAGTCCATACCCGATTACAATTTCGCCCCTTGATAGCATATTTTACATATTGGATCCTTGTGGATCTGGGTCGTTCGTGATATCCTTTAAGTCTTCTCAAACTTAGATGCTTTTAGACCAAATATTGCAAGTTGACTCCATTTTTGAGCTCCTTGAAGAGACTAAAATAAATCATATAGTAGAACTTCTGATCAGTAATTAATATGCTCTTCATATTAAAGCAATAATCTCTGAACTTAATCTCTTGATCTTTGTTTTTTTCTTGGCTATTGTTTCGAATGTCTTGCTCCAGAATTATCTTAAAATGATTTGTGCATGTGTAATCTTTGTGTTCTCATAGATTCTTGAGCTTCGTAGACACAACTAAAAATCATTTAACTTTCATTTACTCGTAGATTAGAGCATTTATAGTATTGTTGTTGAGAGAAGTATCTCGTAAAGCGATTTGGTTCGAAGGTTAGCTTTAGGGCAAGGAAGATGGAAATGACCCTACTTTAGAGTCTCAGTGTTTATTCATATAAAATTATTTTTCTTCGCACAATGCTCTGAACTGGAGAGGTGTTGAGGTAAGCATCGAAGGATTTCAAATCGTATTCAACATGATTGCTGGGAACAGAACAGTTTTTGCTGCCTGTTGGGAACAGAACAATTTCTGCTGCCTCTGCCCGAGCACACCCCAGGAAAGGAAAGTCTGATGGGGGATCTCTATTTGGTAGAGATTATTAATATTAGATTTATTTTTAATTTATTTTTAATTTCAAAGTATATTTTAAGTTTTGATTTGTTTACATGATTCATCTGAAATTACATTAAGTAATATCAATCTAAAATCACATTAATAAAAAGACCCTGCTGAAAAAGCAAGTGTAATATTTAAATGAGTCATTGAACAATTTAGAACTTAACCAAACTACAATTGAATAATAAGTCATCTTGGCCAGTGCATACTTGTTTTGGTATTAAATTTTTTGGTGTTCTACAAGGTTTGAAACTGGGTTTTTGTCTCCATTTACTCTGCAATTCTTATTCAACCATAGGCATATACACCACTGTCTTCGTCATTTACAGATTGGTGATTGTTTTCTGTTTGTCCACCACTAATAGGTAAAAGGGAAAATAAAAATTGAAAGAGAGACTAAAGAAATCCCAAAAGGATACTCTGAAGCTTAATCAAAGCTAAACTATTTAACTCAGAAATTACATTAATAGCATTAAAAATTCGTACCATCAATCCATCTCACAAGAAATCTCATTGAGAGGGATAAATTCAAAACAATGCTCTAATCTAAGCTTAATGATCCATACTTTTCAAGACACCATAACAATAATGATAACTAAGATTAACATATCATAAATGAAGATAAATATCCAAACAGAGTAACACCAACAAAACATCCTTCCACCTCCACTAACAAATAGGACAGTTGGATCATAACACACATCAAGCTTCAAATTCTCCTTCTGAGACCATGTCACAAGGACTATTTGTAATGCAACAAACATCTCACTTATTAAGTTCCAGGTGCAGCATCCTGTACTTTTCCCTGCAAATACCCACCCACCATATTCCCCAGCATAGTCCTTCACATGGCTTGGAGTATCAGCAATCCTCATTCATGCATAGTCTATCTTGTCAGAACTAGGAGGTGCCTTCCCTTCAGATAATTATACAATCATGAAAGAACAGAAAACACTGCGAGACCAAACCCCCTGTAGAAAATAGACCTGTAGCTGCCACAAAGAGCACTGTTACCACTGCTACAATTTAAATTTATATATAGAAACCCTTTTTTTTTGTAAACTGAATTTTAACAACCTTAAGTTGTTAGAGAACAAGTTCACACAAGTCCCCACTGCCAAATCAGTATGGTTATAAATGGATAGCACCAATAAAACTCTCTAATTCTTCATGGCATTGTTACAAACTTACAATTATATGACATGATTATGTCTTTCTTTGATTGATCCAGGTTGATGGTTTTTCTGGTAGTCAGTATAAAAAAATTTCAACATTGAAGGAAGCACAGGATTATGTTGTAGAAGGAGCACAAGAAACAGGTGCAATTCTTATCATATGAGTAGGAAAAAATGGGGTGTTCAAAATTTGAAGTGCAAACTCTAATATGGAATAAGTAGCAACTTGATTTGAGAATACATTTGAACTTCTTTTATTTGGCATTCTTTATGAAATACATTCAACTTGTTTTAAATGCTTGTGTTCTTTATGCCTTTGGCCATTAAATTTCATTTTTTTTAATCGTTGTGTTACTATTTTATATGCATCTTAGGGTGTCTAATGATATATTAGGGTGCTTTCAAGTAGTTTTTGCTAGTTATTCCTGGAGCTAGGGGACTTAATGTAACCTTCATTTACTCAAAGGTTTCCCACTGAACTATGGGAAACAAAATTTATCACAGAGATTGACATGATATATTCATCCAATGAACTAGCAACCAACTCTTCCAAGCAAAATACCTTTTACTTTGGAATAATTTTAGCTTCACCATCCATGAATTGTAAGTACACGATGAGAAAAAGTTGCAGCTGCTCACTCACTCAACTCTCTTAATGTTAGTTATTTTCTCCTTTTCAAACAAAATATAATACCAACAAAGCGAATAATGCACGGTCTCATGGACCAAGAACCAAACACAAGGATGCAATAATTCTTGAGCCAATGAAATCAGGCTAGCCAAAAATTGGGCCAAGTACTTAACATGAGGATGCAATTATCCTTAGCCAATGAAATCAGGCTAGCCAAAAACTTAGGACATAAAAGCAAACTTTGAATCCTTCACAAGCTCCAATTTTTAGTTAAACATTGATATATATAAGGGATATATATATATATATTTCTTTATGACTAACATGAACTCTGAGTGCTCATAACTGAATACCAAGAGCAACTTCAAATACTGTAATTTTTGGTTCATAAAAAGAAGGTGAGTTCTCATAAAAAATGCCTAGTCAAGCTCAACGTTATGCTTTTTACTTGATTATTTTCCATTAAAAATTAACTAAGCCTTAACAATAAGGCCTAGGATGTCTCTTGCAAAGGGGTAGGTAGAGGAGTTTTTTAAAACCTCCTTTTTGCTAACAAGGTATACCCTAATTTGCAGTGAAATCTACCACCTTATTGTGTTTGCGCTTTATTAGCCCTGGATTCACTCCTATGGGGTCTGAGGTATGCTAAAGTAACATTGACTTGAATTTGAATACATTACTTTTGATAAGTAGGAGGTATTTTTCCACAGCGTGTCAAATTATGATATTGCTATCAGGATTCAACTGTGTAGTTTCAAGTCAAACTCATTGACCCATGTTACATTACTTTTGCTGAAAAAGACTATTAAATGAGAGTTAAATCACATAAAAATGCCATTAAGGCTTTAATGAGCTTAAAAATTATACCTAAGGCAATGCAAAGTCAAGATGAAAATATGTGGCCCATGGAATACATAGATGATATTTGCATATAGAAGAAAAAGTTCATATGATTGAGAAAATTTATGTAAAGTGCAAAAGGGAAACAAAGTATTTTTTTTGGTAAAGTAAATCATCATTCTTAGCTAATTGTGTAGATGTGGGGTTTGATAGTAAGGGATATGAAGTCATATTTCTTTTCATTAAAACCATATTTTTAAAGAAATAGTGTAGTGTAGAGAAAAATGGAAGACCAAAATCTTATAAATAGAGTCTCCACAAAAACAATTGATCTTTTGGCTAGTCTACATGTTATCCTAGTGTTTTTGTTCTTTGTTCCCTGGATTCAACTTTCCTATTGTTTTTCATTTCTAGATGCATTACATAAATTTGCTTCAATGGAGATAGCTTCAATTCCAGGTCTGCAAGCTTTCTAGCAGCATGAATTATTTGCTTTAGGTAGTTATAGGTCTATGTCTATGGGTAGCAGATAAAATCAGCTCTTTAAATCTTAGAGAGAAGAGCAATATGTAGTATGGAAATAAAATCCTTATGTAAAGCAACAATTTTATTTTCCTAAGTATAACTTGGGTTAGGCACCTAGGAGCCACAAAAAAAGTGAGCATTAAGTGTGGATTCTAGTTACTAATCATCCAAATGAAAAGATTTATCCACCCCTATTTTTATCATCCTAGAAACAACTTTCTATATTAAATTGATTTATCTAGTTTGTCCAAATTTGTCCCTATTTAAAATGATGGAAATGGCACACATCTCTCAGAACAATTTCTCTTGCAACAATCTTGGAGATGAATTTAGATGCAATGTGGCAATCAAAACATACTTGAAGGTTCTTAACAACTCTAATAGTTGTACTAGGGGCCATGTTTAACAAACCAAATGCAATTGCTAACTTTTCACTATGGTGGCAGATAAATGATTCTTTTGTACCATGTTGCCTTCATTTGCCAAGCCAATTTATCCTACTTTGTATAGCTCTGCCATGTTTGTGGATATGATTTGTCTCCTACACAAAAACCATGTACGAGTTTATGGCCTTCAATCCAACTACATCCAAGTATCTTTTTAATTCCTCTATCTTTCATCAATCTCTTTACTATTTGAACCTTGTACAAATGTGTTAGAAAATAACATAAGTTGCAACATTTTTAGGATCTAACTAAAAAATAAGTATTGCTAGAAATACTAGGCCTATATTCATATATGATCCACATGTACCACAAATTTAACTAGCATCTTAGTAATAATGTTTAGGGTTTCCTCAACTGCTATGCAAGCTCTTTCATAATATGACAATGATTTGATTCAAATATTCATAAATGGATCAGAGACTTTTTCAGAATGCTCCCTGAATTTTTGGAAGGAATGATGGATCTATAGATTTAGAGGTGCAAATATGAATTGTTGATCAACCATGCACACCTAATGATCAACTATATATGTAAATTGTAATGCAATAAGGGTTACTGACATGTGAAGTATGTGCAGCCTTCATCCACTAAACCTACATGATTGCATGCACCTAGAACCCAAGCAAAGCTTACAATGTTAGGATGTGTTCCAGAGTGCTTCATTAATTCAAAGATTTTGAGAGGTTCCTTGCAAAACCCATTTTCTGCACATTTTGCAATCAATCATTTCATTCCATGAGATGACATCTATTTGAGGAATTCTGTCAAACAATTTAGGTGTTTTGTCTATGATTCCACATCTTGCATATATGTCTACCAGATCATATCCAACTATATCTAACAAAAAATCCCCTACCATTATTCTTTGGTGCATGTTCATAGCCCGTCCCAAAGCTCCCATTTTGGCACTGGCAGGGAGGACTCTGGCAAAAAAATTGGCTTTATACATACCAATTGCATTCATTTGAAAGTTTTGAAATCGTTTTCAACAAACAATTTTCTGCAAAACTTGCAATCATTGCATTCCATGAGATGACATCTCTTTGAGGCATTTTGTCAAACAGTTCACATGCCTTGCCTATGCTTCTACATTTTGCATGCATATTTACCAGAGCATTTCCAACCATAATATCTAACAGAAATCCACATTTTGTTATGCTTTAATGGATGTACATACCTTGTCTAAAGCTCTCGTTTTATTACAGGTAGGGAGTATGCTAACAAAGGTGGAATCTAGCTTTATAAGGCCATTTTATATTTTTTTAATCCTACTTCCTCATTACTTCAACCTAGTCGTGAGTATTGGCTTAATCACATTCACTCGTTGCCTCCTTATTTCCTTTGATCAACCTTGTTGGTTTGCCCTAGGTATCGATTTTTTGCAATGGTTAATGCACTCCTATGTTTAAATTACTTTTTATTCTCTCAAGCAAATTATATTTATTTTTTTGCAATGATTCATATTTTTTTTTTAAAATTCTGATCAAGGGAAATCCACTTTGATCCAAATCTAAATTTTCATCCCAAAGTGGAAGGGCATTGGTCCTCTCGCCTATCTTCCTATCCACTAGATAAGTAGATATGGAGTAGAAAAATATGAAGGAACAATATTTGCTAAAATATTTAGATGACAACCAATAAGGTTGTTGGTTGCTGAATATGATGGTTTGAAGAACATTAAGATCTTGAAAATGGATTTGACAATGAAAAATTTGATTGTTGATGGAGGCCTTGTAGTAAATATCCTTCTAGAGGGTACATGGTGAAAATTCATGGAGTTGATTTTGTGGCCATTGGAATTCAAATTGAGGATGGGAAATCATAAAATGTTAGAATGCTTACAACTATTGGTAGCATAAATGTTTTTTGTGATAGATCCAATATTTATGGTAGTGATCATGGTGATTTTTACTGGAGATTAGTTACAAATTTTGGTGGCTTGTTAAGTACACAAATATTGGGGTTGGCAGAATTTTATGTACTAGCTATGGGGCAAAAATAGTCTTGTACTTATATAATATTATAAACTAGAAGAATCAAACCACTCCATAAGAACCATTTGATTTTAGTTTTGGATCTATTGTTGTAACCCCTTATAAGTTGATATTATATTGATTTTGATTTGGTAGCACTTTTTATTCCAATTGGCAGAGTTAGATTACTTCTATCATGCACCTATCACTAGACATATAAGTGCTTATGTTGTGAGAATGAGCTCTGCATGTCTGCCAAATAAAATCCAAAAATAGAAATTATATCAGAAAAATCTTTATTCTGAGTGACAAAAAAAGTAACCTCACCAAAATAAAAAATTGTAGATAAAAATGATTGATGCTTATCTTCATGCAAATAGGATGTTTGTGGACTATAATGAGGTAGGGGCTGATTTTTTTCTCTATTTAATTTAAATTTTAATGGATTCCTATTTGTTGTTGGCACACACTAAGTTATGTAACTACAACCACAAATAGAGAGAGTTTATTCATCCTACCTTGATTTGGATCTCTCATTTTTCAAATCTTTTATCTTAGGTCCTAAATGGTGAGTGTATTGTAGTTGTATTTATGGTTTATTGGAAAATTTCATTTTAGTGGTATCTATTCATTTTTAGAAAGTGAAAAAGTTGTTCAAATGTCATGTATTTGAATGTTGTATTTAAAGCGTTGGCAATAACTTGAGTTGGTTAAATGTCATATTTTAGTGGTATTTTTTTGCAGACCACATGATCGGGTTCCTTTGAAGGAAATGAAGGAAGATTGGTATGCATGCTTGGACAACAAGGTTGGATTTAAGGTAAAAATAATCTTTTTTTCTTTTATTCTCCATCATAAATTAAAATCAAATGTGATGCTTGGAGTTGCACTTGTTGCAAAGAAAGCTTTAGAATTAGGTCTTGAGGTATGTGCTTTTTGTGTTCTTTTGAATGTTTTTTTGAAAGTTCATATTTCAAGTTTATGCTTGTGAATGTAGTTTGGGAAGTGTTCTTGTTTAGTATTTACTTTTGTTGTTCTTAGCATATGAATTTTTTTGTCCTTTATGATTCTATGGGGATTCTAACTTGGTTCACATGCTTTTTGTTTTGGACCAGGTGGACAAAGCCGAGGTTGTACAGAAAATGCAGGGGCCAACTGCAGCTGAATGTCTTCAACATCCTTTCTTCCAGGTTTTTCTTTTTCTTTTTCAATACTATGCAATTCTATATTTTTCTTGTTTCTATTTTATGACTACATGGTAAATGGAAGTCTTTGGGACACTCTACATGGTGAGCAAATAATGTTATGTAGAAACATGATAGATTTATGAAATATAAGTCCAATCAATATTTCTACCATTTGATCAAAATAGATTGGGGAGAACCTAACAAATATTTTAAATTTTTGTGTAGGAACATCAAAGAAGATTAAATTAGACTGGGATAATCATCTAAAGATAGCCTATGGTGCTACACAAGGATTAGCATATCTTCATCATGACTATAACTAGTGCATTGTTCATAGGGATGTAAAGATATCTGACATTTTTTTTAGATGACAACTTTGAAGCACATTTGTTAGAATTTGGCATTGCCAAGTGCATTTATTTGGCCAAAACTCACACCTCCACCTATGTTATGGGTACTATTGGTTATATTGACCTTGAATATGCAAGAAACTCAAGGCTTAATGAGAAATCTGATGTTTACGACTATGGTATTGTTCTTCTGGAGTTGTTGACAGGCAAAAAAGTTGTGGACAATGACTCAAATTTACTTTAGTTGGTAGGATTCGTGATTGGTGATAAAGAAACTAGCAAGATATGAAGATGAAGAGGTAAATATTCAATTTTTTTAAGAGATAGTTCAATGGTAAGAGAAACAATGAAGTAACAATTAACATGGTCATAAGATGATAGTAATCAGAATGAGGGCAGCCTATAGATGATTGGAGCTTTATCACAATCATAGAATGGAAGTTCCTTTGTAAATATGTATCATGTACTTATGCATTACAAGGGTAAGGGACTATAGGTTATGATAAAAAAAAATAGTCATGCACAAATGACAGTTAGAGGATCAACAAGCATTACAAGGGTAAGGGACTGTAGGTTAAGATATAAAAGAATAGTCACATTCCTATTCTTTTGTAAGTTGTTGAACAACATAAAGGCAAGGTTTTGGAGTAGATTTCAGCTAGTTTTTTCTCTCCTAGCAATGTATTGTAATCTTTCAAGTTCTTTCATGTTGGGACAACAAATTGTAACTCTATTTTCAAGCTTACACAATTGTATGTAACATCTTTTCAATTAATAAAATAAGCTATTTTTAATTTCTCATTGTTGTTTTATTATGCAAATCTTTTAGATAGTTGATAAGCCATCTTTTTTATTAATAAAACAAACTACCAAATGACTAAAATTAATAATGCACTAAATATACTGCTAAATCAATGACTAAATGACTAAATTAATGACTAAATATATGACTAAATGATTAAATTAATGACTAAATATATGACTAAAGTAATGACCATTAATGACTAAATATATGACTAAATTAATGACTAAATATATGGTTAAATTAATGACTAAATATATAACTAAATAAATGACTACCGTGACTAAATTAATGACTAAATATATGACTAAATCGATGAACAAATCAATGACTAAATCAATGATTAAATAAATGACTAAAATAGTTTAGTCATAAATTTGGTCGCATTATAAATGACCAACAATAAACTACTAATGGTCATGTGACCAAAATTAGTCATTTATATGGAATTTTTAGTAGTTTATTTAGTAATATATTATTGTTTTTGTACTAGTGATAGTTTTTTTTACATTCATTTCGTTAGATCTAGCTTAGTTTATATTCATTTCATTTATGGATAGAATTAGACTACTATACTTTTTCATTTTTAGCATTAGTTCATAGTTTAATTAGATTAGATTACAGTTGGAATTTGTTAGAAAATAAAACCAAAGACACCTATAAACCGATGAACCACTCAGAGAAAGCATAGTTATTTGAGTATGCCAAATCTCTTTGTCCAAGTTAACCTAAACATCAAGCCTTTTAGTAGTGATGACTTTGACATGTTAGATGAAGCCCTTGAGGAATTCATCTCAACAGGTTTATCCACTAAGGCTTGCTACGATAGACTACAACCAAGAGAAGTTAACGTGATTCAACCTCAACTTATCATTTCCCACCTTCAAACAAACCTCAAACTCAAAACAAACTCATTTTCACCCTTGAACCACCTAAGAGAAAGGTCTTGCAACAATCAAGCCATAATACCATTGCTCATACATATATGACTAGAAATAATCCACAACCAAAAGAACCAACTACAACATCTTTACCTTTGCCTAACCTCATCTTTCCTAGCACTCCTTGTTTTCCTTTGAATAGCGGAAAGGAGTATGATCTTGTGGAACAAATTAATAATACTCCCATGAAGATATCCCTATGGGACCTAACTTATAATTCACCTACTTATCACACTATGCTTCAAAATTCCTCACAGGGTCATCCCACAATAAGGGGTTACACTTTTTGGCCAAACTTGACATTGAAATCAACATTTTCAGAGAAAACTTCACTTTCTAACACTTATAGTAGGTAAACTATTAGGAATTTGAAAATGATGTAAACTAGTGATTTGTGAGATTTTGTCTGTAGATTTTAAATGTATTTTTTTTTTTTTAAATGAAATTAAATTATAATTTTTTTGTGTCTCCTTTGATAACTAGTTTTTAATAGTAAACAACATTTTTAAAAAGTGGTGTGTACTTCGGCTCGCATAGCTTATTTTCTACAAAGGATAAAATTCTAGTTATTTTGAATTTAGATTGGTAACACAAGTATCTAGTTCTTTCATTTTGTTTCATAGCATTTTGTTGAGTATTTTTCTTTTAATTAAGTTTTGAAGTCAAAACATTTATAACTTAGACATAGGTGCACTTCAGCTCGTATAACTTTTTTGGTATGTATTGAAATTAATTTTTTTTTTCTTGTTAGAATGAGGACATCAATACATAGTGTATATATATTTTTCAAAAAAAAATTCCTCAAATTCACTATTTTTCCACAATGATTTTTCATCGAACTTGATGTTTAGTGAAAAACCTATGTACAGTAAAACTAAAAAATAAAATGTAAAATAAAAACAAAATATATTAAATTTATAGTTACATTGGAAAGCACGTTTTCATCACTACAATCATCCAACTTGGTTTATCAAGTTGAATCCATTTGCACCTCCTTCCCAAGCTTCGATAGTCAAAAAAATGAATAAATTTTGAAATGGTGGAGGCGAAGGTGAAAAAAGGGGGTTCATTAGAACTCCCCTTCTAATGAAGGGGGTTCATTCGAACCCCCCTTATATGGTGCAAAAGGGGGTTCATTAGAAGGGAGGGGGGTTCATTAGAAGGGGGGAGGGTTCATTAGAAGGGGGGGTTCATTAGAAGAGGGGTGGTTCATTCGAACCCCCTTCATTAGAAGGGGTAAACCATTTTAAATTTTTTGATGAGCATTTCTAATTTTTCTTCTAGTACAAATGAAAATGATGTGGTGGCTCTAATACAAGGAATGAATGTAGTTAATGTAGACATTACTTTTCATCAACATGAGCTACCTCCATTGGAAATGAGAAAGAAAAATGATGCCTGCATGATAATAGCCATCTACAGTAGGTTAGGAATAAAGAGAACCCTTGTTGACAATGGCTTTGCCCTTAATTTTTATACTGTGAACATTTTGGATAGACAAGTTTGGCATGAACAAATCAAGAATTCAACCTGACTCATTATCAATTTAAGGATTTGACAATGTAGGAAAGAAATTGCTCAGTGTAATTACTTTGCCTATAGATTATAGTTGGAAAGGTACCTTATAAACTCCTATTCATGTCATGCCTCATGACCTTTCATACAATATTCTTTTAGGAAGGCCTTGGATTCATGAGATGCATGTGGTGCCTTCAACTCTTCATTGTATCATGAAGCATGTCTATAACAATAAGGTATACCAAGTTGAAATAGTCCCCAAGATTGAAAGTTGTTTACAATTTTAAAAAGGAATGACAAGTGGGTATGTGCAGGATCATCATGGAAAAAATAGGCCCTTAAGTGGCAAAAAATTTAGAAAAATCATAGTTAGGCAACTTGACGTAAAAATTTGAATAAGCTATCTATATTATTTCAAAATATGTGAGAATAGAATATGGAGAAAATTGAATGTAGTTTATAAACTACTAGGTTTGTTTAAAATATATATATATATATATATATATATATATATATTTGATGAAAACTTGAAATTTCAATGCAGTGGTACTTAAATTTCAGGGAAAAAATAAGTATGTGTCTATCTGACCACCCTAACCACAAAACTCGAAAGAAACCTCACAAGAATCTACCTCATCTACTCTAGAAGAAGATAAAAGCTATACAAAAAACTTTGATGTGATAGATTATCAACAACCACCAAACCTGAAAGAAATGGAGAGACTTTATGGGAGACGATATGAGCTTATGAAACAACTGGGTTATAGTGGAAAAGAATGTGGAAAGAAAGAACAAGGCATTCGTGTTCCTATAGAGCCTAACACACAAGAGAAAAAAAGTGGTTTGGGATATTTCCTTCTAAAATAATGTAAGCAACAAAAATACCTTTGCTAAACATCAACACCATTATGTATAATCCTAAAACAACTCTCACCTTGAAGCATCCAGAATTGATTGATATAACTTGTGAAACATCATTGAAGTATTTCGAAGATGATGAAGCCTTGAAAGAAATATTTGTAGTTTATGATAATCATTTATCCCTCCTAACAATAGATGGGTCACATGTGTTGTGATCAGTGCTAAAGAGGGAGACAAAGAAAATAAAAGTAATGAGATTGAAGAATACAACCCTGAATTTTTGAAACAAAATGCACTTCCCTTAGGAGATACCATTGACATACTGATGGACATTAACAATGAAGAAAAAATAATTAAGATAGGAAAATTCCTTAATGAAGATGAACAAGAAGACCATGCAACTTTACTTCATGACTTTCCCAAACTTTTTACTTGGAATTATTCAGATATGTTGGGAATTGACCCTAAAATAGTAACACACAACATAGTCCTCAACGAAAATGCTAAACCTTTTAGACAAAAGATATGAAAGAGGAACCCTAGCATAGCCTTGCTAGTTAAGGCTGAGGTTGAGAAGCTCCTCAAAGTTGGCTTTATACACCCTATAGATAATTCTCCTTAGATCTTGAACATTGTCGTAGCTGCGAATCCAGATAATCATATTAGGATGTGTATAGACTTTCATGATTTGAATAAAGCATCTATAAAAGATGATTTCCCCCTTCCTAATATTGACATGATAGTGGATTCGATTGCAAGACATGCTTTGTTTTTGTTCATGGATGAATTTTCTGGATATAATCACTTTATTAACCCTCAAGATCAATACAAAACAACATTTACAACATTTTGGGGAGCATTTTGTTTGGTTTAATGATGCTTTTTAGAATAAAGAATGCAAGCACAACATTTCAATGAGCTATGATATTGATATTTCATGATTATAATACATAAGATTTTGAAAGACTATGTTGATGATATTCTAGGCAAATCTTTAACTTAATAAGACAATGTGAATATCCTTTGAAAGATCTTTGAACGAATGGGAAAATACAACATGAGATTGAATATGAAAGTGTCTTTGGCGTAGATAGTGGAAATTTTCTAGGTTTTATCATATCTCACAAAGGCATTGAGGTGGACATGAAGAAAATTGATGCTATAGTTAACATGCTACCTCTTAGAAACATTTCTCAACTACACACTTTACAAGGAATAATTTATGCTATTCGTCATTGTGCCGCATCCCTAGCAAATGGATACTGGCAAGAAGTTGAGTCCATTTTTTGGCCATTTAGTGGAAGTATTTTTCCCAATTTTTAGAATTTGACACATGTGACCTTACAATTTGAAGCACTTAGAGATGGAATCTTGGAAAAGGTCACTAATCGTAAAATGTAGTACTCGGAGTCTAGTTTCCAAATATGTAATTTATTTCAATACACAAATAATACAAATTGATCTTCAATAAGTGTTTCTAAAAACCATTGTTTAAAAGCCACTTTTTTTTAGCATACCATGAATGTGTATGTCATTCATATTTTGACCTAAATAATCATATTTTTATAAATCATTTTGGTAAAAGATTTGTAACTCAATGAGTCAAGCTTTCAATATTTTTTGTAACTTTTTATTGATTTTATTTTTGTTAATTTTTTATTAGCCATTTTTGGTGTTTTGAAAAATTGTTGTGTACGTCACGCATAAGATGACCTAAAATTATCATTTTTTGATTTCTTTTTAAAATGAAAAGAATTATCTGAAGTATGCTTTAATACAATATGTTTTTCAAAAAATTATGTTAATAAAAATTTATTAAAATACTAAAAAACCTTGATAATTCAAGTTTATGGACCCATTTCATTAGAAAATTTAATTGAAAAATAAAAGAATTTGTCCAATTGTAAAAAGAATACATATTTGGAATCTAGACTGTTTCATCTTTAATGGATTTTAATTTCGTCAAAAAAATTTGTAAAAAAGTCTTCAAACATATGCCCAAAGTCACTATTTTCTTGTGATATTGTCAAGCCTTCAACTTGTAGGTCAAACCAGGTCCAAAGCTTAGGTTCAGGGGCCCAAGCCTTTTGCTAAAAAAAAAAAGAAGCACAAATCCAACCAAATGGGATCCTATTTTGAAAAATGCCAAAAAATTAAAATTTCCATTTTTTGAAACTTTTCAACATGGGATACCATTTTGAAAGTTTCAAAATGGAAAGTTACCAAAGCTTAGGTTTAGGTCCCCAAGCCTTTTCCAAAACCAAAAACAAAGCACAAACTTGACCAAATGGGATCCCGTTTTGAAAAATGCCAAAATGAAAAATTTCCATTTTGGAAATTTTCAAAATGGGATCTCGTTTCGAAAGTTTCTCAAAAATGGAAAATTTTCAAAAATAGAAAGTTTCCAAATATGGAAAATTTTCAAAATGAAATCTTATTTTGAAAAGTTGCCAAAAATGGAAACATTCCATTTTTGGAATGTTTTCTAAATAGGATCCTCTTTTGAAAACTTTCGAAAAATGGAAATTTTTCAAAACAGGATCCCATTTTTTAAAAAGGATAATCCTGCTTTTAGATTTTAGGCTCAAGATCCCATTTTCTTGAACCAGATTTCGAGTTTTTTTCTAAGGAAAAAACTTCCATGTTTCATGGACACATCTTCTTGCATTTACCTAGATCAAATATTACCTTTCACACATCTCCTTAAGAAAGAGGTTTAGTTTAATTGGAATGAGGATTGTAAAAAAGCTTTTGAGAGTTTAAAAGATTATCTTGCCACTCCACCTGTCTTACAACCCGCTATGTAGGACAATCCATTTATCATTTATATAGCAGCATTAGCCCATGCTCTTGTAGCATTGTTGGCTCAACAAGAAGAAAGTGGTAAAGAACATCTTGTTTATTACATTAGCCAAACTTTGATTGATTATGCGAAACAATACATAGTGATAGAGAAAAAAAAATTGGCTCTTGCATTCGCTACTAGTAAGTTGAGACATTACTTACTAAATGTTGAAATACATGTGATGACAAAATTTGATCCTTTAAAACATCTTTTTGCTAAAACAGATTTATCAAGACGCTTAGCTAAATGGATTATGTTGTTAACTGAGTTTGACCTTAAATTTGTCTCACAAAAAACAATTAAAGGACAAGCATTAACTTACCAATTAGCTGATGCCCCTTCCCCCCTAACATTTCCTAATATAGAAGAATTTTGTGATGAGAATGTGTTGACTATTCCCTTGTCATATCGGCTAAATTTCCTATGCACGAACAATATTGTGGAGTATGAAGCATTAATTGTTGGATTACATAATGCTTTAACTCTAGAAGCCTAAAACATTAAATTATTTGAAGATTCACAATTAGTCATTAATCAAATAAATGAAACATATCAAGCAAAGCATGACAAATTATTGAGATACAATGGTCTCACAATGTCTTTATTAGAGAAGTTTGATTCATTTACCATTCATAACATACCATGAAAGGATAATCAGCATGTGGATGCATTGGCAAGTGTAGCTTCTTTGATATCTCCTCAAGATCCTTTTAAACATTTCACATTTATTTTGCATACAATCACAAAACCAATGCTAGAATCTAAAGTTGAAGACTTGTATTATCAACAACTATAGAAAGCTCTAGTGAATGGTACACACCGATATTTAATTATTTAAAGGAAGGTACCCATCGTAGACCAACAACTAAGAACACTTGAGATTTCCTTCACAAACTTGCATATAAATATATAATCCTCACCGACGTGCTATATCGAAGATCCTTTAATGATCTTTTACTTACATTCCTTAAAGAATCTGAAATCCCCATAGCACTTGAAGAAGCTCATGTAGGTGCTTGTGGAGGTCATTTTGGAGGAAGATAATTAGTTCAAAAACTCTTTTGTATAGGATATTATTGGAGACATGGAAAAAGACTACTTCAAATACATTAAGAAATGTCACAAATGTCAGGAACATAGGAAATTGATTAATGCTCCCACTTCCAAGCTTTGTTCCCAAGTTCCTATTTTTCCATTCTTAGTATCGAGACTGGATCTCATTGGAAAAATTTCACCTCCTTCCATCAGACATACCTTTATAATTACTGCAACAAATTATTTCACAAAATGGGTGGAAGAAATTCCCCTTCATTCAACAACTACCAATGCAATATGTCATTTCATATTCGAAAACATTAGTGCTCACTTTGGGCTCCCTTCCACATTGGTTTCAAACAATGGGACACCATTTACGAATAATGACATGAAGTTAGAAACATTTAACATTCAATATTTCTTCTCAACACCTTACTACCCATAATCTAATGGACAATTTGAATCAATTAAAGGAACCCTTGAGCAAATATTACAAAAAATAGTAAACAAACACAATAAGAACTAACATATGCATTATGGGTGTATCATACCAGTATAAGAAAACCCATTGGGAATACTCCTTATAATCTTGTCTATGGTAAATTGAGGCAATAATTACCTTGGAGTTAGAGATCCCTTCATTAAGAATCACTCTACAAGGACTTATTAATTACAATACTTATAAGTAACAACAATTGCATCAACTCTAAATGCTTGATGAATAGTGCATTAATGCTATTGAGAATATTCAAGCTTATTCTAGAAAATTGAAACATAGTTACAATGATCATGTTGTCCTCGAGTATTCACTAAAGGTTATTTGATGTTATTCAAAAATCAACGTAACGTCAATGCCACCCCAACTGAAAAAGGAAAATTCACCCCTAATTGGTTAGGACCTTATATAATTAATAAAATTTATGGGTTTGGAGCATATATGTTAATAAAAAAGGATGACACACCTCTTAAAGAACCTATTAATGTTGTATACTTGCGATGGTACTATGTCTAATCTTCTTGGATAGTATGAATGATAAAGCAATGGTGTTACAATTAGTAGATGACATTCTATATGTTCTCGCATTGCTTTGTTCTTAACAAACAATTATTTGTGTGTCTTGAATACTCAAGTAATTATTTAAATTAATTTTAATTCTTTACTTTAGGTTTCATAATATTCACTTGATAACCTTGTTGCTGTGTTAGACTAGATCCTTATATGTATTTAATGTTCTTCAATTAGATCATAGGTGCATTTAATTTAGCATAACACAATCACAATGGTGCATCTAAGAGAAATTAGAATAGTTTTAACTAGATCACATAAATCATGTTAAATCATGGAAAGATTTATTAAATAGTATTACAAAGATTATTTCATAAATCGCATTGCCACTTAATATAAAACACATAAGAAAACATAATAAATAATCAAACATCAAATGATCATATATATATATATATCAAAGCTTTGTGTACATGTCATCGAATATACAATGCTAGGGTGGTATGTGGCTACTAGATCCCTTGGGATCAGGTGAGCACTTTTTCCTAGATGTAGTTCATCGAGAGATGGTAGTATGCCATCACGATAGTGAACTAATAAGGATGGAAATTTAAGTCTTGGGGAGATGGAATCCTAAGACATTGTAGGTGGGTTAATCCTTTTCCATATCTCTATGGACTAGTTCTTAAACCTTCATCAAAATGGAAGTGAGTTGTGTGGGAAATAAAGAAAGAACATATCCTGGGAGTAATTGGTTGTAGTTGTGATATTGATACACAAATGGCCACTGATGGTATTGAGATCCCTCATGACCTTATTACCAAAATTTGGGAGATTTATGTCTAGACTCGAATGAACCTCCATTCCTAGGTGATCCTATTATGGATTGTCTTGTTCCACTTGTAGAGTTTTGACCTATTGATGATAAAAAAACTAAAACACTTGATAATTGGGAAAGGTATGGTAGTTTGATGACATAGAACCTTCTCCTTCTCCTTCTACAGAGATATCTATTAAGACTTCAGTTTCTATGGCTCCTAATCTAGATTTAGAGGGTTCATCTTCTTCATATATAACTCAACATCTTGAAGTTGAGAGCTCTTTTAATCCAACATTGGCAGAATCATATACTGTTGTACCTAAGGATACTTGTGGTTCAATAGTCTTCGTTCCTTGTGATTTAGTGCAACAAGACATACATTGTCTTTTAGATTTGGCTGCTTTGGATGACTTCTCAACAGGTATTTTAGACTTGTTTGTGGAGTCTCATATTGAAAATTTGAGGGACATCATTGATGGAATTCATTTTCTCTTTGATGAAGATGCTCCTTCTTCAACTGTTGCAAGGGAACACCTTGATGCTCTTGTTCATTCTCTACATGATCATTCTTTGCAGTTTGACGTGAGTGTGGATACTTTTGGATAACATTTGGAGGATGCTTCTTTGTCTTCAAAGGGGATATCTTTGTCTTTGGATTGTGTTCTACATTCATATCTACTAGATTCTGGATTGTCCTCTTCATCAATGTGGCCTAAAATTCCTGTTTGGAGTGTGTCAGCTTCTGACATTGACATGGAGACAATTGAGAATCATTCAAAGACATCATACATCATCCATATTCCTAAACTCTTGCATACTATCATGGTTTTGTTTCTTCGTAAGGGGAGGAATTTTGTTCAATGTGTTTGAATCATCTTCATCATTCAATGTCGAGCTTCTACCATCATTGTAGGAGACTCAACATTGAGGGGGGCCTGCCTTGTCTCTCTTCTACTTCTCTCTTATGGGGGGGTCTTTTTCTTCACATGGTGTTTTGGCCTTCTCATTTTTCATTGAGAGCATTTCTTTTTTGTATCTTTCATCTATGTTTTGGGGAGGATTTTTTTCCCACTAGTTTTTATACTTTTCTCTATTTGTGAGAGATTTTCATTTGCATATGTACATGGGTACTTAACATGGCCTAGTAGCCAAGACCCGTCTTTGTGTCATTCACATAATAATTTGCTACTCCATAAGTTGCACTTAAGGAGGAGTGTTGGTGTAAATAAAGTCTTGAACCTAGTTAACTCATTACTAGGGGACTTATTTACATGTTTGCTTAGGTCATAGGAATCTTTCTAGAAGGTGTTATTTGTCATTAGTTGTTATCTTATCTTTTGAATTGTAACACATGTGATCTAGGTAGTTGTGATTAGTTGTCTCATGTCAGATGATTAAGACTGTTGTCATAATTCTATAACATATTGTATCTCACCTTGGCTATATAACCAAGGGGTCTCTACTACATTGTACACATCATATCATTGAATCATATTGATAAGAATACAATTTATTCTTGTTACAGTCTATTCTCTCTCTTTTTTCTTTCCATTTGGCCTCAAGATCTTGGCAACCCTAGCCAATTCTAACACAAAGCATATTGTAGACCTTGTGCTAACCCAACAGTCGTAGTCTCCCATCCATTGGCCTCTAGACGCTCTCACTCTATGCAATCTTTGTCATCCTGTAGCCTAGCTACCTCTTCATGGATTCTCTTGACCTCCTTTGGACCTCAAGATGAATAGATCTCCTAATAAGCAAGCTTAGCTTGATTAGCACACCTTATATCACCCTCATATGCTACTCAGAATCTAACATACGACTCAAACAACTTTGGGTCTCACTCCATGATGGGTGGGGAATGTAGTTTGTACAAGTATTCTAATCAAAGACTAAAGGAGGCACTACCTCTATAGCCACCTTTTGATAAAGATCATGTAACTTTCTCGCAACCCATGCAATATATATATATACACACACATTAAAAGCATAAGCACAAAACATAACAATAAATAAAATGTCATCACCTAGATCACCGAATGGCTATGTAAAGACAACCTCATCTTCTGTAGGAGGCATGGATGATGTGCTAGCCTCTCCATGCTCATATGTGTTGGCACATGTTGTAGCTACCAACTATGATCTAGTAACATGAGTAAGAGATGGATCTACCCACTCATGGGAAACTGGACCCTCATTTGCTTTATCACTGTCCTCACTCATAAGATGCTCCTCCTCTCCATCCTCATCCTCCTTGTCTTCCTCCTCTCCCTCATAATCATGGTCTTCTCCCTTGTTGTAATCATCATCTATCTCATCTACAAATAGATTTGATGCACTGAGCCTTGTATCCTCACCTATATCATCCTCCTCATCCCTCTTCTTTGGAAGTGCTCCTAAAAAACCTATAGGATGATCCATCAAGAATACATGAGCTGGTCATGCTATTTTCCACCACTCCTCATATACATCAGTAGCATCGACATCATTAGTGTTAGAGATTGGAGGCATGCCGAGATTTGCATCCTCTAAATGACTAGATCTAACATCATCCACTATCATTTGCCTAGTATCTCCTAGCCCCCAAGCACTTCACATTGATCACTTGTAAAAGGGTCATGCTACTAGTGGTACCTGTATCTAATCAAACTAATGCATCACATGATCGTAATAGAATGGTATTACTACTCAATTATGCCTCCTTTGAAGAAACCTATCCCTCTACATCCTCCTCATCTACGAGGTATCATCTTACCACTGTGGTATCAGCTGGTATGGTCTCCAAAGGACCTCCTCCTGATCTAGCCAGTCAAATTGAACTCTCCAAAAGTGTAAATCCCCATACTTCCATGAACGCAGTGGATAACTGAATGTGCATGGATACCCTAAGGCTGATATATATGGAAACCCCTTCGGCCTAGTGCATGTGATATGCTCTAAGCACCAAACCTATAGTAGCATACAATATACCATGCTGTCAACCTCATGGTACATAAACCACCCTAAATCATAATATCAATGTGCAAGGATGCTAAAACCCTAGGCATATACAGTCGCATGGTGCTCCATCTATCTAATCATATGAACAAGACCTTTGTCCAAGTGAGCTCCTCCCCCATTAGGGACAAGTACTAGGGCCATTGTGAAAATCATAATCTATCTCAAGAATGGCGATCATGCATAGAGTAGCCATGCTAGATAAATACATGGCCCTATGATCTCTCACACTAGTCCTCCCAAGAAATACCATATGTCTGCTCGCATCTCTACATATGTACGATCCTTGGAAAATCACACAGTCTTTCCTTGAACAAGGACTTGAAGGATGTAGTGTAGATCCTCCAACGTGATTGTCATTTTTTCGGTAGGTACGTGAAATGTGTAGGTGTTAGCATTCCATCTCTTAGCAAGTGCCATCAACATAACATCATGGTACCTCATGGGAGGCATGAGGTACGCCCAATATAATCTAGTGCTCTATAAAGTATGAGTATCCACCTCTGATAAAGTTGAGACTAGGTCTCTTAGGTGACAAATTGTTTTTCATTGAGACAAAATTGTGACCGGGGTGGAATCTAATAGAATAAGAGAAAATATGTCCTATAAGCATTCTAAAATCTTAAATCTATACACAAACAGTTAAAAAGTGTGCTAATTTTTTACTAGGATACTTTCTAAGGGTTCTAGACACTTTATTCACTATTTGGGACACTTCCTGAAGAAATAGGAAACTTTGCAAAAAAGTGGGAAACTTCATGAAAATGTGGGACACTTTGTGAAAAGGTGGGACACTTTGCAAAAAGGGGACACTTTGTAAAAAAAAGGGATGCTTTGCAAAAAATTTCTTCCAAGGTCCTAAATAAACCTACAAATGTGTTAAAACATAAAACAAATGTGTAAGGACAAAGCTAAGGCATTGAAAAATCAACTAACTTGATGGTACAACTCACCTTGAGCTACCTCCTCTCATACGATCTCGAGTCTCAGAGGCATGTACTCTTGTTGGCTTGGCATCTTCAATCACTCTCCAACAAATTCAAACTGCAAGAAGGTAAAAGACAAAATTAGTTCAATTTACTTCACTTTTTGCTCTCATATATATGTTAAAATTAGGTATTTACTATATATTAGGGTTAAAAGTACTTTTCATTCAAACTAGTATACTGGGGGCTAGTGAACTCCATTTTCAATGTCGTTTCTTGTGTTGGAATCATGATTTTGCTCCTGTCCTCATCATACATCTATGATTATGTGGTATGGTACTTCCCTATGATATGACTTATCCAATTCAATGCAATTAGACTGCTACCTTGATTCCACCTCCATAAAGCAAGTGAAATCAAGGGGGCATACAACTACCCTCAAATTCAATTTTGTAAAGAAGTTAGATAAGAATATTTTTGAACAACTAATGAATTCATGTTGCAGGATGTGTTTCCTAACATTATGATTTTGCAAATAGCCACAATGGGGGCTTCATTCTCCTGCATTGTGAATGAACATATATGAGTATCCTTTTATGAAGTTACAAAGTTTATTATATGGATTCCTTTAGATTATATATGCATGTAGAGTCATATGGGCACTAAAGTGGGGGCTAAATGTAGTTTAGGAAATTATACACTCTTGAAAATGTTACAATTCCACACTTAATTTGGACCTATTTTAGTACCCTTGCATTAAACACCCTCTTTAAATCATCATTAATAAGCCCCTAAGACCCTTTATTTAAGATCTTAAGGCTTATTTCAACTAAAATCCTAACAAAATCAACTAAAGGATTAATTTTTCCAACAACCCATCTTTTTCCTACCTCAAAAAATCTAGGGTGGGACTTATACACCACCTTTTGTATGAGTTCCCCTAAGTGGGACCCATACACCACAAGTGACATACGAGCCTCATGTGGCCCTTTTTTAGGATTTGAGTAGGAAATTCAAGCTTTTAATTCAAATTTTTGCTTGATGTCTACTGTTGAAATCTAAATAATGGTAAATTAGGTGTAATACCTATATAAACAAGCTTCTAAATCATTATTTTCAATCTAGAAGAGAAATTTAGAGATCTAATTATTCACAAGCATTCAAGCATTCTTTCACAAGAGCATTCAAATTTTTAAGAGAAAGAAAAGTTGAATTCTTGGAGTAGCATTATAGTATTTTTACAGGTCTTCAAGCTCACTTTCATTCAATATCTAGCATCATTAAGGATTGATTATGGTTCCCTATGGTGAATCATGATGGATTCTAGGTTGGGAAGATGCAACTAGCCATCAAGCCAAACCCAATGACTTGTTTTCTAAGTGATTCCATCCTCTATTATCACTCTACTTTTAGCCTAAGGAAGGTACTATCTTATTGTGGCTTATTAGGTTGATTAGAGATCTCCCAAAGTGAGTCATTCATCTCCATGCTTCATTCATGCATCTTATTCTAGGGTATTTGCAGAATTATCATGGAAAAAACAAGCCCTTAGCTGGCGAAAAATTTATAAAAATCAGAGTTAGGCAATTTGACGTAAAATTTTGAATAAGTTATCTATATTATTTATAAAATATGTAAGAATAATATCTATAGTAAATTGAATATAGCTTCTAAACTGCTAGGTTTATTTAAAAAAAAAACTATTTGGTGAAAATTTGAAATTTCAATGTAGTAGTGCTTAAATTTTAGGGAAAAATAAGAAGTGGGTACATCTATCTGACCACCATAACCACAATAAAATGATAATTTTTTTTTATAATATTTTAGATATAAGTAGATGACTCATGGCTCGATGTGATGCATACTTTTTTGTAATATTTTTCCAAGTAAATAATTAATTATGAATTTTTTATTACAACTTTTAAAAATTATAAAAAACTTGTATGTTTGACCACCATAACTTGGTCAAAACTTCATGAAACTCATTCTTTTTAATCCTATAGTATATTAAACATAGAATGTGACACATGTTTTGGATTAAAAAAAATTGATATCGTTTGAAAGATATAGATGTTTTCAACCAACCTACCAATCAAGACTTTAGTCATAATTCAAATATAAAATGAATAATAATTATTTATTAAATTCATAGTAAAGAATAATTTATATTGGTGGAAAGTTGAGAATCTCCTTTAAAGACCCTTTTCATTTCAACAATTTTGGGTGAAAAAAAATCATCAGCCACATACTCATCATATCGCCACTTTTTGGCCCATCATGATCTTGTACATACCCTCTAGCACATCAGAATAGGGTTGCATTAAATTTCAAATTTACTAATCTCAGATGCATGCAAGGTTAGGGTTTATATTCACATTTACATTCAATATCTATTATTTCCATTAAGGTTGAATTACCGAACTAGGGGTTTGACTGAGGCAAACAACACATAAGAAAAGCAATACTATATTATGTTTTGTAGGTATTTATATAGGTCCAAATCTGGAAATCAGATTGGGAAGGAAGAGTAGAGATTGGAGAGTAGATTCCAAATTTGAATTTTAGTAAAGGTAGAACGGGAATGATATGCCAAAAGTGGCATATGAGTCCCACTATAGGAAATTTTCTTAATTTTTGAAGATCCTTGATCAGAATTGCCAGATTCCTATACCTTCCTAGAAACCCTAATCTAGGACTAAATATCCCATACTAACGTATGAGTCCCAATAGGAATTAATTTTAGCATTTTTGGGTGGGTGCATGAAGTTGGGTACCAATTTTCTGGCCACTTATGATTTTTTTTTAAAACGTGAGCACGTTATAATGCGCACGCGTTATTTTGCATTAAAAAAAAAGAAAAAAATGAAATTATTTTCCTCGGAATACCAACCCAAAGGCTTGGAGGGTATTCCCAACAAGGCCAGAGATGTGTTTTTGCAAATTCTACAATTTTTCACATAATTGGGTCTGTGCTCACCATCAAGATTGCATCTAGTTTAATATTGAAAAAATAGAAAACATGGGTAATGTTAGGTTCTCTCTTAGATATCCAACGATCTAATTTTTTCACTTTTCGACAATGTTAAGCCTTTCATCCATAATTTCTTTTGTTTGTATGTCTGTTTTTTTCCAAAAAGTAGTGTTTAGTGTTTTTTTGTTATAAATTAACCATTCATCAAAATTTCAAATAAATTACATTTTTAGAAACTAGACTCCATTCTACAAATTTAAAAAAAAAAAGAAAAAAAAAATCAATTATTTTCAAAAATTTGTAGAGGGAGCACGACCAAAATTCTGCTTTTCAGGAAGTGCCCACTTAGGAAATTAGTAAAAAATCAAATATTCATTAAAAAATTATCAGAAAAATTGTGCACCAACTAGATGCTATTAGATAACTTTTTACCATAGCGTTTTGAAAATACTACAAAAAATTTCACCATGCTTAGGTTGTACAAGTGTTGCTATGTTATGTTTTTTTGACAAAAACAACACCAGTTTATGTACATCTCTCTTTTGAACCCCTTAATCTCAACCATTTTAAAAATAAATTAGTAGTTTAGAAAATAGACTCGGAGCACTTTGATCCTTATTTTTTTTTCCATCTCAAAATTTTGAGTGTAACTATCCTCAATTTCAGGTCCAAGGTCAGCATTTCCATATTTTAGAAAAAAAGTGGCCACTTAAGCCCCCTTTTTGGGAACCATCTTGGTGCACTTACCCTTTTAGCATTTTAGGTCTTCAATCAAGTGGCTACAAGTTTCCAGGTGCCCCTTCTTTGCTCTTTTTTCTTTCTATTTAGTTTTGTATTCATTTCTAGGTCATTTAGTGGAGTCTTGCATATCATTAGGTCTTGTCATTAAATCTTGCATGTCATTTGTCTTTCCAAGCCCTAGCTTTGTGGGGAACCCTTCTTTAGTCTCTTATCATACCCTAGGACATCCTATAGCAAGATATATTTCCCCTACGTTATCCTTGGATTGAGATAACTAGGGTTTCCTTGAGTGAGAGTGTAGAAGATTGTTGTTCTATGTCTTGAACCATAGTGAATGATAAATTCCCACCTTTCAAGTACTTTTGAAGGATTCAAATCCACTATTTCTTCAACCTATAAACCAAAAATCATACAAAGAGGGAGAAAAGTTTTTTTTTATTAGTGGATAGGGATTTATATTGGTCAAACCTTGTTTTGGTAGTCAAGCCTTAATGAAAAATGAGGCGTGAATGAAATGAAACATGAAATATAAGATGAAAAAATAGAACCTTGTTTAAAACCTTGTAGATCTACAAACAAGCATGAAGTGTCCTCAATGGATGTAGATCTTGATCATGCTTCTTGATGAAAGATAATGCATTTGAATACTTGAATTGATCTTGAACAATACATCAAAACATTAGCTCAAAACCACATGCATGATGCACTAAATCTTTGACATGATGCTTGAATCTGGAATGCTACAATAATCTTCTACAAGTCTACCCTTGAATTCTTTCTTGAAGGCTCTTAAATACTCTATAATTCTCTTGTGAAATTACTCTTGATTGCTTATGAAATTCTAGGATAAAACTATGTAAAATAACCTTGTATTTATACTTATTTATGCCAAAAATCTTGAAACTACAACACTACAAGCCAACATCAAAAATAGGAAAATAAAATTCCACTAAGAATTGAATTCAAAATAGGTCTTGGTTAAAGCAAGACTCATACACTATTGGGTATGTGCAGGATCATCATGGAAAAAATAGGCCCTTAAGTGGCAAAAAAAATAGAAAAATCAGAGCTAGGCAACTTGACATAAACATTTGAATAAGTTATTTATATTATTTCAAAAATATGTAAAAATAGAATCTATAGGAAATTGAATGTAGTTTCTAAACTATTAGCTTTGTTTAAAAAAAAAATCTATTTGGTGAAAATTTGAAATTTCAATGCAGTGGTACGTAAATTTTAGGGAAAAAATAAGAAGTAGGTGTCTGTCTGACCACCTTAACCACAATAAAATGATAATATTTTTTTTATAATATTTTAGATATAAGTAGAGGACTCATTCCCCAATGTGATGCTTATTTTTTTATTTATTTTTCCAGGTAAATAATTAATTAATAATTTTGTATTACAATTTGTTTTAAAATATAAAAACTCGTATGTCTGACCACCTTAACTTCGTCAAAAATTCATGAAATTCAATTTTTCTTTATTTAATCCTATAGTATCCGAAGCATAGAATGTGACGCATGTTTTGGATTCAAAAAATGTGACCATTTGAAAGTTATAGATGTTTTTCAATCAGCTTATCAATGGGGACTTTAGTCGTAATTTAAATAGAAAATTAATAATAATTACTTATTAAATTCAAAGTAAAGCATAATTTATATCGGTGGAAAGTGGAAAATCTCCTTTAAAAACCCTTTTCATTTCATCAATTTTGGGTTAAAAAATAGTCGTCAGCCATATACCTAGGGTAAGTGCATAAAGTTGAGTCCACGAAACGTGGAAGTTTTTGCCTTAGGCAAAAAAATGAATTCGACTTGCAAAAAACGGGATCCTGCTTTTTAATAAACGGGATCCCGTTTTTAAAAAGTAGGATCCCGTTTTTAGAAAATAGGATCCTGTTTAACTTCAGGATCCCGAGCCTAAGTTTAAAAAATGGGATCCCGTTTTGAAAACTTTCCATTTTTGGAAGAATTTCAAAATGGGATCCCATTTCATAGAACCATAAAAAATGGCTTTTTTATGAAATGGGATCCCGTTTTTTAAATTATGAATTTTTGAGCAAGTTTTTTGGCTTGTTTTTTGGTTCGGGAAATGGCTTGGGACCCGAACCTAAGCTTTGGACCTAGTTTGACCTGCAACTTGAAGGTCCTGTTAATGTCACAGGAAAATAATGTCTTTGGACATGTGTTTGAAGACTTATTTTGCAGAATTTTGTTACAAAATTAAAACCCATTATAGATGAGATAGTGCAGATTTCAAATATGTAATTTTTTTAATAATTTGATTATTTTTTCTATTTTTCAATTAATTTCTAATGAAACTAGTCCATAAACTTGAATTATTAGGTTTTGTTAGTATTTTAATAACCTTTGATCAACATAACATTTTGACGAACGGATTGCACGAGAGAAAACTTCAGACAATTCTTTTCAGTTTAAAAAAAAATAAAAAAATGATAAGTTTAGGTCTTCTTATGTGTGTCGTACATGATGATTTTTCAAAATGACAAATATGCCTAATAAATATTTAATAAAATAAATTCAATAAAAAATTATAAAAAGATATTAAAAGCAAGCTTTGGTGAGTCACAAATCTTTTCCCAAAAGGATTTAGAAAAATATGATAATTTAGGTCAAAATATGGATGTCGTACACATGCATGGTATGGTATAAAAAAGTGACTTTTAAATAGTGGTTTTTAGAAATGCCTATTGAAAATCAATTTTTACAATCTGGATATTGAAATAAATTACATATTTGGAAACTAGACTCTGAGTACTACATTTTATGATTAGTGACTTTTTTGAAGATTCCATCTCTAAGTGCTTCAAATTTTAAGGTCAAATGTGTCAAATTTTGAAAATCGGGGAAAACACTTCCACTTTTTGGCCAAAAAGTGGACTCAACTTCTTGCACACACCCCCCATCATATTGCCACTTTTTGGCCCATCATGATCCTACACATACCCTATTAGGAAATATTGCATTTAACACATGATCTTAATCCATTTCCTACATAACCCATGGGAGATAAACATGCATGCAAGTAACAAAAATGCATAGATAAAATAGACAAGCCACATAATAACACAAGATATACCCTAGGGAAACCTTCAAGAGGGAAAAACCCAACCTCCAAAAGCATACATACTCCATCATATTATTCAACAATAAAGAAATACAAGAGTTATAATGAATACCTCTCAACAAGACTAAATAATGATAGCCATCTCACTCAGCCAACCTTAACCACTACACGTGTTTTCTTTTATAGACACAAGATTACACAAAATACAACTAGTGGTAAGGTGAGACCATGGACTACAAAACCATGTGAATACAAAACCACTAACACCTTATTTAATAATGGGTACTAATACATCACATTATCTAATATTTTTCCATTATTAAATTATTATCACATGCCTCCCACACATTAAATAATAATACAATGTTACAATACAACATAAGTGGGTCCCCAAATAATTACCTAGTGAGATTATCCACACCATAAAGGTGCATCACAACCAAATAATTATTTAACTACAATAATATAATAAATTTATTTATGCAATGGTATACAACACCATATCTCAACATTCTCCCACTTGTTGTATACATTGCATAAGAGATCAATGCATGAAATACATCATCATAGCCATACATGATACCACATGAATCTCCAACATGCTCTCATGCTCCATCAAGATACCTACAATAAGAAAAAAGTGATCACCAACTCAAGCAAGAACTCCTCTTTATTAGGACTTTCACAGTTTTCAAATTTGAAGTGCCGATATTAAAAATTGTCTTTCCACACTCAGAAGTGTACCTGACAAATCTGCCCAAGTGACTTGCTTTGGAGGGTCAAATTTTGAATTTAGTTGATTTTCATGCAAAATAAATTTTTGGATGCACTCATGTGACATATGTGAACATGCATTTCAATTTTCAGCTTCCCACGATGAGTTTTGAAAGGGTTTTGAAAAGCGAAGCTGGAGTGTTTTGACACTTTTTTGTTGTCTGCAAACTCTTTGTTATGCGAAGTGGCCTCCTGTTCGAGCTAATATTTTGCAACTGGATGATTGTCATGAAAAAAAGATTGTTGCTCTCTATTCTCTATACATTCATGTGCTACCTGGTCTAGCTTCAGAGTCTCATGATCTGATTTGCTATTTTTACCATGTCAAAAGAAAATGCAATTTGTACGTATTTTACATCTGCACTTTCAACATGTTTCAAGGTGGTCAACTTTGACCCCTAATATCTCATGAAGAATGATGATTGAATATAATCCATCTTGCACACTTACTTAGTTTACCTAAATTAGCTTATATTTCTAGTGGCAACTCCCCAGGAGTTATTTTAATATTTTTTTCAAAATAGTGATTTGGTTGGTTTTAATTGGTTTTAAGCAAGTGTAGTTGCATAAAATTTGATTGAGCAACTTTGACATTGAATATCTTTCACCTCATTATTTTTTTCTCTGAGACATCTATTACACTCCATTCTTAGGTCAAATTTCTACATGCCTACAAGTTTTCATAAATCCAAGAGGTTGTTCGACGGATTTCCCAGGGCGATCATAGAGCCCACTTGGCCAATTTTCACCATATTTCAAATTTACTAGAAAATGAATTTTAATGATAACCCATTTCAAATTTTCTCACCAGAAGCATTCAGAGGCTGCATTAGATCAATTCAAGGTAAAACTTGTTTGAAAATGATTTTTTTTTAGTCGGGCCCACATGGGGACTCAACATGCTTCACATAGTTTGAAGTTGTGTTTCAATATTGGTAAAGAGAAATTGTCAAAGAATGGGGGTGAATGTTATGATATTTTGAGTAACATATTTCCAAAGTGATATTCATCACATTTTTTGTATGAATATTTTTATTCTCTTCCAATGGAGTCACTATCTAGTTTATGACTTTGTAATGTGTAATCAAGTATCTATGCAAGATGAAGAAGCTGCAGGACATTGAAGAGATATTGAATAACTCTGAGTAATGGAAACCAAACATCAATATAGGGAGGCCTTTGGACATTTTGAAGCAACAACTCGAGTTTCCATGAGATCAAGTCACAACACTATTTGATCTTGCTAAGTTGTTTGAGCAACTACATCATGATGTAAAAGAAAATATTTTATTAGGATAGTTATTGTTCAGATTCCCTATTCATGTGAGTACACATCTATTTGTAGCTATGGATCTGCTTTGGCATGGGACTATAAACAATGACTAGTTTGGAGCAAAGAAACACCAAAAATTCTATGTAGAGAATGAATCAATGCAAAAGTAGTTCGTGGCCAAGGTGCAAGAACTAGATCTATCAACAATACAAAGGAAAGAGTTTTATTAAAGCTCCAAAACATAATGTCTGATATTAAGGTACCGAAAAAGAGTGAAGAAAATTACTTGAGATAAAATATGGAGCTATCTATCAAAGTATCATTAGTGGAAACAATGAGGGAAATTGTTGTGAATGAAAAGGTAGAACTTATTCATAATTATGAGAAACTTAAAGTGTCTAGACCTTCCAAATGGGTGCCTCAAAACTAAAAAAAGGAAACTATAGTCATTGGGTGGAAAAAGACTTCAAAGAGTCAATGTGACAGTGAGAATAAGGCATGAAAACACCTTGAGTTATCTAAACAGTGTCAATGGAAATTATGAGCTCGCAGCAAGAATGAATCTTGCAAGCTTCTCTTGGCATCAATATTACAACATTTATGTTTCTCTTGATGCCCCTATGTTCTTTTGAAATGATTGGGATGGTTTGAGGAAATTCTATCCTGAAGTTTAGGCCTAACATATACACAAAGCTGATTTATTGAAATGGAAATTTGGAAATGAGAGAACCATGGAGTAGGGTATGGATACCCTTCAAAACATAGAGGATAGAGATTCTTTTTGAACTCTCAGTGTAAGCTAGGAAGGATGAAATGAATGAAGGAAACACATTATGTGAGGGTTTGACTAGACAATTCGACAACATATGCATAAATTGGATTATTGAAAATGCTTTAGAAAATTTTAAGAAAATGCATTTGGAAACTTTTTGTTAAGTGAAAACAAAAAGTTCTTTACGGGAAAAGTGAATAAAATATTAACTAATGTTTTCATTTTCCTAGGGATCAAAGTGAAATGCATGAGAAAGTAAAGTATAGCCAAGACAAAATAAGTCTTCACCAGAAAAGATATCTTTCACTTGCTAGGTAAATGAAGAATGAATGGAATTCCATGAGAGTTGATTTTTTCTCAACTGCAGAGGAAAAATTGCAAAAGGAAGAGAGAAGAGAGAGGATTTACATTTTGCTGATTAATGGTGGATGAATCTTCCATTATGGAGCTTTCCTTTTCTCTATATCTTCTCTTCTATTCTCATTTGTAAAGGGTTATGAATTTTTGTATGGGTTGGGTAGATAGAGAAAGTCTTAGTATGAGTCACGAATTGAGTCTGTAAGCTGTAATTGTTGATTTCATGAGTAAATATTAGTCAGTTTGTGCAAGTAAATTAAGAAGTTCATCAAATTGTATCTAGATTTGTATACATTTGATCCTATGAATTCAATAATAGAAAGTATGTTTGAGTTTGTCATCTTAGTTTCCCTAAGATTGTTTTTATTTGTTCATGGGTCTATTTCAAAGAAATGGTTAAATTAATTTGAGCAAATAATTGTGATTTCAAATGTTCAGATTGGATCTGTAAGAAGAGTTTGATTAACAATAGGAATGGATCTATTGGTGTAATGCATAAGCAGTTTGAATCCACTCGTTGAAGTCTATTTTCTGATGAATTCATTTTATGATTATTTGTTTGACTCCATGGACCAAAATTAAGCACTAATTTTCCATTCGGCTTAATGCATTCTCATAAACAATTTAAAATCAAAATAATTTTAAATCCTTGTTTGGTTGAGGTTTAATGTTTAATTCTAGATCCCAATTGCTGAGTGAGCATTGATATACCAAGAATTTAGCCAAATTTGAAGTTGTCACTACTTTCTTTGTTGTAATTGAATTGGGAATTATTTACTCTACAAATCAATGTCTGTGTATAATTGAATTGAGTCTTTAGGCATTGCAAAGGTCTACCCACCATGGTCCTATAGAGCTAGAAGTGTAGGAGAGTCTAGTCTTTGATTGAATCTTGTCAGTTGGCCAAATCCACCTTTGAGTCTGAGCATTAGAAAGTGGCTAGTCTATAGGAATCATTGGATCTGATCGATTATGAACACCAAAAGAATGGTGACTCTACTAGGGAGAATTATGAATATCTAGTTGCAGATTGATATTTTATAGAGTCATAGAATTTTTTGTTCAGAATTTTGTTCAAATATTGAAGTAATAAAAACTTGGAGAAATAATTTGTTACAGTGAACCTGAAGATTTCATGATTTGTGCTGCTATGTTGGTGAAAGGAACTCAAAAAGAAATTCATATTTGAAAGAGCTTCATATAGTTTGAGGTTCAATCCTCTATGAAGAGAGGTGGTGACTCTGTCAAAAGAACCTGATGAAGATGTGAATACAATTTCAAATCTACAATATTTCTTGTTAGGAAGAACAATTTACAGCAACTATAACATTTCCAAGTATTCTTCACTTTTGGTTTTCAATAAATTTATGTGTGAAAACCATATTTGAATGTCTTAGGAAAACTTTTGGCTCCCTATTGAGTGAATTAGCACTAAGAAAGGGAAATGATAGTAATTTTTAGTTTGCATACTTCTGAATTATAATTTGTAGCCGGGTATGTGCATGATCATGATGGGCCAAAAAGTGGCAATATGATGGGTAAGTGGTTGATGACTTTTTTTTACCCAAAATTGATGAAACAAAAAGGGTTTTTAAAGGAGATTCTCATCTTTCCACCAAAATAAATTATGCTTTATTTTTAATTTAATAAGTAATTATTATTCATTTTCTATTCAAATTACAACTAAAGTCCTAATTGATAGGCTAAGTGAAAAAAATCTATAGCTTTCAAACAGTATCATATTTTTTGAATCCAAAACATGCATCACATTCTATGCTTCACATACTATAGGATTTTAAAAAAAATGAATTTCATGAAGTTTTGACCAAGTTAAGGTGGTCAGACATACGAGTTTTTTATATTTTTCAAAAGTTGTAATAAGAAATTCATAATTAATTATTTACCACAAAAAAATATGCATCACATTGGGAAATTAGTCCTCTACTTATATTTAAAATTAAAAAATATTATCATTTTATTGTGGTAAGGGTGGTCGACACCTACTTATTTTTCCCTTTAAGTACTACTGCATTGAAATTTTAAATTTTCACCAAATAGATTTATTTTTCTTTTAAAAACCTAGTAGTTTAGAAATTGCATTCAATTTGCTAAAAACTCTATTCTTACATATTTTTGTTCAAACAATATAGATAACTTATTCAAATTTTTATGTCAAGTTGCCTAACTCAGATTTTTTTGAATTTTTTGCCACTTAAGGGCCTATTTTTTCCATGATAATCTTGCATATACCCAGACTCCTATGTATTATGTTGGAGAACTATGCTTGTTTTTAAATCTTCCCATTAAGTAGATCTTAGGCTTTGATTCACTTGAATTATGCATTGTGATATTCTAAGGTCATGATGAAAGCTAGAAATAGGGAAATGAATGATCAACTCTAGAGTTGATATTTAAAATTTTGAAAAGGCATGTCACAATGCATCAATATATGCATCCTATTATGGTTCCTAGTGCAACCATGGTTTGTGATCAGCCCTAGCGAGATTGTTAAATAAATTTCAGCACTGAGAGGTACAAAGCCATCAATTTCAGTGGCATTAGTGGTTTCCCAAATGTCATTCCAACTAACGTCAGAGATAAATTACCAAAATTCACTCGTGATAGGTTTGAATCATCAAATAAACACCTGCATGAATTCAATATTTTGATGGATGATTATGAGGTTGATTATGAGGATGTGATCATGAGGCTATTTATTCAGTCTCTAAGAGGAGATGCAAGAGATTGGTTCTCTTATTTATCAACATCCTCCATATATTCCTGGGAGGAGTTCAAAGCAGTGTTCATCAAGCAGTTTGGTGAAAGGATTGATCAAGTTTTAATAAGGAAAATGTCCATGAACATGGAAAAAGGAAAAGATGAGTTAGTCCCATCTTTTAATCTTAGATTTTCAAAGATAATAAGAGAGATTATAGAGATCATAATACCAAATGATGCTAAATGTTTGGTCATGTACTTAGGAGAATTTGAAAAAATGTTGAGATCTATTAAGGGATAGAGAGCCTATGACATGTTGCACCAAGCATATCAAATTTCTATAAATATTGAGAACAATTTGAGATATTCAATGATGAAATGATATAGGGTTGTGAGTGTTGGTCATCCTAACACACCTCATACAAATAGAACTCATGGATCGAATAATATAAGTACTTGCCAAGATGGTAATGTTGTTGCTGCTCCAATTTCTCCATCATCACAATATATAGATCATAATGAGCTCCATGTTAAATGTCATCAAATTTGAGCAATGTTGATCAAACATATTTTGTTCAGGATTGTCTAAAATAAAAAGACACAAAAGAGAGTCATTGCATGATTTGTTCTCAAGGTTTTTGGATACCTTGTGGAAAGTCCCCATAAATTTCATACCTAAGTATTCGGTGTGCATTGATCTGTTTTGTGAAATCTATGAGTCTGGGCTGAGTACTTTGCCAAAGGGGTTGAAGCCTCATAGTTTGGATCAAGTACTTGATTGGATAAATATTATTGAGGGAGCCTGACGTACTTATGCACAAAATGTGGTGTCTCAAAAGAAAGATAGCAATTGTCTTATTGAAGAAAATCAGAACATGATACACAACAATGAAAAGAGTGTATCAAAAAATGAAGATATATTTTGTATGGATGACGATATTAACTATAATCAGGTCACAGTCAACACATGTGCATATCCTTGTAGTAGTGATGAAGATGAAGATACATGGTATGATGAGAAGATAGATATGCATGCAAATTCTTCTTGTAATATCTTTGGTGATGAAGAAGTAAAAGAGATGCAAGATGTCATTCCATGTCAAGTTTTGGTTAGTGAAAATAATGCTAATGTTGATGACATCTCATCACAAATCAGTGATCAAGACATTGAAGATAAATGTTCAAGCACTCATTCTACATAATCTAAGCATGGTTTATGTAGTGGTGAGTCTTCTTGTGATTAGGATTATAATGATAGCCAACCTGATTACTCTTATGATGATTATGAATGCTCCAATAAGGATGATCTAGAAGCACTTTCTTCACCTAAAGAATGTAGTGATATGAATATTGATGAAGCCATTTTTCTCCAAGTGAATGATCAAATCAAATTTGATGCATACTTGGAATGTAATTTGGGTTTTCCATCAATGGAGCATGCCAATTCTATGGGTGATGAAGAATTTGAAGATAAGCATATGTGTGCTCAATTTTTTGATTATGAACATAGTGCTAAAAATGATGAAGATGTTGATGAACCTACTTATGTCTTTGTTGCTTATGATTGTTTATGTGAAGTAGAGATGGAAATGTCAGTTGTACATGAAAACAATGATGAGGTGCATATTGATGTAGGAAGGAATTCATTTTTAAATGATCAAGTTGTGCATTGCGATAAACACATGGATCTAGGATCAACATTATTCTCCATTGATAATGTGAAACAATTTCATGGACTTTAAAATTATGTTGACATCGCAAAACATTCTGATTTATGTGTTGAGTAGCCAAATGATGCCAATGACAATGGGTATGATGTTAGTCAATATGAAATTGAATATGAGTCTTTCTTTGATGATCTCTCTCATCTTCATGGTATGCAAACGAACATGTTTGCTTTGAATAGGAGTGCATTAGTATAAAAGAGAGTGAATGTTCTAGTTCTATTGCTATTGAATAATTTCTAGATAATAGTGAGTCTTTGGCACATGAGTCAATATGCCTATTAGCTGAAAGTGCACATGAGGTTTCTAGTGCACATAAAATTTTCTTTGTTGACCCTATTAATCTTGAAAGTGATAGCATTCAAAATGATTCAGACATTGAACATGTTATGAAAAATCAATGTGAAATATTTGGCTCAAGTTTAAATTTTGAATTATTTGAATTTTTCTTTGAGGCATTCCATATGGAATTGCATAGTTGTTTGAAGAATGAATTTGAAAAAATGTGTGAACCTAAGATGGAAGACAATACTTATGCATTAGAGGCTAGCATTTTTGCTGAATACCAAGATTTTAATGTAGATGAAAATACTTTGGGTGTTGATAAATATGATTTCCAAAATCTTGAAACACATGATAATGTGTTTGGGCTATGGTGTTGGGATGATGGTAAACTGACCCATGATGCAATTCAGTTGAATGAGTTACAAATGTGTGAGCAATCTTTTCTCAACACACAAGAGGATTGCACATTATTTTTCATTTATGATATCTCCTCTGAACATGATCATTATAAGGGTGTTAATGAATGTGATAATATTATGTTTTCATGTGGTCTTGATCACTATACTCATATGTTTCCACTTTAAATAAAGTAAAAAAATAGAGTGGAAGTGATGTGGCTTATGTAATTTGGCTGCCTTATGATAACAAACCTAAATAGGGAGCAAGCTTCTACTTGTTCAAAGGCAGCTTGATACTTCTATTTGCAAAAGTGCAGTCACTCATGTTGTTATGGTGTGACAAAAGAAAGCATGAGTTGAGGGAGATAAAATATTTTAACAAATTGGTGTTTGAAAATGGTAAGAATTGACCCCCTTTTTCATTTGGTGGCTTGGTGTCACCAAGTGGAGTTGAAAAAGAAGGTTGAATAAAGGAGCAGTTTTAGAACACCCAATGGACTCATAATCTGGTCTACTCCCCATAGATCTAGAATCTTGCTATGCCTATAGGAGGCATACATCCCCAGTTGGAGCCACTATTGGGACCTTCAAATTTTACACATTTGAAGTGCCCATATTGAAAAAATTTCCTTTGCACACACGGAAGTGGACTTGAAAAATCTACCAAAGTGGCCTACTTTGGATGGTCATATTTTGAAGTCAGTTGATTTTCATGCAAAACCACTTTATGGATACACTAATGTGACATATGTGAACATGCATGTCAATTTTCAGCTTCCCATGATGAGAGTTGACAAGGTTTTGAAAAGTGAAGCTGAAGGGTTTTGACACTTTTCTACTATCTACAAACTCTTTGTTATGCGAAGTGGCCTCCCATTCGAGCTTATATTTTGCAACTAGATTATTATCATGAAAAACTGATTGCTGCTCTCCATTGTCTATACATTCATGTGCTATTTGGTCTAGTTTCTGAGTCTCCTGATCTAATTTGCTATTTTTACCAAGTCAAAAGAAAATGCAATTTGTCCTGATTTAACATCTGCACTTTCAACATGTTTCAAGGTGGTCAACTTTGACCCCTAATATCTCGTGAAGAATTATGATTGAAGCTAAGACCTCTTGCAAACATACTCAATGTACCTAAATCAGCCTATTTTTCCAGTGGTAGCTCCCCAAGAGGTGTTTTTATATTTTTTCAAAATGGTGACTTGGTGGGTTTTAATTGGTTTTAAACAAGTGCAGTTGTAGAAAAGTCTGATTGAGCAACTTTGACATCGAATATCTTTCAGCTTGTGATCTATTTATCTAAGACATCTATTGCAATCCATTCTTAGGTCAAACATCTACATTCCTACAAGTTTTCATAACTCCATGAGGTCATTTGACCGATTTCCCAAGGCGATTCTAGACCTAAACTAGCCAGTTTTGACCATAGTTCAAATTTGCTAGAAAATGAATTTTAATGACAACTCATTTCAAATTTTCTTGCCAGAAGCATTCAAAAGATGCATTAGATCAATTCAAGATAAAACTTGTTTGAAAATTTATTATTTTTTTAGTTGGGCTCACATGGGGACTTGACCTGCTTCACACAATTTCTAGTTGTGTTTCAATATTGGTAAAGAGACATTGTTAGAGATTGGGTGTGCATGTTATGATATTTTCAGTAACATATTTCCAAAGTGATAGTCGTCACATTTGTTGTATGAATATTGTTATTCTCCTCCAATGGATTCACTGTCTACTTTATGACTTGGTAATGTGTAATCAAGTATCTGTGCAAGATGAAGTTGTAGAACATTAAAGAGCTTTTGAATAACTCTGAGTAATGGAAAGCAAGCATCAATATGGTGAGGCCTCTAGACAGTTTGAAGCAACAACTTGAGTTTCCATGGGATCAAGTCACAACACTATTTGATCTTGCTAAGTTGTTTGAGTAGCTACATGATGATGAAAAACAAAATATTTTATCAGGCTAATTATTTTTCAGATTCCTGTTCATGTGAGTACACATCTATTTGTAGCTATTGCTCTGGTTTGGCATGGGATTGTAAACATTGACTGGTTTAAAGCAAAGAAACGTTGAAAGTTCTATGTAGAGAATGAATCAATGCAAAAGTAGTTGGCAACCGATGTGCAAGAACTAGATATGTCAACAATACAAAGGAAAGAGTTTTATTAAAGCTGCAAAGCATAATGCCTAATCTTAAGGTTCGGACAAAGAGTGAAGCAAATTACTTGAGAGAAAATAAGGAGCTATCTTTCAAAATATCATTATTGAAAATAGAGCTGGAAATTGTTGTGAATGAAAAGGTTGAACTTACTCACAATTATGAAGAACTTAAAGTGTCCAAAGCTTCCAAATGGGTGCCTCAAAACTAAAAAAAGAAAACTACAATTAGTGGGTAGAAAAAGGCTTGAAAGAATCAATGTGATATTGAGAATAAGGCACAACAACACCTTCGGTCATCTAAATAGTGTCAATGGCAAGTATGGGCTAGCAACAAGAATGAATCTTGTAGGTTCTTTTGGCATCGATATTACAACATCTATGTGTCTCTTGATACCCCTATGTTCTTTTTAACTGACTCGGATGGTTTGAGGAAAATCTATCTTGAATTTTAGGCCTAGCATATACACAAAGCTAATTTATTGAAATGGAAATTTGGAAATGAGAGAACCATGGAGCAGGGTATGGATACCCATCGAAACATAGAGGATATAGATTCTGTTTGAAATCTCAGCACAACATAGGAAGGATCAAATAAATGCCGACATCATATTATGTGAGGGCGTGACTAGTGAGTTCGACAACATATGCATAAATTGCATTGTTGAAAATGCTTCAGAAACTTTTAAGCAAATGCATTTGGCAGTTGTAATGCTACATCTATGCCAAAGAGAATGGAGGACTGCAAACATGGAAATGTATAGCTCGGGTCGGCCTCTCTCAATGAATGAAGGATTAAAGAGTGCTTAGTAGTACATCTAGAGGAGGCTACGGCCAAAGCTTGGATTGGTTTTAATATTAAGTAAAAACCAATGGAGATGCCTCCCAAAGATGATTCAAAACTCATCAAACATTTTATTGAATGCTTTGGAAAATGTGTATGTTAAACAATGCCTCAGGTGATAAAGGACAACAAAGCTCTTCACTATGACAAGATTCATTAAATGTATCAACATATTGTGTATCAGGCTCAAACACACCAAATAACTGAACTTGTGAGCCAGCATAGACAAAGTGCATGAAATTTTTTGAAATGTCCCAAATGCACATGGCAATATGGAAGGCCACAATTACTGAGACAGGGACAAAGCAAGAGGCTTGAACTCTATAATGTGAGGTATGGTGCCAAGATAGAAGGTGTTTTGTTGTAAGATGGGGCATCCATTTGGGTCGATGAAGTTACAGATGGTTGGAACCCAGAAATTTCATGCCACAGCTAGAGGGTAGAATGATCTGTGGTTGCTGAAAGGTATTTCCTGTGCCGCCATGATTCAGAGCATCCTTCACGCCAGTTAGAGGGTGGTCGACAAGACACATTTGCAAAGAAGAAACTTACACAGGGATTTGAAACTGTATACTACGAATGGATGAAGCATCCAATGCACCGGTGAAAGGGGTCAATCTGAATTAGACTAGAAGAGGAAATGATCCATCTTCAGAGAGCTCGAGCTAGATCAGAGGGTGATCATATTACATGATGGACACATTGAAAATGGATAAATACTCATCAAATGCTTTTATGTGCAATGAATATGTATCAAAATAGTTCGATGGAATTTGGTTTTGATCAAGCTAATGCCCAGTCTGGCCAGCATTGTTATGAATTTGTAGAGAAGAGATTAGGGAAACATGCCAAAGATCAACAATAGAGAAGTAACCAGGCCACGTGGGATAATCTCCGCAACCTCGCACAAAGGAGATGATGTCGGGGAAAAACCATACGAGGTGTGTAATGAAGGAAAAGATTAAAGTGGGCCCGAAGATAAAATTAAAAGAAAAACAATAAAGTTTTTAATTTTTTAAAGTGTTGTTCAAAAAAGTGGCGGGTTTTCATTATTTAAAACAAGTTCTTAAATATGAAAAGCAAGGGGGGTAATTTTATATTACCCAAATAAATTTGATTTCCAATTTTAAATGTTGGTGGGATAGAAGGCACTAAAAGAGGATATGGGAAAGTTTCTAAATTTTCCTGATAATTGTATAAATAGCTCCAATTTTTAAAGGGAAAATATTTCATCATGAGGAGAAAGGTAGATACAGGTGCAGATAATTTTTTCTCGTGGAATTTTCTAAGATTGCATTTAATATTAGAGGAGAATTATTTCAAATGGGATATTTAAAATAAAATGAAAGCTAGAAGGTAAAAGGGGGTGGAGTGTTTCTATTAAAAAAGGTAATATATTTTGAATATAAATTGAAATGGTAAAATCATGGGTAAAGTTTTTTTTTTCCAATGATAAAATTTAAAAGCCTTTCACTTTTGTTAAATGAAACCAAAAAACAATTCTTTTAAAATGTGAATGGTGTGCACGGGAAAAGTGAATAAAATATTCACTAATATTTTCTTTTTTTTGGGAATTAAAGTGAAATGCACAAGAAAATAAAGTGTAGCCAAGGAAAAATGAGTCTTCACGGGCAAAGATATTTTTAACTTGTTGGGTAAATGAAGAATGAATGGACTTCCATGGGAGCTGATTTTTTCTCAATTGTAGAGGAAAATTTGAAAAAGGAAGAGAGAAGAGAGAGGCTTTAAGGTGTCTTCAACAGATTAACTTCTGGAGCTTTCTTTTCTTCTATATCTTCTCTTTTATTCTCATTTGTAAAGGGTTATGAATTTTTGTATTGGTTGGGTAGATAGAGAACATCTTAGTCTAAGTCATGAGTTGAGTCTGTAAGCTGTAATTGCTGATTTCATGAGTAAATATCAATTAGTTTGTGTAAGTAAATTAAGAATTTCATCAAATTGTATCCATATTTGTACACATTTGATCATATGAATTCAATAATACAAAGTATGTTTGAGTTTGTCATCTTAGTTTCCCTGGCATTGTTTTATTTGTTCATGGGTCTATTTCAAATAAATGGTTAAATTACTTTGAGCAAATAATTGTGATTTTAAGTGTGCAGGTTAGATCTGTAAGAAGAGTTTGATTGACAACATGATTGGATATGTTGGTGTAATGCATTAGCAATTTGAATCCACTAGTTGAAGTATATTTCTGATGAATTCTTCTTATGATTATCTGTTCGACTCCATGGCCCAAAATTAGGTACTGATTTGTCATTCAACTTAATGCATTCTTAGAAATAATTTAAAATAAAAATCATTTTAAATCCTTGTTGTTTGGTTGAGGTTTAATGTTGAATTCTACATCCCAATTGTTGAGTGAGTGTTGATATACCAAGAATTTAGCCAAATTTAAAGTTGTTAGTACTTTCTTTGGTGTAATTGAATTGGGAATTATCTACTATAAAAAGAAATGTCTGTGTATAATTGAATTGAGAATTTAGGCACTGTAAAGGTTTACCCACCTTGGTCCTATAGAGCCAGAAGTGTAGGAGAGTTTAGTCTTTGACTAAATCTTGTCAGTTGGCCAAATCCACCTTTGATTTTGAGCATTAGAAAGTGGCTAGTCTATAGGAGTCATTGGATCTGATTGATTTGGAACACCAACACTCTCATCCTCAAACATGCCACCTATGGAAGAAAAAGAACATTCCAAGGTGAAGATGTAGCAATCCATGAGCATAAGGATCAAATCTAAGTGATAACAAATGCTCTAACTAAGTTGCTATCAATTGTAAGAACCCAAATGATTAGAAATAACATCCACAACACATACAAATACATCTAATCATCCATACCTCCAAGGTACCAATACATTAGTAAAAACATTCCTAGAACATATGGAACCTATAAACTACAATCACAAGCTCTCTGCATAAAGCTTTTCAATGAAGTACGTACATATCCAAGAACTTCCACTGCATAGGTAATGTCAAAGCATATCAAGTCTACCAATCAACACTATACATTGAGGTGTGATAAGTAAATCAAAGTGTGAATTACCAAGAAAATAAATAATGATCCACACATGTAACCCAAAAAGCTAAATAATCTCTCACAACATGTTTCTACCATCCTCCCCAAATGAACATCTAGGATGAAACCATGAAGAAGAGAAAACTTGTCAGCTAAAAT